>JAFMOD010001913.1:49996-122623 GCA_019802435.1 Corydoras maculifer | reverse complement strand
TTCGACTGGGGACGTCATTAGGTGGTAGAAGGAATATTTCAAGGACCTTCTCAATCCCACTGATATGCCCTCCGGAGAGGAGTCAGAGTCGGGAGGAGGCTTGTCCATCACTGTGGCTGAAGTCGCTAAGGTAGTCAGAGGGCTCCTTGGTGGCAGAGCTTCTGGGGTGGATAAGATCCGCCCGGAGTTCCTCAAAGCTCTGGATGTTGTGGGGCAGTCTTGGCTGACACGCCTTTTCAACATTGCATGGTCATCGGGGGCAGTGCCTCTGGACTGGCAGGCGGGGGTGGTGGTGCCTCTTTTTAAAAAGGGGGACCAGAGGGTGTGTTCCATTTACAGGGGAATTACACTCCTCAGCCTCCCCGGCAAAGTCTATGCAGGGGTACTGGACAAGAAAGTCCGATTGATAGTTAAACCTCGGATCCAGGAGGAGCAGTGTGGTTTTCGTCCTGGTCGTGGAACTCTGTACCAGCTCTTCACTCTCTCCAGGATCCATGAGGGTTCATGAGTTGCCCAACCAGTCTACATGTGCTTTGTAGATCTGGAGAAGGCTTTCGACTGTGTTCCTCGGGGTATTTTGTGGGAGGTGCTTCGTGAGTATGGGGTACATGGCTCATTACTACGGGCCATTCAGTCCCTGTATTTGCAAAGCAGGAGCTTGGTTCGCATGGCCGGCAGTAAGTCGGACTTGCTTCCAGTGAGGGTTCCAGTGAGCGCAGCCAGGGGATGGAGGGTGTCAGGTTTGGTGATCTGAGGATCACGTCGCTGCTGTTTGCAGACGATGTGGTACTGTTAGCATCATCAGGCTACGAACTTCAGCTCTTACTGGATCGGTTTGCAGCCGAGTGTGAAGCGGCCGGGATAAAAATCAGCACCTCCAAATATAAGGCCATGGTTCTCAGTCGGAAAAGGGTAGAGAGTCCTCTCTGGGTCAGGGATCAGATCTTGCCTCAAGTGGAGGAGTTTAAGTATCTCAGGGTCTTGTTCACGGGAGCTGAGCCACAAGGCAAGGCTCTCAATTTACCAGTCAATCTACGTTCCGACCCTCACCAATGGTCATGAGCTTTGGGTAATAACCGAAAGAGCAAGATCGCGAATACAAGGGGCCGAAGTGGGTTTTCTCCACAGGGTGGCTGGGCTCTCCTTAGAGATAGAAGGTGAGAAGCTCGATCATCCGGGAGAGACTCGGAGTGGAGCCGCTACTCCTCCGCATCGATAGGAGCCAGTTGAGGTGGTTCGGGCATCTGGTAAGGATGCCTCCTGGGCGCCTTCCTAGGGAGGTGTTCCAGACAATTCCAGCTGGAAGGACTCGCTGGAGGGATTATATCTCTCAGCTGGTCTGGGAACACCTCGGGGTTCCCCCAGTCGAGCTAATGGAGGTGGCTGGGGCGAGGGAGGTCTGGGTCTCCCTACTTCGGTTGCTGCCCCCGCGACCCAAACCCCGGACAAGCAGAAGATAATGGATGGATAGATGAAGATTATCTATAAAAGGCGGCACGGTGGCTTGGTGGTTAGCACGTTCGCCTCTCAGCACTAGGGATTCCCGGTTCAAGTCCCCATCTGGGTGGAGTTTCCATGTTCTCCCCATGTCCGCGTGTCCTCCGGGTTCTCTGGTTTCCTCCCACAGTCCAAAAACATGGATCAAGTCAATTGAGTTCTCCAAATTGCCCCATATAGTGTGTATGTATACGTGTCTGTGTGAGTGTGTGCCCAGTGATAGATTGGCGCCCTGTCCTGGGTGTATCTGCCCAGCGCCCGAAACGTTCTCCCCTGGATGGGCATGGGGAACCCCCTGCGACCCTAATATAGGACAAAGCGGAAGATAATGAATGAATGAAAAGATTAAATATGAAGTTATATATAATATATAAATATAGTCATGTTACCATTTCTAAGGAAGAAAACTATGAAAAGAAACATTTGTAAAAAAAAAATAAATAAATAAAAGCATTCTGAGGGATATAAACTTTATTTTTATTTAAGATTATCAGTTTTCATGAAAAAAAAACTCAGTGGAACTGCACTTAAGAAGACAAAAAAAAAGTTTTTTTTAAGGTTCTTAAGTTGTGCCGGGATTCAAATTCATGTTAAAATGCTTTAGATGGGGGAACTGTGGTAAATGTATGACATATGTTGGTTATCAACCACATAGTAATAATCTGCATAAATGATATATGTTGGTAATGAATATTTTTTTACCATCCATCAGAGCTGTTGGAAGCACTCCTCACCTGTTTTCATTTTCTTTTGATTATTTTAGTTTATTGGTTCTCATGTAGTTAATGTATTTGTTGTTTTCATTGGTTGCTTTTGGTTTTCACGTCTATTTTTCGTTTATAGTCTTCCGTTTCAGTTTCTTTGGTGTTCTGGCATTATTAGTATGTGTCAAGCGTGTTCAATTCTTTGTTCAGAGCATCGGTTTTGTTTTTGCCCATGTGGACACGTTCATGACAAAATGCCGGAACCTTAGGGATTTGGATCCACAAGCGAGACGCGGTAAGTTAGTAATAATTTTTTTTCCCCTTTTTCCTCGTCATCGTGTTTTCTGGCTGCAGTCACGGTGCTACTTAGTTTTGGCGCTAGCCCCGCCTTCTAGCCTTTTTCTTTCACCCGCTATCTCTCCCCTGCGAACCCTGTCAGAGCCGGGTGAACTCCACGATCGCATCGTTCCAACCCAAACGCAGGAGTCGGTGCAGCCGCCGAGGCAGGGTTTGGGTGTCAGTGGGGAGTCTGATGTCTGTGAAGTGTCTGAGTGTGTTCCTGTTGGTGGTGGTCCCCTGTGTCGTCCTCCTCCCGTGTGTGTGCCCGACGTCCCTGATGGTGTGGTGTGTGATGTCTTGTCTGTTCTTTGTGCGCTCTTTTGTGCCCTCTTTTCACAAAAGGCCACATCACCTGCGCGCCCTCAAAAGGCCACGTCGCCTGCGCACCCTCAATTTCCGTGCCCTCTCCGCGCCCTCAAAAGGCCCCTGCGCCGCCTCCAAGCCCTCCAACGGCCCCGCCGCCTCGGCACCCTGATAAGGCCCCTGCTCCGCCACCTGTGTGGTTGCTCGCGGTCATTAAACCTCCATGGGATCGTCAGCGTATACCACGACCCACATCATACCCCGCTGGTGCTGACGGTTATCCGACAGGGCCCGGGCCCCCCCCCATTGTCCTCCCTGCTCTGTCATCTGCTCCTGCTTGGTCATCCTTTTTTTTTTGGGGGGGGGGGGTAATGTAAGGAGTGCTAGGCACTCCTCACCTGTTTTCATTTTTTTATTATTTTAATTTATTGGTTCTCATTTAGTTAATGTATTTGTTGTTTTCATTGGTTACTTTTGGTTTTCACGTGGTCTGGTTTTCATTTATAGTCTTCTGTTTCCGTTTCTTCGGCGTTCTGGCATTATTAGTATGTGTCCAGCGTGTTCAACTCTTTGTTCAGAGCATCGGTTCAATAAAATTCGATTCACTTACCCGCGGCTCCTGGATCCTTTCTGCGCTACTGCGCTTTGTTTTTGCCCATGTGGACACGCTCATGACAGCTGTTGCATCACCTTTTGCAACAGTGATTTCTTTCTGACTCATGGCCTGCCAGTGTCATATTTATCATAAAAACAATAATTAAAATAATGTTACACAAATAAAGAAGAAAATGTGCTCATATTAAAATGTGCTCATAAAATTTGCTCATATTATAGAAAATGTGCTCATATTACAACATTATAATAATTATAATAATAATAATAATAATAATAATAATAATAATAGGCACGGTGGCTTAGTGGTTAGCACGTTCGCCTCTCAGCGCTAGGGATTCCCGGTTCGAATCCCCATCTGGGTGGAGTTTCCATGTTCTCCCCGTGTCTGCGTGGGTTTTCTCCGGGTTCTCCGGTTTCCTCCCACAGCCCAAAAACATGGAACAAGTTAATTGAATTCTCAAAAATTGCCCCCTATAGAGTGTGTCTGTGTGAGTGAGTGTGCCCAGCGATGGATTGGCGCTCTGTCCTGGGTCTATCTGCCCAGCGCCCGAGACGGTCTCCCCTGGATGGGCATGGGGAACCCCACCGCGACCCTAATAGAGGATAAGTGGAAGATAATGAATGAATGAATGAATAATAATAATAATAATAATAATAATAATAATATGTTGAATAATATGTAAAGAACCACCTTTTAAAGTACCCAAGGATCCTTTGCAGTAGAGTAAGAGGAAAAAATATATATATATGTACTGTATATATGTATGAGCTTCAAAAACATGGATGAAGTCAGTTGAGTTCTCCAAATTGCCCCATATAGAGTGTGTTTGTGTGTGTGTCTGTGTGAGTGAGTGTGTGCCCAGCGATAGATTGGCGCCCTGTTCTGGGTGTATCTGCCCAGCCTTAGGATAAAACGGAAGATAATGGATGGATGGATATATATAATAATTTACATTAAATATAAAAACTACCATATAATGAAGAACTTGAGCGAAAATACTAATTAAACAAATAAGTTTTTAAATGAGCTTTAAATACATTAATGGATGATGCCTGACGAAGTGCGAAAGGAACAAAATTCCAGAGTGAAGGGGCAGCCACACCAAATGATTGTCTACCGTAAGTGTATGCACCCAATTTTAAAGAAAACTAAGAGTCCAGAATCAGTGGACCGTAACCTATGGGTAGGGACATAACGGTGAATAAGGTTAGCCAGTTAAACAGGTGCCAATCTGGTTAGTGTCTTAAAAGTACGTACTAAATTTTTGTACTAGATGCATACGTTTATAGGGAGTCAATGCAAGTTGTTCCATAACCCATGTTATATGCTTGTATTTACTAAATTGGGTCAGGAGACGAACAGCAGCATTTTGCAAATTTAACGCACATGCAAACATCTCACGCCAAATCTCTCTTACTGCTCTAGGCAGCACTGAGTAGGGTAAAGTTGTCACACTAGAGCTTAATTCATTTAATAAGGACCTATTGTTTTCTGATTCTGACACTGAATTAAGGGTAAGGAATTATAGGGAAAGAATGTGTTCATATTTCAGAACACACACACTCAACACTATCAAGTAGCACTAAAGAGAACACCTAAACCTTAAGTTCCTCTAAAACTCAAACAAAACACACAAACATAATTCACCAAAGAAGAACCTAACCTCAATAATATAGTCCCATATGGTCAAAGTTTTGCCCTATCCAGTCCCACACCATCTGAGATATTGTCACACTAGCCTACCTCGATCAAACGCAGCTGCGCAGATGAAGCGCGGAGCCGCAGCGCCTTAATGCGTGGAAGGGAGCCAGGCACACAGGTAGCAGAATCAAAGGGATATTTATTAAAGGTGTAGGGACACCAAAAAACTAGAGGTGCAAACGAGCGAGTGAGCGGGCTTGGCGGCGGGCAGCCCCTGGTGCTCAGGCTGGGCGGCGTGCGGCCCTTGGTGGACGGGCTGGGCGGCGTGCGGCCCCTGGTGGACGGGCTGGGTGGCGTGCGGCCCCTGGTGGACGGGCTGGGTGGCGTGCGGCCCCTGGTGGACGGGCTGGGCGGCGTGCGGCCCCTTGCAGCGCAGGGACCACGACAGATGTGCATACTGGTGGGTCCATGGCAGAAACGCACGCCGGGGGGACCTCGGCGGGAACGCACGCAGGAGGGGCCTCGACGGGTTCGCACGCTGGCTGGACCTCGGCGGGCACGCACGCTGGCTGGACCTCGGCGGGCATGCACGCAGGCTCGGCCTCGGCAGGCAAGCACGCAGGAGGGACCTCGGTGAGCACGCACGCACGCAGGAGGGACCTCGGTGGCAGGGATGGCACACTCGGAGGGGCTGGTGTGTCCAGACCGGCTGGCACCCACTGGCATGTGGGTGTGATTAGCGCCCTCTGGCCGGTCGGCCGCGTCAGCACCTCCAATACGGCGTTCATTCTCCACCTCCGCCTCGGGATCGCCATCCTGCACCAAAGGACAGAGCCACAGATGTATACGACATGGGGAAGACAGACTAAAAAAAGATTTGGCCATATAATATATGTTGTTAATTAAGAAGGCACAAACTGATTTATTAACCAAACAGTAATCAAACACACATTTTAAAATCCTAATCAACAATTATTGTCTGTCTGAATTAATTTATTCATTTTCTTAGCCTCATTTTAGAAGAGGTTATGGAAATTTCTAAAATCCTAACCATTTATTAACAGGACATTACAAAAAATACCCCATACAATTTAAGAAGGTTGAGAAACTGTAAGAACCATGTTACCATTCATGAGAAGCTATGAGAACATTGGGGGGAAAAAAATAAATAAAAAAGCACTTAGAATTTTATCTCTGTGTTTATCAAAGTTTGTTTACTATGGGAAAAAACTGTGAAAAAACAGTACTTGAGAAGAAAAAGTTAAAGTTTTTTTTTTTTTTTTTTTTTGCTTTCAAGGTTCTCAAGTTGCACCATTAAAGCCAAGATTCAGATTCGTGAATTTTTTTAGATGGGTAGCTGGGGGAGCTGTGATGAATGTGTACAATTTATGTGGGTTATGTGGTTCGTTATCAACTCCTATTTAGTAAAGTTCTGCATCAATTATATATGCTGTACATTGTTTTTTCTTGTCACCTGCAAGTTTTCCCATGTTGTTTTATGTATGTTGTTATTTAAGAAATTACAAGATTTTATTACCCGAACTAAGTAATTAAACAACAGACATTTACTCTGTATTAATTCATTAATTCCTAATCCAAGCCTCTTATTCTAGTCAGAGTTCTAGTCAGGGACATCTAAGAGTGGAAAACACCTTTTGTTTTGGTGCTCTGAAAGAGAAACATTAAGTTATTCACAGGAGAACAGAAAGTAAGGATAAACAACAAAGTATTTATTAATAAGAATTCTTGGGAAATACTTAAAGATTAGCTAAGCCAAGATAAGCCAAAAAAAAAAGATAAGCCAAAAAAGGCCTAAATAAAACAACCCCAAAACAATAACACAAGCAGGCTGCTACAAAGAGTACTAGAATACAAGTGGATAGGGCAAGCACTAGAATGGTATGCTAACAAAAATCAAAAGGATAGAGAGGTTTATGTGAAAAGGCCAAGAAAAAACAGCATACAGCATATACAACTATATACAGAACCAATCAAAAGGACACACCTCCTGTTTGCTCTGCTCATTATCCATATGATTTTTGGTTAAACAATTCCAGACCATAGTCCATCTGTTTGCAGACCACAATACATACTAAATAAGTACAAGTAAGTCATTTACTTACAATTACAAAACTTAACAATTTTACATTGTCACAGAGAAGCTTTACAGTGTTATGGGCCTGAACCCCCAAAGATCAAGACGAAGTGACACTGGCAAATAAACCTTGGGAGGACCAAGGCTCTTTGGGTGACTCGTCCTCCTTGAGCAACCGGGCAGCATCAACAGTGTTGGACAGCCGTGTACAGATTATGCAGTGATCAGGTGTCCGTATTCATCAATTGGAAAAAGTCCAGTGCTGACTGTCCTGCAGAACTCAATGCCACTAGTCCATCAGAAATGCAGGTTCCATCCAGTAATTGTCATAGCTGTAGTGTCCCGGCAATGACATGGACGAAGACTGAATACACCCAAAAACAAATGGGCGACGCCTCAAATGAATACATACTGTCTTAGTGCCCTTTACTCTGTGCTCTAATGGTCAGGACCCTATCTATATGCTAAATGAAAAAAGTAGACAATGGAGCACGAAAGCAGTGTATTCAAACTTTTGACTGGTACTGTACAAACCAACAAAAACAAACTTTAGTGAGTAAATAATAACAGACAGAGAGATATAAAAGTCCCAAAAGGTTCTCTTAAGGGTGGCCTAAGCCTTGGACTAAGACTTGTGCCATAAGTCAATCTATCAGGAATCAGACATCTAGAAACTATTTTGTATCTATAATTCAAGACCAAAAACATTGCTTTGGACTGTGGGAGAAGACAAGCTTTAGAAGGAAACCCATAATGACATACAGAGAGTATGCACACTCAAGATTTTTTTTTTCTTTTGCCCTCAGGCACCCCTGACAACTAAAAAATATTTTAGCTGGTTTTAAGCAAGACTATAAAAGTACCTGTCTTACCAGTATATGGGCAGTTTTCTGAGAATGTTCACAGTTTTCCACAATTTGAATTCCACAGTTTTACCAAACTGCCATTTCACAGACTACATGGATGGATGGATGGATGGATGGATGGAGGGAGAAAGGGACGGACGGATAAAATATCAACATAACAGTAAGTTTTTCTTGCTACTGTTGCTTTGGCTTTATCTTTGGCGGGTTAAAGGCTTATAAGACTGTAAAGCTGCTTTGTGACAATGTACAATTGTAAAAAAGTAAAATGTATTGGCATATCATATTGAACAACACATAACATTTGATAATCTACTCAATAAGAAAATCACTTCAGTATGACACGTCAACAAACACAATGACAACGACAATGTTGCACTTTTGTCACAACCTGTCAAAAAATAGATTTTAGATATTTTGTTTAAGCATTAATAGATAAACAGTGTCTTCAATCTCAAAATGAGGTCCAGTGAATTGTTTTACTAAAGTAAATAAGAAATCGGTACCGAGCTCTAGCAATGTTTTGCCACGATATTTCCTACAATAACGTTACACACAAAAAATGTGAAAATACTTAAATGTGATATGGTACGAATTTGCCAATAGATGGCGCTACAACACTGCATATTTTATCCTTTCTCTCTTCTCCATCTTTTCAACAATTCTGCAGCAAAAAGGGATTAAACAGAATTAAATAAGAATTATTAAATCTTTTGGAAACAATGAGACACATTTTAATTTATAATGCCTGCCTAAGGGGCTTTTTAAATAATATTTTCTAATTTTGACTGATTTTACCACTGACTTTCCTACCCTGTTTTTTGTAATCCAAAATAAAACTACAAAAATGCTTGGCAAGTATTTTTGAAAATAGTTGGAATTTCACAGATTTCTTTTTCATATAGTAAAACATTCGTTCATTCGTTCATTCATTATCTTCCACATAATCCTCTACTAGGGTCGCGGGGGGGGGTGTCTCTGTGAGTAAGTGTGCCCAGAAATAGATTGGCGCCCTGTCCTGGGTAGGGGGGGTTGCCCATTCAGGGGAGAATGTTTTGAGCGCAGGGTTGATACCCCCAGGACTGGGCGTCAATCTATTGCATCAATTAGACAGACACACACGCCATTTGGGACAATTAAGACTGTTTAATTCACCTTGAATTTGTGTTTTTGGTCTGAGGGAGTAAACCAGAGAACACGGGGGAAACCCATGCGGCCATTGGGAGAAACTCCACTCGAATCGGGATTTGAACCTGGATCCCCACCGCTGAAAGGCAAACGTGCTGACCACTAACCCACCATGTTGCAAGGCATTATTTATAGCAGTCATAATAGACATAAAGTGCCTAGGTGTAAGGTTAGGGTGGTGTGGGGGGAGCTGTTGAACTAAAACCAAAAATGAATATGGCATCAGCAGAAAACTGGGATCACATGGCTCTAGGATTTAATCTGCTGTGTAAAACAT
This sequence comes from Corydoras maculifer, assembly GCA_019802435.1. Classification (NCBI taxonomy): domain Eukaryota; kingdom Metazoa; phylum Chordata; class Actinopteri; order Siluriformes; family Callichthyidae; genus Corydoras; species Corydoras maculifer. The sequence goes on along the minus strand of JAFMOD010001913.1, from coordinate 113,100 downwards.
CCGCATTCAGTTCTAAACTATTACATTTCTGTAGCTAGGCAAAAGATACTAATCTGTAAACGACTGTGAAGCAGTGTGTACCCCAGTACAAGAATTGGCCTAGAAACACCCGTGCCAGCAGGGCAACGTGGTAAGCAACCGTAACCACCCAGGACGGAGTTGTTTTTCCCAAAGAGGGGCGTGATTTTCCCTTCGTTGACGCTTCGTCGCTTCCGCCAGGCCCCGCCTTCGAACCCACCCCCTCGTTCATGCCTCCACTATCTGCTCACGTGACTCAGCGCTGGCGCAGCTTTGCATCTGGCACATTCCTGTATCGCATCAACAGCACAGCAGCACGGCTCTTCGGAACCAGCCGGAGATTCTATAACGCCGCCATCGTGGACAACAGCATGGGCGAACGGACGCTTTTTCTGCTGCTACTGGTGGCAGCCACGTCGTTGGCAGTAGAGGTAAGAAAGCGTGGAGTGTGTGTGTGGTTCTAATTGCTGAACGCTTCGTGAAGCAGAGAAGCTTCGTGAAGCAGAGGAGGTGGCGGCCTGGATGAAAAGAGGCAGACAGTCAGCAGCAGCGCTGTCAGTCTGCGTGACGCGCCTGGTTCCTTCAGTCTGCGTGTTGATATATATATGTGTGTGTGTGTGGTCTGTGGAATCGATTGAACATTATTATTCCAAATATCAGCACAAGCTGCAAGTGCTTTGCACGTGCTTTGTTAAACTAACGACGCTCGCTCCGAAGGTGCGAATGGAAGCTGGATGGGATGAAGCCATTGCGAACTGATGTGATTAATCTGCCCTTTAATGTAATCTGAATCCTTAAGCTCCACGCCAGACGATTATCTAACTATTCTGCCTGTCACCATTTCCATTACATGGCACAAGGATTTGCAGTCGGCAGGGATTTGTAAAAGCGACGTGTGATGGGTTAGAAAGAAAAGCAGTGGCTTTTGCTTCTTATTTATAAATATGAACTGGGTTTTAGACTATATAACGTAGTACTGATACAAATGATGTAGACGGTGTTATGTAACATCAAAACAACATTACGATTCTACGCAAGTAAACCTTCAAGCGTAACGGAATGCGTCTGTCATCTCGCGTTGAGCAAAGACAAGGTGTCCGCGTTGCACCTTACGCCACGGAATTGTTGAATTCTGTAGATGTTTTGCGTTTTATCGGGATGTGATGGCTGGTTTCGGGTTTGGACGGAGCGATGCTGTTTGACAGAAGCAAGATGGCGGCGACGAACTGCGGTGTTTCATTAAGCCGACACAGCGAGCATCGTATAGCACCAGCCAAACTGCAGTGATGTTCCACTGAAATAAGACTTATGTAATGTAAATCGACACTATACAGCACTAAAATACAATTTCGTTTTGAGTACATAAATAAATATCCAATAGATCTGGCTAAGCCAGGACACAGTGTACAGATTCATATCATAATTCATCCATTCATCATCTAATTCAGGTTTTCATCCTCCACAGGGTCACAAAGGGCTCACTGAATGAAAGGCAAAGAAACAGCATGGATAGTAGGGCTGCAACTAACGAATATTTTTGATAATCTGTCGATTTTTTTTCTTCAGATTAATCGACTGGTAATCGGATTAAAAAAGCAAAATTGGTTTCCAGCAGTTAATATAATAAACCAAACTGTCTTTGTACAGAAGTTGTTTTTAACAACTAGGATGTGATTGTGTTTGGAATTAAAATAACTTCTCCAAGATAATGAAAAATAAAAACTTTTAATGTTGAAAGATTTTCTGTAATCAAACTTGGCACTCTTAGGGGCACTATTGAAACTAAAAATGCTTTAGCATTAACAGCTTTATCAAAGATCCAATCACAGCCACATGAGATTTAATAATTCAAGTATAATATAAAGCAGATTAGAATTATGCTGGAATATTTTTAAATGAGTCTTTTACTATTACAAAAAATGTCTTACCAGAAATACTGGACGTAAAAATGTTTTTTTTTTTTTTATTGGTTGTAACTTTAAATGATTAAATCACTAAGTAATGAATAGGTTCTTAGAGAGAAAAAAACTGCACTGACTGTACCTATGACAGCACATATACCACAAACATCGTGGACAATAAAATCCTACATTTTATGGACTATAAATGTTGACTATAGATTTTCTTGTTGACTATGTACAAGCGAGGCACGGTGGCTTAGTGATTTGTACGTTCGCCTCTCAGCGCTATGGTTTCCCGGTTCAAATCCCCATCTGGGTGGAGTTTCCATGTTCTCCCCGTGTCCGCATGGGTTTCCTCCGGGTTCTCCGTTTCCTCTCACAGCCCAAAAACATGGATCAAGTCAATTCAAGTCAATTGAGTTCTCCAAATTGCCCCCTATAGAGTGTGTTTGTGTGAGTGAGTGTGTGCCCAGCGATAGATTGGTGCCCTGTCCTGGGTGTATCTGCCCAGCGCCCGAGACGTTCTCCCCTGGATGGGCATGGGGAACCCCACCGCGACCCTAGAGGATAAAGCGGAATATAATGAATGAAATGAATGAATGAATGTACAAGTGAGGACATTCAAATTTGTCTGAATGCAATTTAAAAAAAACATGGCCCATGAGCAGTATTAAGAAAAGCTGCATGTTTCTACACAGGACAACAAAAAAGTGGTTAATAATGCACTACTACAATCATATTAAATGTGTTAAAGTCTTAAAAAGTAAACCGAACTTCTGACGCTGTTTTGCTGCCATGTGGATGTTTTGCTGCACTAACTCCCCGGCGTGGACGTTTGCACTTTAAAAGCTTGTGCATAGCAGTTGTACTGTTTTGAAAAGACATCTCCACTTTGCAAATCTGACAGAGCACCACATTGTTGTGTTTCTCTCTAAAGTGCTCCCACGATAGATGCACGCGGGCAATTTTTAGCTGCTGCGCTTCGGATAAATTTATTTTTCCGGTAGACGTGTAGATGCAAGATATGCAAATTGACGTATTTTCGTAATCGATTACGTCGACATAGTGTTGCAATGTTTGCTGTGGTGTGCAGATCTTCAAACCATAGTCACCAATGCTCTGAGGTGAGAGAAAATGGTAGATATGAACTTACATTTTTAAAAATTTAATCTGATTAAATTACACAATGAGGCAGGCAAGTTGAAATTAAATGAATGAATATTGGGTAATGCTTAAATGTGATGAGAATAAAGAGGAAATGCAATTAAAACATATGATCAGATCTCTATTTTGTATACATAGATCCATATTTCTATTAGAATTTTTTTGTTATTTTAAACTAATTTTTAAATAGCTAAATCTCTATTTACCTCTCCCATGCGAATTTCTTCATTGTGGGACAAATAAAGGCGTATCTTATGTTTTCTTATATTGTTAAAATATTAAAGATTTTAGATAATGATTATTTTCATAATTGTCAATTATTTTCCAATTCATTGACTATTAATCAAATAAAAAAAGGAAAACAAACAAAATTTGATTTCCAGCATTTTATTTAATGAACCAAACTCTCTTTGTTGTTTTCAACAACACACATAAAACATTAAGTTCAAGTTCAAGTTCAAGTTAGTTATTTATATAGCGCTTTTTACAACAGTACATTGTCACAAAGCAGCTTTACAGAATGAAAAGCCTTTAAACCCCCAAAGAGCAAGCCGAAGCGACAGTGGCAAGAAAAAACTCCCTTTTATGTTGTTATTTAAGGAAGAAACCTTGGGAGGACCAAGACTCAAGTGGGGGACTCATCCTCCTTGAGCAGCCAGGCAGCAACAACAATGTAGGACAGCTATGTACAGATATTAAACAAATGGATAAACTCTAACAACTGGAAAACTATACGTGAGTCCATTAGTCCTGCAGGACCGCCAGTCCAATTGATATTCAGGTTCCATCCAGTATTCGTCAGCAGAGCCATGGATGAAGATCTCCAGAAAGACTGTCACACCTCAAAAGAAACAGACAAGGAAGGCAGTTAGGGCTAATAATAAAGCACAATATTTAATTAATAAGTAATTGATTGACACAGTGCAGTATGTGACTCCGGCATCACTGTCTAGAGAAGCATAACTAAAAGAGGCAGATACTGCAGACTCTACATAGTTGAGATGGCGCCCCGGAACATCATCATTTCAGCGCCACACCCTCCATTAATGATGAGGTGGGTGAAGAGGTGAAACGCCAGCATACACTGTTCACAGATTACCCCCCTCCAAACACAGCCAAGCCTGAGATCTACATCTTTATCTACAGGGGATTAATTAAACGCAAATTGGATGCAGCTGTTTTCTTTGATGTGCAGAGCTTTAAAACATACTCACCAATATTGGGCTGTTTTTGAAATTACATAATTATTAATTTACATAAAATATACTGGCAAAATTTATATTACTTAAATGGATATTGGGTGAGGGCGGCATGGTGGCTTAGTGGTTAGCACGTTCGCCTCTCAGTGCTAGGGATTCCTGTTTCAAATCCCAGTCTGGGTGGACTTTCCATGTACTCCCCATGTTTGGGCCAAATTGCCCCATATAAAGTGTATTTATCTTCCCCCACTTACCTTAATTCTATCTTTTCAAAGTACACTCCGGCTCATTTACTTCGCTCCAGTGATGATTGCCGCCTGGTGATTCTACCTTACCGAGATTCTTACTCATAAAAGCGTCTGCAAAATGACTAAATGTAACGTAAATGTATGTGTGTGCCCAGCGATAGATTGGCGCCCTGTCTTGGGTATATCTGCCCAGCGCTTGAAACATTCTCCCCTGGATGGGCATGGGGAACCCCCCCGCGACCCTAGTAGAGGATAAAGCACAAGATGATGGATGGATGGATGGATGGATATTGGGTGATGCTGCCATGTACTCAGAATAAAAGGGAAATTTATTAGCATATATACATAGATTATCTTCCACTTTATCGTTTATTAGGGTTGCGGGGGGAGGGTTCCCCATGCCCATCCAGGGGAGAACATCTAAGGCGCTGGGCAGATACACCCAGGATAAGGCACCAATCTTTCACTGGGCACACACTCACTCACACAGACACACACTCTATATGGGGCAATTTGGAGAATTCAGTTTACCTTGATCCATGTTTTTGGACTGTGGGAGGAAACCGGGGAACCCTGAGGAACCACACGGACATAGGGAGACGTAAACCACCCAGACTTTGATTTGAACAAGGAATTCCTAGGGCGAACGTGCTAACCACTGTGCCTCCTAGCATATATGATTGAAGTTAAAATATTAAACATTTTAAAGAACAAATATTGTAATTGTGTGCTGGAACTTACAACCTAATATTATTAAAAATGACAGTTATATTAGTTTTATTTTTAAGAATAAAACAGCAGTGTATGTGATGTAAATATACACTTGGCTGTGATACTAAAACATACCTTGAAAAAGGCTTTAAATTTGTAATTAAATAAATATGTTTTTTAAATCGTGAATTTAACTGGTGCCACATTTAAGGCAAAAGTAAAAACTTAGGGAATATACCAACACTTATTTGCTAAGCATGAGTGTAATATGTAATATAGGTGCGCCACGAAAAACAAAATGTTGTTTAACTACTCTAGCAGGCTCTAGTAACATTAAGTGAGAGACAAAGGAGAAATTAACTTACTACAAACTTAACTTACGACTTAACTTACTACTGACTATCTTTTACCCGAAACTCAGACATGCTTCCTTTTCATGTTGTGCTGCTGTGCGATGCAAGGTTGGCTGTGCACCTTTCTTACCTAACACTGTTCTTTGAAGATCTTAATGTCAAGTGCTCCCATACTTTTGATGACTTTGGTCGTACAATTTTCACTTTGTCATACAATTTGTTTATGCTAACATTATTCTCTGCTGTGACCACTACTTACAGAGTTCGTCATGTGAGCTACGCAAGGCATGCCATTGCTTCCCTTTCTTTATTTTTTTTACCATGCTCGACATCCATCTTAATGGTGCTTTACCGCCACGGCTTTGATTGGTTTACTGCCACATTATAGGTGTAGCAACTATACATATGTGTATAATAACTTCAGAACGATTATTTAATTAGTTGGCAACTATTTTAATAATTGATTTTAATCGATTTAATTGAATCGTTGTTGCAGCCCTAATGGATCGTTTACTATTCCATCACAGGGCAGACACACCAGGTTCTTCTTGGTTTTGAATGTAGAAAGAAACCCACTCAGACATGCTTCGCATTGCAAACTCAAAACATGAATATCCCAAACACATGGGGAACCCCTACCCACCCCAATGACCCTAGTAGAGGATTAAGCGGAAGATAATGAATGTATATAATGAATGTATCAATCATTTTGTTTTATAATAGAAACATTCAAGAAGGAATAGATTCCTTTTTTTGTTCTATCGCAATTAACAAATTAGACCTACGACATGTCACTATTTGTAAGGAAGATTTGTCAGCCAAATTCAGCTTCCTTACTTTATAGCAAAGTTTGACAAGCCAAACACTTTGTGCAAAAATAATGGTCAAAAATAATCACATACATTTAAGAGAATAGATTATAACATCTTACACTATGCAATTAGTGAATGTGACATCTGCTGTGATGTCTGTTAATATGATTTTGTTTAAAACAAATGGACCTTTTTTAAAAATACATTTAATTAAAAAAGCACTGTTCAATAGGCAATAATTATACAGTATAAAGTATTGTTGTTGTTTTTCTTAAATTCTCACTGTGAAGACTTAATACATATATTTTTATAGATATCAATATTTACATTTAATAGAGGAATGGGTTTAAAATATAAATTGAGCTTTATTTTTTTTTTAAAGACACATTTATAGAAAGCGCATTATACACTGATTTAAATCATTCAAGCAACATAACGATTATTTTCAAATACTTTATTTTCAACAAAAAGATTTTGAAATTGGTTTCATCTGGTTTATTTTTTAGGAAACCTGAAATTTAGAACAGAAAAAGACCTTATTGGCTTAAAGGGCACCTGCCGCTTAAAGCCTAAAAGATAGATAGAGATAAGAGCTTGATAATTTAAAAGCTTATTTTAAGAGCTTGATAATTTAGTTCGATATAGGAAGCAATAGAGGCAATTGTTTGTGTTTTTTACACTTTCTCACAAACAACATTGCAAAACCTCTGAAATTATATCTTCTCATAATGTCATTGTGATGGGGGTGAAAGGAAGGATACAGGTTTTTATTCTAATGAACAGACTTTACTCAGTGTCCCAACACAACTACATCAAACAACACTGGGCATTTACAGTCATTCTCTCGGTAGTCATGCTAAGTCCTTTGTCACTCCAGCTCGTGGTCAGTCTTTCTCACTGTTAGTGTGCAATATTATGAGTTTTAAAGGGCACAGTGTTGATTAGGTTGGAGCTGTCAGGTGCATTAATTAACTATAATCAAAGTCCATTATCAATGTCTCGACCTTCTCCCCTACACCACAGCAATCATACCAGTCATAAATAAAGAAAATGAAACAAAAGGAAATAAAAAAGTATTTATACTGCTTGTATATTAAATATTTTTGTATTACGTAAAATATATAGTTATATATGTGGATGCATCAAAGTTAAGGTACAAAAAATCCAAAAAGATTAGCTAATAAGGGCATTGTCGCCTTCAACCAGTCCTGTCAGTCAATAGCATTTGGACAATAAACCCTCTAACAAACCAACAAACAAATTAAGCCCAAAGTGTTCCCTGAAATGTGAAGTTAAAAAAAAAGTAAATAAAGGAGAAAGTAAAAGCTTACAGTAAACTGACCCTTCAACAACAATATAACAACAATGACATTATTTTAAAGAATCCTAGAAAACAATTTAAAATATGGAAGTAAGCAAGGTGTTGCAATATTGTGAAACATGAAAATGTTACTTGGTTCGATTTTTGATTGGGGAAAACAGATTTTCCTTCTGTTCTTTTGTGAGTTAAACTTCAAAAATAGCATTGTATCCCACATTCCAAAAAAATGCTGTTAGTTGCATTGAAGACACAATGTTGCCTTGTGACTGTTTTGCTTGTGACAATTCCTAGTGAGTTATAGTCTTTAAAGCTGTCCAGTTTTTAACATTAAACCAAATAAAATACAATTTCAAATATATAAAAAATGCAAGAAGGTATTGCGTTGGTTAGCACTGTAGCCTAGATTTTTATGTAGGTGTAATAAGGTCCATTATGGATGGAGTTTGCATGTTCTCCCCATATATAGGTTCTCCCTATATCTTTCAAGACCTGTGGTTTCTATCTACAATCCAAAACTGGGCTATTTGGGTGGATTGCTGAAATAAAAAAATGCCCATGTGTGAATGTCTTTGTCTGTGTGCCCTGCAGTTGGCTGGCGCCATTTCCACAGCAGCCCTAATTAGGGAATTAGTTGCTTAATAAGTTAATATTGTTTTGATAATTATCAGGGTAAAACAAAAAAGCTAATTTGCAAACTAAATTAGAAATAGATTATTCATTCATTCATTCATTCATTATCTTCCACTTTGACCTATATTAGGGTCATGGTGGGGTTCCCAATGCCCATCCAGGGGAGAACGTTTCGGACGCTGGGCTGATACACCCAGGACAGAGCGCCAGTCTATTTCTGGGCACACACTCACACAGACACGCACACATACACACACTATATGGGGCAATGTGGAGAACTCAATTGACTTGATCCATGTTTTTGGACTGTGGGAGGAAACCGGAGAACCCGGAGGAAACCCATGCGGACACGGGGAGAACATGGAAACTCCACCCAGATGGGGATGTTTAGTGCTAAGAGGTGAACGTGCTAACCACTAAGCCACCATGCCGCCCAGAAATAGATTATTATTGCAAATTATAAACCTAAACTTGTTTTTGTGGAAACAGATTGTGGACGTACCATTTCTGTTCCTGCATGTCTGTGCCCCATTGCACAAATAAGTTTCATAAAGGCATGATCAGGTGAGTGTAGTGTGAACAGCCTGGACAGAACTTTTAGCCTTGCCTTTTAGTACATCAATGTCTGACATTTTGAATAAATGCTCTTTTGAAAGAATGGGCAAATATTCTTACAGACATACTCAAAATTTTTGTAGAAAACCTTTCTAGTAACATTAAAGCTGTCGCAATAGGAGCAATATATCAGGTGTTTGTTTTCTTCACAAACACCTGATAAAAAAAAAATAATTAAAAGGAACAATAAAAGGGGGCGGGGGGTCGGATAATTATCAGGTTTGATAATTCTACAGTGTAGCTGGTTTTTCTGTAACTACTGACTTGTGTTGTTCTTATTTGTAAGTCGCTTTGGATAAAAGCATTTGCCTAATGACTAAATGTGATGTAAATGTAGATCAATTTAATATAGTTTATATCAAAGCTTTTGTAGACGTAAAAAGTTTGCGTATTAGTAAAAAATGTTTAAAAAAAAAAGCAAATATAGACAAATTTTATTGAATTTTGTTAAATATCGTTTCAAAAATTTTTTATTGGCTTCGTACAACTTGACTTTTTTTAAAAATCCTAGCTGCAGTTAACAAGGTATCTGATTGTGAACTACCAAAGCAATCAGAATAATAACATGTAAATCAGAGTTTTTCTAAATGATCCTGACCTTTATTGGGTAGCAATAATATGCCCCATAAAAAGAGAATGTTATGCATGAATGAAAACATTTAAACTGTTTCTTTGAAGTATATGTTGGGAAAATCAGTTATTTCTTTTGTTATTATGTATATATACAGTAGTTAATATAAATATACAGTTCTGTACATATCAATTTTCTGTTTTATGTCCTGACAATCTAATTATTATCTTTTTGCAGCATTTAACCATACAAATAAATTCGTTTATTATAATTTTATGTAGCAGGTGTTATATGTGTATTTAATTTCAACTTGTTATGAATGATAATGTGGCGGCACGGTGGCTTAGTGGTTAGCACGTTCGCCTCTCAGCGCTAGGGATTCCCGGTTCGAATCCCCATCTGGGTGGAGTTTCCATGTTCTCCCCGTGTCTGCGTGGGTTTTTTCCGGGTTCTCCGGTTTCCTCCCACAGTCCAAAAACATGGATCAAGTTAATTGAATTCTCAAAAATTGCCCCGTTTAGAGTGTGTCTGTGTGAGTGAGTGTGTGCCCAGCGATGGATTGGCGCCCTGTCCTGGGTCTGTCTGCCCAGCGCCCGAGACGTTCTCCCCTGGATGGGCATGGGGACCCCCACCGCGACCCTAATAGAGGATAAGCGGAAGATAATGAATGAATGAATGAATGAATGATAATGTATAACAGTTTTAATGATCTTTGTCTCAATTTCACTGACAACCAATTCATGCTATGTGTTTTTGTATTTATCCTTAACTCTCTATGGGATTTATTAAATCTTTAATTTTGTTAACGTACAAACCTTGACTTTTGTAAATCTTAATAATGGAAAATTATGTAATACTGAACTTTTAACTGAAATAGCTTTTCACGTGGAATAATTCTTGATGGTATCGATCAACTATGCAGATGCACTGATGATGAAAGATTTGGCAAGAAATGCAAATAACCATGTTTATAATGGAAAATTATTACCAAAATGATTTGATAATTGATTAAGATAAAACCAAAAATGTAAAATAACACACAGATAATATTTGAAGACATTGCCTTTTTTATACTTTAGAGGATAGCCTTGAACAGAATTTTCACTACTGTACATTTCTAGAATTTTTTTCCATTCCTTCTGATAGAACAAAATTAGTCACATATTTTTTCCTTATTCAAACCTAAAGGTTTAATAATTTTCAATGATATATTAATCTTGCTGTTTGTAAATCATTAAAGTTCAGCTTGAATGGGAAAGGTTCATTATGCTTGTTGTGGGTGAAATAATAAACACACTGACTGGATTAATGTATCGTCAAACATCCATTAGTAGATTTTATTCAAAAGTACATTAACCAGCATATCAAGAATCACTGCAACAGGCACCAGAGACATTAGCCGACTGTTTTAAAAATGTGAACCTTCCAAAATAAATAATGACATTTAGTGTATTAAGTAAGAGGTTTGTTGCAAAACCAGTTTTATGTAAACATGTAGGGACTCCTGATTTAAATATTAAATTGTTCATTCATTTATTATCTTCCTTTTTATCCTTTACTAAGGTCGCAGAGGGGTTCCGCATGTCCATCCAGTGGAAAACAGATACACAGGACAAGGCACCAATCTATTACTGGGCACGCACACTCACACAAACAAAATTCCTTTGTTTTATTTAAGCTATTTTTTGGCCTCATTGTTTACACTCTGGACTACATAAATCCACAAGTTAAACAACGGCAATTGTCCAGTAATCAAGCAGTTTTGTGAGCTTATGCAAAATCACAGCAATTGTCCGCAGGTGGTTTCATTTTCAGAAGGGCTATATAATGTATGCTGTTTTTGGCATTCAGGGCAAAGTATTGTATCGAATATCTACATGCAAAACTTAGTAATCTTCGCGGTTCTGAGCTTTCACTTGTATATTGACCCTCCAATTTGCCGGTGTCCTAGTCTGCTGAATAAAGCAATTAACAAAAAAAAAAAACATGCTTCTAAAATACTGCAATGGTAGTAGCTTAAATAAAAAATATGTAATAATTAAAGGTAATTATATTAAAAACTCTTCAAATAATTAATTGTAGGATTTGAGGAGTGGTTTAAATAACCTAATAAATTTAGTTGATAGTTGCTTCATTTGCAAGGAATCTACAACAGCCGGAAGTTTGGTCCAGAGAGTATAAATAAAGCAAAACCATATAATCAGCCATAAAAAGCTGCAAAGACCATATGCCAAGCCCTGTGCATGTTAGGAAAAAGACAGCTTTGAGAAAAATATATGCAAAAATCATTTTCCCCTCTTTGTAAATAAAAATAATAAAAAATATGACTGAAAGATGTATTCCATAATTCAGCTTCACTTCTGTGTTGCCAGGGATATGTCCCAGAATGGCAGAAGCAGCACTTCTTTTGTGATTCTGAACAAATAAGTGGGAGAAAAACAATATTTGCTTTATTCCTTTTGTTTGCACATGGGGTTTTGTTTGCTTAAGCTATTTAGTGGGTGGGTGTGGAGTGCTGCTCTAACAGTCAGGGTCATGGTTGGAGGAAAGACATGCAGAAGAATATCAACTTTATCAACTCTGACTTCTTCATGTTTTTTATTGGTATACAATTGTCTAGTTTCTAGTTCCAAGGAGGTTATTTGTGTTTTTTTTCTTTGCAATTACAGTTCATGTTTGCCAATACTATCTTTTTAATGCTTTAATAGACAGTAAGGAAGGTTGCCGTCATATCCAGTTTTTGACAAAAAGGTTTGGACAGCCTTTTTTAAATTATGTGTGGATTTTACTACTGTAAATGAAAATATATCTTTCATAGGATGTATTTAAATGTAAAGCAGTAATTGTATATTTATTTACCTGAAAACATTTTTGTTGGACGGCAGTTCAAATAGTAGATGTTAGTTTGCCAGAAACCCAGAACTGGATCGCTTATTATCATTGTTTTTTTCTGAAATTAAACACGTGAATTAATTGATGATTTGTACATATATTGTAAGTGTGTTGGGACTATAAGAAGAAACACATAGACATCGGGCAAGCAGGTAGATACCCAAAAGCTGAACACAGGACTTTCTCGCTGAGATGTGTACAGTTAAATAACTAAGCAAACCTAAAAACTGTTAGGGTCCTAGGGCCGAGCGAAGCGGATTCGCTACTCGGAGAGACGGGTACTGGAGACGGAGATACGAACAGTAGCAGGTTTATTGAAACACAGGGATGCAGTACACGGGACGAAGAAACACACAGGGCGGTGGGTGATGACGTCACGGTGGGTCGGGTTCCAATTCGAGGAGACAGCGTGAAGGGTACTTGACGGGGAGAAGGCGACAGGATGACGAGCTGCACACAGAGAACAGAACAAGAGACAGACGACAAGGCGCAGGGCACAAGGCGAGGCAAAACCAGGCAGGAACGGGAGCTCGTAGTGTCGGGGCTTAGCATAGGTGTGGCACGAGACAAACTAGCGGTGAGAGACAGGTAGTGCAGGGTATAAATAGGCAAACGTGATGGGGACCAGGTGCTCGTGATTTCAGGGGCGTGAACACATAACCCAACCCACACCACGTGACCAAAACAACCGTGACAAAAAACATGTTTTTTATGCTGGAAATATGCCTGTTATGAGATAGCTGATGTTAGTCATACTTTCAGTAGCTTGCAAATGTGTGTCTTTGGATCATTTTCCCTTCATTCATGTTCACTTGTTTAAACAGTTGTGATATTGTCATTGTGTTTGTACTCTGTGCTTATAAATTTCACTTGTGCTTAAAAAAAGTTATTTGTTATATTCATATTCTTATGCATCAGTTAGCTCATCAAGTTTGGGTTTTTATTATTTCCTTCACACTGTAACATGTAATTTTTTTTTCTCCGGCAATGAAGATTGTCGTAGTGTCAAACATTGCCATATTTACAGTGATAAGGGTTTAAAATCTCAGTGCTTGAACTTTACCACTTAGTAGGAGTGTAAATATCAATTGATTTGTATCAATGCATTGATTATACAGCCGGTGATTCAATGCATTGATATGTCCACAAGAGTATGGGTTATATTGCCGCTTTTTTCGCCTATATCTGCTTTGACTTGCACATAATTGTCTTCCAATTTCCATTATACTTCACAAGAAAAGAAAAAGCAAAATGTTACGCACTCATTGTCCTTTTTTAATATCTAAATGTTTAAAAATACAGAAATTTATTTTTATGGAAATTCACGATGCGATTTCCATAAAAAGAATTCCGCTTTTCCAAACACCTGTCTTTTAAAAATGACAGTTAAACGTCCACCATATCCTTAAAGCAAAAACTGAGTAAACTGTAAAATTTTGGTTAAACTGTAACATGGCTACCATTTGTATGTCTTTTTGTCACCTTTGTTTATGACTTTGCCCTTTATGACGGGGAGAGGTACACAGCAGAACACACTCAGTCACCCTGGCTCTGCTTGTGCAAAATATGACCATTGTTTTGCTGTTGGTTACAGGTCCCATCAGATGATTCTGGAGGACTGTTGGCAGAACCACAGGTGGCCATGTTCTGTGGAAAACTTAACATGCACATCAATGTGCAGAGCGGCAAATGGGAGCCTGATCCTACGGGCACCAAAACCTGCATCAACACGAAGGAGGGCATTCTGCAATACTGCCAGGAGGTACAGCAAACAATGTGGGAAATAATGGGGGGAAATTGTAGAAATGTAAACATTAAAAAGAAAAGGGACTATATCATAAACACAATTATGTAGTAACCAATTTAGGTGAGGTTAAGCTGCTTTATTTATAATACTTATAATACTTATAATATATATAATTATATATATTATATATAAGGTAAAAGTATATAGCAGTAAATATCCATGCTTGGTTTAGGGTTATCAAACATAAATATACATTATCAAACGTATTGATTGATCACTGCTGTGGATACTTAAGTGTACATTAACAGTGTAGGACGGCCATGTCCAGATTGTTTAGTAATCAGGTGTCAACTGGAACATTGATTTCAGTTTAACAACTGAAGCCTATAATAAATGGAAAAATATATAAGTCCATTGAGGGCTTCCTGCAGGACTGCCAGTCCAATAGAAATACAGATTCCATCTAGCAATTGTCATAGCCCCAGTGCTTTGGTAGAGCCAAGATCTGACTACACCTATTTTGCTTCTTTTCTAATTTTCACTCTTGAACATTACATCCGCTATAAGCAAGGCATTACTGTATTACTTTTACAGGTGTATCCAGATTTGCAGATCACCAATGTAGTGGAAGCTAACCAGCCAGTCAGCATCCAGAACTGGTGCAAGAAAGGCAAACGACAGTGCCGCAGCCGTGTGCAGATTGTAGTGCCCTACCGCTGTCTGGGTAAGTTAATAGCAAGCTGAAATATCCGCTTCTGCCAGGAAAATACCCAGGACTGTCTTTAGCTGTCTTGGCGTTAAACTTTCATAAAAAAAAGAATAGCAAGATGTTGTTTTTAAAGTAACCACACACTTTATTAACTGGGAACTATGTAGATATTAAAATAATGGGTTCTGGTTGAAGTCTTAAAAACATTTTGTTGCCTTAATGTACCATCTGTTCGCTGCCTTGGAGACCATGAATAACAGAATGTTCCCAGCTTGGAATCAGTGTTTTTTCATATTCCTTTAAGAAAGGACTGTTTTTTTTTATCAATTAAAAGCGATTTGTTTAGTTTTACTCATCATGCATCTGTTGTGAAGAGATTAGCCACAACAATGTAGCAAAATATAAGATTTTTAACAGGCAACAAATCACTGATCAGAAGAGAAGCAAGAAAATGCATTCCTTAGACCTGGGCCTTCACTTTCTTGCACTGTTCATTACAGCAGAGGAAAAACACTGGAAAGCAAAGACACAAAATAAAGATATTAATGTTTAACATGGGCAGCATGGCTTATTGGTTGTCATGTCCGCCTCTCAGCGCTGAGGATTTCAGGGAACTAATCTATGTGGAGTTTCCATGTTCTCCCTGTGTCCGCATAGGTTTCCTCCGGGTTCTCCAGTTTCCTCCCACAATCCAAAAACATATATTCAAGGCAAATTGAATGCTCTAAATTGACTCATATAGTGTGTTTGTCTGTGTGAAGGAGTGTTCCCAGCGATAGATGGGCACACTGTCCTGGGTGTGCTGACCACAGTCCAAAACGTTCTCACCTAGAGCATGGGGAGCTCAGTAGACCCCAGTAGGCCATGACCCTAGTAGAGGAGTAAGCAGAAGATAATAGGTGAATAATAGAGATTAGTCAGTTATTTGGTGATTTTGCTTAGTAGGCCCTTGCCAGACCTAAACATTTAAGGTAATCAAAGGAAAAAGATACTTAGTGTATTTAGTCTACTTTTGTAAATTTGTTAGGACTATTAAAATGTTACTATTTTTACTGTTGGCGGCACGGTGGCTTAGTGGTTAGCACTCAGCACTAGGGATTCCCGGTTGGAATCCCCATTTGGGTGGAGTTTCCATGTTCTAACCGTGTCTGCGTAGGTTTTCTCCGGGTTCTCCGGTTTCCTCCCACAGTCCAAAAACATGGATCAAGTCAATTGAGTTCTCCAAATTGCCCCATATAGAGTGTGTATGCGTGCGTGTCTGTGTGATTGAGTGTGTGCCCAGGGATGGATTGGCACCCTGTCCTGGGTGTATCTGCCCAGCGCCCGAAACTTTCTCCCCTGGGCATGGGGAACCCCACCGCAACCCTGGTAGAGGATATAGCGGAAGATGAATTACTGTTTTTCACCTAGTAAAAGCACATAATTGCTAAAGTAGACATTTTTAGGATCTATAGATCAACAACTTTTGTAGTTAATTGATTTGTAATGTTGTTACCAGTTGGGGAGTTTGTCAGTGACGCACTTCTGGTTCCCGACAAGTGTAAATTCCTACACCAGGAGCGTATGGATATGTGCGAGAGCCACCTGCACTGGCACACTGTGGCCAAAGAGGTAAAGTAAAAACACTGCATATATTTCTCATTGGCTATAAAAACACACAGTAAAGAATTTGTATAAACCAGCTCTATACATTTTTTTATGAACATATCTTAAATAAGTACATAATTTATAACAAAAATACTCCTGTGTAGTGAACATTTAGCAATGGCCGTTTTTAAAAACCTTGTGAAATTCATAGGCCTGTTACTTTTAGTTATTACAATAAACAAGATAAATGTGTCTGTTTTTTTTTCGGAAGTCCTGTGGAGATCGCTCCATGAATCTGCATGACTTTGGGATGCTGTTGCCATGTGGTATTGACCGGTTCCGTGGTGTGGAGTTTGTCTGCTGTCCGATGGAAGAGCAGAGGGACTCGGAAGCTGAGGAGCAGGAGGAGGTCAACTCAGATGTGTGGTGGGGAGGGGCAGAGAACGAGTATACTGACAGGTAGACATGCAGATTGACATCATTCATCACATACATATGTGGTTTGATTAGAGGATCAAATTGCAGTGGCAAGAGTAGTGTGAGGAAAGCTTTCTCACTGTGTGAACATCTTTCTTTTTTTAATCCTAGTATGCCCAAACAAGTCCCCACAGAACAGCAAAACCTGGATTCCACCACCACAGAAGATGATGAAGACACAGAGGATGACGAAGATGAGGCCTGGGAGAATGATGAGGATGGTGATGGTGTAAAAGATGATGAGGAAGATGACGAGGATGAAGATTCCATGAGTGAACATGACAGCAGTGAGCAGGCATCAAATGTTGCCATGACTACCACAACTACTACAACCACTGAGTCCATAGAAGAAGTTGTACGAGGTAGGATGCAGTTTAACACACACACACACACACACACACAGGTATATAATTACTTTATCTAAACTGTAGTGTAATTTACATGTCTGAACATACCGTGGCCTATGTTTACATTATTAGTCTCTCTGTTAAATTTTATACACTCAGATCGGATTTACCTGTTTGGACAGTTTGCTCTAATTTAAACTGAAGACCTGTATATTCCTGTAAACGATTTGCCAACTCAGGCCAAATGGACACTAGAAACTCAGAAATAAATATTTTGTTCTCTTGTATGGCACACACTTGTATTTTGGACCACATTATGAAAGTGACTTTGAAAAAGATAACAGTGAATGTCACCTTAATATGGGATTTTATATGTTACTTGTTACTTATCTAATATAATATGATTTTTATGTAATAAGCAAGAACTCTATAAGCATGAAATGTCTTTGTTTAGTCAAACTCTAATGTCATGTTAAAAATATTAATTTCCTATGCTCATGATTAGACAGTCCACATGTGCTTATAAGTTCATATGATCGGTGCATTTTTACGTGCTATACACGGAGTAAACATATACATTATTTATGTATATTCATGCTCGTGTAAGTTATAATGAGCATCTCTCTTCTGTCAGCTGTATGCTGGGCCCCGGCACGAAAAGGCCCGTGTCATGCCAGGCTGTCTCGATGGTATTTTGTGCCCAAGGTGGGCTACTGTGCCCCCTTTACCTTTGGGGGCTGTGGGGGCAACCGCAATAACTTTGAGTCGGAAGAGTACTGCATGGCTGTGTGTAGCAGCAGCGTGTGTAAGTGCACATCCAGTGAGATCGTTTCTCCTGGAGGAAATATATATGCCTTGAAAACTATTGCTATTGATCGCTCATCAGTCTCTCTGCTGCACTCTGCTTAGTGGCATGTTGGTTACAGAGTCCTGTATCATGCCAAAGGCACTCACTAGTATCAATTCATTCATTCTAGTATTTTTATAAAAGCTTTAATATAATACTGCTTTGACTTTATTACTAATAATTATCTAGTCTTTACATGGTTGTTGTCTGCATCTAACATTCTGACTCTATACCTAAATATAACTGCATTTATACTAAATAGACCTGTGTAACACTGGATTTGATTTAACATGCACAGTTTAGCTGTGTCATGTTGCAGAATGAGGCTGGTCTGACAAGTCTGTGGACCCGTATCCCTTTGGTTTTCACATGGTTAACCTCGATGCTGGGCACTGTGGGAGACTCGCTCTTGCACACCATCATCCTGATAAGAAACACTCCCAAACCAACTATACAGGAGCTGAGTCAACACAAACCACAGTAACCCCCCCACCCTCCAGGGCACACACACACGCACACACACACTTAGAGTGAAAAATTGCCTTAGAAACCTTCACTCTCATTTGCGCATACAGGAGTCAGCGTTTACAGACTTTCACACAGCCAACAACACTCTCGCTTCTGACTCATTCTGCATCTGTCCCGCATGTTAGGAAAAAAAACCTTTCTTTGTACTGAGTCTGTGTTATACAGGCTGTTATAGCACATGGCGAGTTTTTACGAACTTCTCGTTTTCCACAAACTACTAACAGATGTTCTATATTTAAGATTAAAAAAAAAAACTCCAGTGCTTTTTCATTAATGCCTCTATTGAATTTATTATTAAAAAGTATGGTTCCTGCAGACCCTTTTTTATGAGTCAAAATCCCAATACCTGACGTGAAGAAATCCTGACATTTCATCTTATAAATGTCTTCATATGCCAGGGTAAAATTAGCTAATTTTTTTTGTTATTTTTTAAGGTTTTTATACCAAATCATCAGAAAAAAATAGTTTGTCAAAAAGTGTCAAAAAGTTAAAATATATGTTTGGGCACCCAGAATGTAATGTTTTGTCTCCTTTGTTTTATGTGATTTTATTTCTGCCTATTGTGCGTACACACAAAGGAATTTTTCCTCCACATTTAACTTATATGTGCAGTGAAACACACATTGGTGAGGTAAGCACACGTGCCCAGAGCAGTGGGCAGACTTGTACACCTGTGCCCAGGGAGCAGTTGGGGTTAGGTGCCTTGCTCATGGGCACTTCATCCATAGTACTGGGGACCGGGACCGTAGTTGTGGACCATCGTTGGGACCGGGAATCAAACCTGTGTCTTTCAGATCGCAAGGCTGGATCCTTAACCACAAGCCTACAACTACCCCCTGAGGACACCTCGGACTACAGGCATCATAGGGTAAATGTCAAAAGAAAGTTTATATAAGAAAAACACACATCTGTGCATGCGGATGGAGGAGCTCAGATAGGTAAGGCTTAGTGAGTCCATTTGAAGATATACAAACAAAGAAGATATAAAAAC
Source organism: Corydoras maculifer (assembly GCA_019802435.1). Lineage (NCBI taxonomy): Eukaryota > Metazoa > Chordata > Actinopteri > Siluriformes > Callichthyidae > Corydoras > Corydoras maculifer. The sequence continues at coordinate 93,432 of JAFMOD010001913.1, read as the reverse complement.
AAATAAATGAATGTTAAAATTAACTCTAAAATGCACAGGTAGCCAGTGGAGGGAACTAAGAATGAGATTTATGTGCTCCCTCTTACGTAATCTTCTTAGAAGTTGGGCAGCAGCCTTCAGCACCAACTGAAGGCATTTGAGGGAGGACTGGCTGACTCCAAGGTACAGTGCATTACAGTAATCCAACCGAGACTGCATGAAAGCATGGATTACTGTTTCAAAGTGCTAATGTGCTAAGATAGACTTCACCTTTGCCTGTTGCCTTAAGTGGAAAAACCAGGACCGTACTACTGCACCAATCTGATTAAACAGAAGATAATGGGTGGATTGAATTTACAAATAGGTACTCGCACTTCTTAAGGAAACAATGCCAAGCTATTATGCCATCCGTTCAAAAAGCTTTGAAAATTCTTAATTCTAAATTTTTTTTAATATTAAAGAGTTCATGACCTAGTTTGAGCTGCCGATGTGGTAAACAGGGGTTTAAAAAAGCACTGGAGTTTTTTTTGTTTGTTTGATTCTATGAAAACTGTGCAAGAATTATTCATTTTGTGTCCTTCTTTACCACATCAGTGCCCACTATGGCTCCAAGTCCTGCTGATGCTGTAGGACGGTACCTAGAGGCTCCAGGAGATAATAATGAACATGCCCATTTCCAGAAGGCAAAAGAGCGCCTGGAAGCTAAACACAGGGAAAAAATGTCTCAGGTTTGCAGCATAGTATATAATTTTTTATATGAAGATATTAATTTTGTGTATTACAACAGGCATTTTCACTTGTAGGTGATGAGAGAATGGGAGGAGGCAGAGAGGCAGGTTAAGAGTCTTCCTCGTGCTGATAAGAAGGCTGTAATTCAGGTATTTATTGTGAGCTCCTTATTAATTAGTCTGACTTATTGTAGTCTTTGGTGATTGATTGCGGTCTACAATTTTTTTCAATTGCTTTTGTGCATTTATCACATCAATATTAACATTTGCACAACAGTTCGTGCATTTGTCGAAACAATTAGTACAAACCGCAAAACCTAGTTGTTAACCTGCAAAAGTGTATCACTTGCACAACAGAGATAGTTCATTCCTCAAAAGCAAGTATTCACCCCAATGAAAGTGTCAGTGTCCTCAAAAAAAAGTCCTGACACCATTGTTTATGAACAAGATGCAAAAAAGTCAGATCATGTTAAAACTACCTTAAAATGCTCAAGACAGCATTTTACAGTATTAGTGCACTGATTTGGAAAGTTAAACAGTACTATATTTAGTGAAGTAAATGAGTACAAGACACTCAATTATTTTTTTCAAATTTTTACAGTAATACATATTTTCTTTGAAATTCTAATTTGCACAAATGACTATATTTTATATTGTAATGTGCACAAATTACTATATACTATGGAGGTGAACTGACCGTTATGAGAACTTTAATTCTGATCAGAGAAATGCATCAAATCAATTAAGAAAAACTATAATAATGCAGCCATTACATATGCTTATTTTAATGACTAGTGTTAAAGCATTTACATAGGTCAGATATATTAGTATCATGTCCTCAGCAGTTAATTGTCATGTTCACAGCATTTCCAGGAGAAGGTAGAGGCATTGGAGCAGGAGGCAGCTAACGAGAGGCAGCAACTTGTAGAGACTCACATTGCTCGTGTTGAGGCTCTGCTCAATGACCGTCGTCGCGCAGCATTGGATAGCTTCCTAACTGCACTACAAGCTGAGCAGCCCAAAGTATGTACATGCAGATATTATTTCATAAACACACAGGCTGACAGAACAGTTTCCGTTCTCATAGAACTGATGATAAAACATCTGTTTGCCTCTACTTTAGCCTCGTCAGGTATTTAGTTTGTTTAAGAAGTATGTACGGGCAGAGCAGAAGGATCGACAGCACACACTTAAACATTTTGAACATGTTCGTATGGTGGACCCCAAAAAAGCAGCTCAGATCCGACCCCAGGTATTTGCATCTTCACCTGCAATTGAACTACGAAGAAGCCTACGGCTGCTGACCCGTCTTGATGAAACACTGTCTCTTCCAAACATTTGTAGGTGCTGACTCACCTAAATGTGATTGAGGACCGTCTGAATCAAAGTGTAGACTACATCTACAAAGATCCACAGCTGGCCAATGAAATCAAGGAGCAAGTTGGTAAGTTCTACAGTCGGCTGTGGTACATTTTTGTATCCCGCTCTTAAATGAGCCAGAAACTAATTACTAACTGGTTACTGTGAAATCAGGTTTTTCTAGAACTAGTTTCAGCAACCGAGGACCGGAATGCCAAGTCCTTCGACTTTGATCCCTACACAATGCACATAGCCCTTTACCCATATTACTACCCTACACACTCACTCACACAGACACACACACAAACACACTTTATAAACCCAAGTGGACATGGGAGAACATTGAAACTCCACCCAGAATGGGATTCGAACCAGGAATCCCTAGCACTGAGAGGCGAATGTGCTAACCACTAAGCCACTGTGCCGCCCTCTGTTTATATTTATTTGTATTTTAATGGTTTAAAATAATGTACTCGATATCTTACACTTATACGAATGTAATGTAGTCAGAGGTGTGCATTATTGTCAACAATGTCATGACTGGACAAATGGCTCAGTCAATCAGATTTAAAGACTGGAACTACCTGTTTTCAGAATCAGAATACTTTATTGATACCTGGGGGGAAATTGTAGATGTTACAGCTGCATAAGAGGTATAATATACCCAAAAAAAATAAATAAATAAAAAAAAAAAAATATATATATATATATATATTTTTTTTTTTTTTTTTTTTTTTTTTTTTTTTTGGGTATATTATACCTCTTATGCAACTGTAACATCTACAATTTCCCCCCAGGTATCAATAAAGTATTCTGATTCTGAAAACAGGTAGATAAAGACAAGCTAACCATATGAAATGATTTTATTGCACATGGTTTTTTATTAAAGATATAAAAACTATATACTGTGTTATAAGTTATTTTGCGTAATTTTAGTTGCAAATTATACAGAATTTAATTGCACAGCATCTTAAGTTCCTTCTTCTTATGGAGCTAGCACTGAAAATAATTGAAGCCTCATACAGTTACCAACATGCTACAAGTTCTACAGCATATGTTGAAATCTCTGTGTACCCTCCAGTGGTGCTGATGCAGCGGATGCAGGCTGAGGCCGCCCAACAGCTCTCCTCTGTTCAGTCCGATATGAGAGTGAGTTATGGTAATGATGCTTTGATGCCCGATTTACCAGACAGCACCCCGTCTGTGGACATGCCTCTGGAGCAGGATGACCTTGGTTTTATTCATCCTGAGAGCTTTAACCAGGCCAATACTGACAACCATGGTATACACAAGCACACGACATTCAAAATGCAAAAAAAAAAATCAATCATTGCAATGTTGTAGCTCAAGTGGTAAATATATAAAAATATAAGTTGATCAACTTAAATATAAGTGTGTGTTTTTTACTTTTACTTACTCACATTGTTTTTGCATGTATTCAAATATTCACTATGTAATTCAAATATTCACACACACACACACACACACACACAGATTATTAAGCCAATATAACAGGTTACATTTTTATTTTTGGAATTACTGACTAAAATACAGTAATTACATTCATTCATTCATTATCTTCCGCTTATCCTCTATTAGGGTCGCGGTGGGGTTCCCCATGCCCATCCAGGGGAGAACGTCTCGGGCGCTGGGCAGATAGACCCAGGACAGGGCGCCAATCCATCGCTGGGCACACACTCACTCACACACACACTCTATAGGGGGCAATTTTGAGAATTCAATTAACTTGTTTCATGTTTTTGGACTGTGGGAGGAAACCGGAGAACCCGGAGGAAACCCACGCAGACATGGGGAGAACATGGAATCTCCACCCAGATGGGGATTCGAACCGGGAATCCCTAGCGCTGAGAGGCGAACGTGCTAACCACAGTAATTACAAATAATAAAATTTTATTTCATTCATAATGCACTTTACATTTTTTTTAAATCTCAAATACAGCAATATCTTAATAAATGGTTTTGTGCTGAGATGTAATTAATATTGGATCTGCATTTTTCAGTTGAGCCTGTAGATGCTCGACCAGTGCCAGATAGAGGACTTCCTACACGACCAGGTATTATCCAACATAAGTGCTGCTTTCATTTTCATAAATTTCTAATGATAAATGCGCAATTACTTTTACATTACATTTGGTAATTCAGCAGACACTTTTATCCAAAGCAACTTATAAGTAAACTTAAAGGTTTGGGTCAGAACTCAGGGTTACATACAGAATTCCTTGAGCAATGTGGGTTAAGGGCCTTGCTCAAGGCAACATCAATGTTACACTGGTAACATCAATGGACCTGGGATTTGAACCCACAAGCATTGAGTTGCTAGCTCAACACCCTAACCGATGAGCTTCCACTTTTTCATGACAAAACACACTCATTAAAAACATGATTTGAAAATTACCCAAATAAGTCATTTTTAAATTGATGGTAGAGGTGGCATTTTATGTATATATATATATATATATATATATATATATATATATATATATATATATATATATATATATATATATATATATATATATATTGATATATATATATATATATATATATATATATATATATATATATATATATATATATATATATATATATATATATATATATATATATATAGCACATTCGCCTCTCAGCGCTAGGGATTCCCGGTTCGTATCCCCATCTGGGTGGAGTTTCCATGTTCTCCCCGTGTCTGCGTGGGTTTCCTCTGGGTTCTCCGGTTTCCTCCCACAGTCCAAAAACATGGATGAAGTTAATTGAATTCTCAAAATTGCCACATATAGAGTGTGTCTGTGTGAGTAAGTGTGTGCCCAGCGACGGATTGGCGCCCTGTCCTGGGTCTGTCTGCCCAGCGCCCGAGACGTTCTCCCCTGGATGGGCATGGGGAGCTCCACCGCGACCCTAATAGAGGATAAGCGGGAGATAATAAATGAATGAATATATATATATATATATATATATATATATATATATATATATATATATATATATATATATATATATATATATTTTATTTTATTTTTTTTTTTTCTACAAATTATCTGCATCAAATGTCTGTTCTCGATTTCATTTTACTTTTCAATCATCAATTTTTTGTAGTATCAGGTATGAAGCCAGAGGAAATGCCGGAAGTGAGGTTGGATACCCAGGAGAGGCACAGTGCGGGATATGAAGTGCATCACCAGAGAATGGTATAAAGACATACAGTAAATTATGCAATTTAACTAATGTGCAAATTTATACAGTACACAGTGTACACCAAATAACAAATTATATAGAATAGAATAGAAACCTTTATTGTATGCAAGTACAGTGAGATTAAAAACTAATCCTGTCCAGTGCAAATATGTACTAAAAAAATATGATTTAGAAATTATAACTGCTCTGGCGAACTATACTCATACATTTACAAAGTTCAATAAAAAGTAAAGGGGTTACATACAGGAAAAGTGTATTTACAGTAATAACTGAATAGCTATAGTAATAATATTAAAAGGTACACAGAATTGCACATCGTTTGTGAACAATAATATTGCATATTGCGCTGTAGTAAACCATGTTATCAATATTAGTGAGATATGACGTTATTGATCTACACTCGTTATGCACTTTATAAAAAAAAAATTTAATGAGCGAGATCAGCTGACAAGGATCAGGCTTTTTTGAGGTGACAATAACACTTTTTTGAGGCGAAATTTCTCTTAGTCAGTAATCAGATCAGAATAATCACCTTTTTGAACCATGATATTTTTTTTTACGTCAAAGAGAGGAAGTACAGAGTTAAGTAAACGTATCTTAAATTTGTTTTTCATTTATTCCAAAATTTCATATACATTTGTCTTGTTTGCAGTCTGTGACAGGAGCACTAGGAGAGAAGACAGAGTCATCGGTAATGGACTATGGTTAATTAATGAACCTGACGTGGCTCCGCCTAATGAGCGTGTGCACACTTTAAAACCTGAAACAGCGCATGCTGCGGGAGACAGGAGTTCACTCTAACAGAACGGGCTTTATTGCCAACAGCAAACATGCTTTCACTTCACGAAACACCAGGCTTTACAGCATTGCTTTTGCTGGATCCACTGTCTTTACAGTATTGTTGTGTCGAGTGAATCTCTTCCCCCACGGCATGTACTGTTCCCAGTTCTAAAGGGCACACACGATCATTAGGCGGTGCCACTTCAGGTGCATTAATTAACTTTAATCAAATTCTATTACTGTTGGCTCTGCCTTCTCCCCTCCTGTGACACAGTCATAACAGCTTTAGGCTACATTTAAAATTATCGACTACCCACTACACAGTAGGTAACAAGGATTAGTATGTTAGATTACTCAGTTGTGAAGTAGCAGGTGAGAGTTTTGTGATTAACCTATTGACTTAGAAACCTTTTTGAAACGAGTGACAACTGCACCCTGAGCAATCCCATGATCAAACTAAAGCTGAATTATGTTCTATGTAATATGTCAGGAAGTTGAGAGTCAGCTGTTTTACAGTATATATAAAATACAACCACAAACATAAACAAAAAATTAGGTCCAATAACTAACAGCATAATAATTTTTAATGAAAAGTGGAATTTTGGAGTTGTGAGTATGACCAGTACTTACTGGTGTTCCTCAGGGCTCTGTATTTGGTCCTCTTTTCATTATACATGAAATCACTTGGCACAGTCATTCAGGGACATGGTTTCTCTTAAAACTGCTATGCTGATGACACTCAGCTTCATTTGTGTTTTGCCCCTGACAACACCAGATATCTGCCTGCGTCGCCACTATATAGGTTTGGATGGAGGCCCGTCATATCAAACTAAATTTAGCAAAAACAGAGCTTTTAATAATTCCAGCTAAACCCTTAATATAATATGATCTGACCTTCCAAATTGATGGCTCCACAATCTCTCCAGATGATTCAATCCATAACCTTGGTTTTATAGTTGACTCACATCCTAAATTCTCTAGTCATGTCACCAAAACTGTCCGTTCCTGCAGATTCCTTCTTTACAACATCAGGAAGATCAGAGACCTTTCTTGACTGAACATGCTACTCAACCGTTAGTTCAAGCCCTCATCCTATCCCAGCTTGATTATTGTAATGCTCTGCTTGCTGGACTTCCAGCTTGCACAATCAAGCTTCTACAACTAATTAAAATCTCTTAACCCTGACTTGTATTCGATCAGCCTAAGTGAACTCATGCCACTCCACTACTCATTTCTCGCCGTTGGCTCCCTGTTGCCGTTGGCTGCTCACATTCAGTACAAGGCACTGACTCTGTTATAAAGGACCATTTCTGGATCTGCCCCCACTCCAAAATGGTGGAACAATCTTCCCAAAGTCTAAGTCAAAGTAGGCTTTATTGTCAATTCCTTCACATGTTCTATACATACAAAGTAATCGAAATTACGTTCCTCGCTGTCCCAAGGTTACAGACATTTATGACATTTAGACGTAAAACAAGAAAGTGAAATGCAGTGTGATGTAACGGAATTTAACAGTAAAAAAGTTTAAATACTATGATTATGTAGTGGCAAAGAAAGGCAATGTAATGCGAATTAAATGGTAACAGTAATGATAATAATAATAATAATAATAATAATAATAATAATAATAATAATAACTATAGTAATAATAACAATAACAATAATAAATAGTAATATTAATAATGCTAATAATAAAATAATAATAAATATATATTATATATAAGTAATAAATAATAATATATGATTTGTAACAGTAGTAGTAAAAATATAGACCTGAGTTTGTGAGATACAGTGTTATTCACAGTCACAGTAGCAGCAGAATGTTAAAATCTTAATTTTTATTTTTGTGCAAAAGGCATAATAGTGCAAAAAAAAGAGTCTTGTGTGCATGTGTGCAATGGATTTATGGATTTATTTCCTTAGTAGTCTGGATACAACAGAGTGCAACTCTGTCTATAAAGCGGAGTCACTTGGTACTTGTAAGAAACAACTCAAAAAACATCTCTTTCATAAACACCTGATGTTTAAAAAAAAGGGGTGGAGTGCAGGATAGGATAATGATCAGGTCTGAAAATACTACAGTGTAGCTGGGTTCTCATTTGTAAGTCGCTTTGGATAAAAGCATCTGCTAAATTACTAAATGTAAATGTAAGCCATAATAACGCGATTAAATCTAGTACCTACTGTTAAGTAGGAAGTTTTGGATACAGTTCCAGTCTTCTCATAAATCCTGGAGTGCATCTATTTGAAACTGCCCACGCAGTCAAAAGAGCATTTGTAAGGCACTGATAATAATCTAAGAGCCTGGCTCGCATTTGTAAATTCCAATTCATTACAGAAGTGATCAGCATGGATTAAGTTAAGGCTCATTGCCAGTCACCAGAGTTGTCAAGTCCACGCCATATTTCATGGTTTTAGAAAACGTACTTTGTTTTTGTCCAGTCATCCTGAAACAGGAAATTAGTTATTTTGAAGTGTTGTTTTTTAATTGGAAGTTTTATCATGTGGTCTAATGTAACAGCCCAGCCAGGTTTTATTTGAGTTTTTATATGAGTGCTACATGTGAATGCATTGGTTAAATGAATTTAAGGATTCAAGTTTAAAGCCTTATAGCTGGCTTTATTTATGTTCAGGTGTTCTTTGCTGAAGATGTAGGCTCAAACAAAGGAGCCTTCATTGGCCTGATGGTGGGAGGGGTGGTCATTGCTACCATTATTGTCATCACACTTGTTATGCTGCGGAAGAAGCAGTACTCCTCCATTCACCATGGTGTCGTTGAGGTGAGTGCTGTGCCGTGTCACTTGTACGTTGTGAAAATTTTTCACCCTTGAACTTTTAATCACAACTGAGTTTTTGATGTTCAGGTTGATGCAGCGGTGACTCCAGAAGAACGTCACCTTACCAAGATGCAGCAAAATGGCTATGAAAACCCAACTTACAAGTTCTTCGAGCAGATGCAAAATTAAAAGGATTGATTATTCCCTGCTGTTTCCCTTCACCTCACTCCATCAGGACACCGAACACACACTACGTAGTCTCATACACACTAGTGTCAGACTTGTGGAGATGGGAGTGGCTTCTGTCATCATTTCACCCAGTTATGCATAAGTGCTCTGTGTGCTAGCACAAAAAAGCCATACATTTTGCCAAACTTCTGTCCGTCTGGACATCCGTACCCATAGTCATCTCATACTTGACGCTTTTCCCAGTCATCAATGTCTGTTCCTTCTTTCTGTTTTAGTGTATCCTCTCTTCCTGTTGCTGCTGTCTCCAGCTCTCGACCATCCTGTCTTTCTTGGACGTTCAGACAATTGCAGTGCTGGGTGTGAGTCCAAAAAGACTCCAAGAGCAAAGATAGCAAAAGAAGAATAATGCACATTTAAGCTTTCCATTTTAAGATCTTTTTTTATTTCAGAAAAGAAGAATATTTAAAATATATATATATATATATATATATATATATATATATATATATATATATATATATATATATATTTATATATATATATATATATATATATAAAACCATATATAAATGAGATGTAAGAGAATAATGAATATGTTTTTTTATTCTATGTGTAATGTGTTGAAATAAGGCAAACACTTGCTGTTCCTATTTAGTGCATGGTGATTATGACCAGAGAGAAGGTTTCCAGTCCGCACACTGGCTTCCACCTCTCTCACTTAGAGATTTTAGCTGAATTGTACATTTTAGTGTTTTCTCGTGAGCATATCTGAAGCTTTGTTGTTACATACATGCTTTAAATGAAGTAAGTGCTTTTGTTTTTGTTTTTTTATTGACAATGCTATGACATGCACATTCACACGGTTGCATGGGGCTGGAGAAGCTGTAATATAATTATGAAGTATATTAGCCCATGTCTTTGGTTGACTGTCCTATGCACTTTTTCATTCTGTTTCATTCAAGTGAAGAAATTAGTGGAGATTTCTAGCTTGAATCGGCTTGGATTGCTTTGAATGACTAACAGTGTCTGGTTCCAATTTACTTTCTGTTGTATTTATTCTCTTCTTAAACACTAGGTGAAACAGAATCTCTTTAGTCATTCTTAGCATTGTGTAATCCGCTGTCTATCTTTGTATACAGGCAACTGCTCAGTAGAACGTGTCAGAACTAAAACTTGGACAATTGGAAAAAATTGGTGACATTATATGACTAATTAAGCAATAAAACACAAGAGGGCGTGCATTATTGTGAATAAATGATGGGAAAGTGTGTTGTTAGATAATTAAGTCTCTTGCCCGTGATTTATTCACAATAATGCATGCCCTCTTGTGCCTTATAGCTTTTATAAAACCTCTTACAAACACACTATAATTAATTAAATGCATTTAAATAAAAGCATAATCATTAATAAACTGGTTTTGCGATGTAATTACTGCTAAATTACAGAACATAGTTTATAAAAAACATCAGGAAAATTATTTGTGTCACGCACTGATACGAATGTGAAGCAGTCAGAGGTGTGTGTTATTGTCAATAATGTCACGGCTAGACAAACAGCTTAGCCAATCAGATTTAAGGAGCAAACTACTAATAATCAGAATTAACATTGGCAGTTGTAGGTGTAACAGATTTACAGATGGTCAGACCTCCACCCAAAAAGATGATCAACATTCGGAATCTAAAGCAAGCAAGCTCTACTTCCATTCCATTCCTTCCAAGCTGTTTTCATCAAAAAGTTTTATCAGGTGTGGTTATGCAAGGATACTCAGAGTTGAGTGTCTGTGGTCAGTAGGGGGCAGTGAAGAAAGGAAAGACTTTCCATTGAGATCAGTCTCTCCTTCTTTTTGTCTTTCCCCCCTGGATGTACAGTATCTAACCAAATAAATTGGCTTAGACATGGGGAAAGCTTTCTACACTGTATCCCATTAATAAAGTTTTGAATGTACATAACCTTAAGTCTTGACTTGATCTTTTGTTCTAGGATGAGGTTACAAAAAATTAACATCAAATGCACCAAACGTACATTTTATCAGGAACATACATGTACTTTAATCATGATAGCATTGTGAGGCATATAGTCATGTTTAAATCCACCATCAGTATGTTAACTTTGCCATTATTGTGGCTCCAGAAATGCTGGTTTGAGCAGAACTCCTAAAATGGGTTGTTTTTTTTATTTTACTTTAATGACTTGATGAAACCGGTTTAAGCTAAAAGAAAGTCTACAGATATTTAGATATAAGCGTAATTTCAGGTGTACCGAATAAATTGCTTGGTAAGTTTATTGTGCTTAAGTCGTAATAAACTTTAAATGTTCCATATAATTGTTTATGTTGTCACTTTTCTAAAACAGCACTATATATCCATGTGCATATTGTTTCCTTAACTATTGATTTGTGTTGTTCTCTTGTTTGTAAATTGCTTTGTCTAAAAGCACAAGTACAGCAAGGAGGAAAAAAATATGCTTTGATGTTGTGCCCATAATTTTGTTTTTAATCACGTCCACTGCTTACTTTCACTTTTAAGGCAAACGTTTGGCTGTGACTGTTCAAAATCAATTTAGTTCATCATTTAAATAAGGTTTGTACAGAGGGGGTCAGGGTTAGGGTGTCAAAGCCTCTGCAGGAAGGTTCTTCATGTGCTCCTTGGCATTGTGGCTTGCATGTATTCTTTAATTTTGTGTGGGTGCACTTCCCACCCACCCCCCCCACCCCAGTTTAAAAATCATAAACTGATCTAGCATTAGCACCCACTTGTTCAGGAATAAATGATCAGTAAGTTACAAAATTAATCAAATTTTCTTGTGGGTGGCTTAGTGGTTAGCACATTCACCTCTCAGTGCTGGGGGTCCAGGTGTAAATCCTAATCTGGGTGGAGTTTCCGTGTTTTCCGTATCCGTGTGTTTCCTCCGGGTTCTCAAGTTTACTCCCATGGTCCAAAAACATGGATTCAAGGTAAATTGAATGCTCTAAATTGCCCCATATAGTGTGTGTGTGTGTGTGAGTGAGCGTGCCCAGAGATAGATTGGCACCCTGTCCTGGGTGTATCTGCTGTGGGTAAATCTACCCGCGCGTTCGTTTGAAAAGGAGGAAATCACACCAACAGTTCTGAGTGAAGAAATAACATTTATTAATACAACAGAAATCTGGGGAGAAGAGCGCAGTCAACAACCCATGTACGATCTGCCTTACTTTTCTGACTCCATCTTCATATACTCTTCTGCACAGGCCCCCACCTTTGCTGCTTATTCTGCTTAGTGTAAAATAATGATGCTTCTTGTTATCAGAACGTTTGTAGTCCTGACCTTAACACAGAGATACATTCTCACGTGGGTCTGGTTAGAGAACAACACTGCCGTAGCTGGTTAAAAGTCTGAGAAGCAATATTATTCCCTGACATAAATAAATAATTCTTTGATCTACATTTACTACTTGTAAATATTAAATGCGTAATAATGCTCATTATTTTTCCCTTCACTGCCCAGTGCCCAAAACTCCCCTGGACGGGCATGGGGAACCCCCGGCAACCCTAGTAGAGGATTAAGGAGAATATAATGAATTAATGAGTTAAATTAAACATTTAATTTATTGGGCAATAGTACGAAGTTTGGGGGTTCTAATCCCAAGTCAACTGAAGTTACCAGTGTGGGCCATTGAGCATGGCCCTGCCCATGCTCCTGGAATGCAGTATCAAGTATAACAAAAAAGTTATGCTTTGGTTGAAGGTGTCTGCAAAATGACCAAATGTAATTTTCTAAACCTCGAATGCTTTACAGAAAACATGAGCAATTGCCAACTCACACCGATGCATGCAAGATACTGTTTTCTCTATATGTAAACAGAAGCATTTGGCAAATTGAACCTTGTAAGGCGTATACACACACACACACACACACACACACACACACACACACACACATATATATATATATATATATATATATATATATATATATATATATATATATATATATATATATATATATACCCCCCCCCCCCCCCCCCCCCCCCCCCCCCCCCCCCCCCCCCCCCCCCCCCCCCCCCCCCCCCCCCCCCCCCCCCCCCCCCCCCCCCCCCCCCCCCCCCCTAATTAAAAAATCGAGGAAATCACCTTGTAGGATTTTTAAAGAATGTATTTGTAAATTACCATTTGTTCATGCTTTGTAACAATAAACTGGTATCTTGACCCATTCCCCCATGCAGATCTCCTATTGAGCAGTAATGTTTTGGGGCTGTCCCTGAGCAACACGGACTTTCAACTCCCTCCACAAATTTGCTATGGGGTTCAGGTCTGGAGACTGACTCCAATTTTTACATTACATCGTTGCCCGAGTGGTGTGATCATTGTGCTGGAAGATGCATGGCCCTGTTCATTCTTCCCTTAACAGTCATCCTGTCCTCTTTGTACAAAAACAGCCCCAAAGTATGATGTTTCCACCCCATGCTTCACAGTAGATATGATGATCTTGGGATGCAACTCAGCATTCTTCTTCTTCCAAGTGGGGTTTTTACCAAAATGTTCAATCTCACTACATGATATTCTCTTAATCCTCTTCTGGATCATACATATGCTCTCTGGCAAACTTCAGATGGACCTGGAAATGTACTGGCTTAAGCAGGAAGACAAGCCTGGCATTGCAGGAATTGAGTCCCTCTCGACGTAGTTTATTACTGATGGTAGCCTTTATTTTGGTCCCAGCTCTCTGCAGGTCATTCGATAGGTCTCTCCGTGTGTTTCTGGAATTTTTGCTTACCGTTCTCATGAGCATTTTGACCCCACGGGATGGAGATCTTGGGTGGAGCCCCAGATCGAGGGAGGTTATCAATAGTCTTGTATGTCTTCCATTTTCATACAATTGCTCCCATAGTTATTTTATTCACACCAACCTGCTTGCCTATTGTAGATTCACTCTTCCCAGCCTGGTGCAGGTCTACAGTTTTCTTTCTGGTGTCCTTCAACAGCTCTTTGGTCTCTGCCATTGTTGAGCTTAGAATCTGACTGTATGAGGCTGTGGACAAGTGTCTTTTATACAAATGATGAGGTTAAACAGTTGCCATTAATACAGGTAATGAGCGGAGGACAGAAGAGCTTAAAGAAGAAGTTACAGGTCTGTGATAGCCAGAAACCTTGCATGTTTCTTGGTGACCAAATACTTATTTTCCAACATAATACCCCACTGTACATATATAACGACACATTCCAAATAACTACAATATCATGAAAATATCATTCATTTCCATAATTCTATTGTAAAAGATATACTTTCATAGATTATAGATTTAGTGCACACAATTTAAATGATTTCAATTATATATTTGTTTATTTTTGCATTATTTGGGCTTCCAGCTAATAAAACCCACCAAAACAGTAATTCAAAAAATTTGAATACTTTTGGAGAATTTTGCAGGGCAATAATGTTTTAAAGAGTGTGCAAACTAATCATTAAGAGGAAAATAAGGGGCACCAGACACAACAACAAAGAATACCCCATAGATTCTCAATAAGGTTTTATGTCCAAGGAGTTGGCTGGCCAGTCAAGCACTGTGATGACAAGGGCATCAAACCAGGTTTTGGTGCTTCTGGTGGCATGGGCAGGGACCAAGGTCATCTGGAATATAAAACCTGCATCTCCATACAGATCATCAGCAGAAGAAATAATGAAGTCCTCTAAAACATTCTGGTAGACTATTGTAGTGACTTTGGATTTAAGAAAGCAAAGTTTAGTAACACCTGCACCAGAAATTGCACCCCAAATCATAACTGACTGGATATTTCACACTGCACCTCAAGCAGTTTGGATTATGTTCCTCACCTCTACTATTTAGAAGATGATTAGTGTGACACACTCTGTTTAAAAAATTCGTGCCGTGCAAAATTTAGGCTGATTTCTCCAGGCCAAATTTCGAATTCTAACTATTTTTTTGGGTTTTATGAGCTGGAAGCCTAAATTATGCAAAAATAAACAGTTGAAATCATTTATAAATTGTGGGCCCTGAATCCATCATCTATGAAAAATGTACTTTTTAAAATGGAATTATGAAATATTAAAACCTTTAAAATTTTTGTAAAGGTTCCATGTTCTCCAACTAAATAATTTAGAAATTCTACAATGTGATTTCCTGCCTTTATTTTCACTCATTTTGTCTCATAGCTGGAATGTGTCTCATCTTTTTAAGTAGGAGAACATGCACATCAGTGGTATTTTTTGGCCCCACTGTATACAAACACATATATATATATATATATATATATATATATATATATATATATATATATATATATACACACACGAATTTCTAAAATCATTTAACATTCAGAGACTCAGGAATTCAAAAATTATCTCTTTATTTCCCCCTGGTGGACAGTTAAAAGTACCTCACCCGGAGGGAGTCGAAAAAAAAAAAGAAAAAAAAAAAAAAAAAGGAAAAAAGATCCTTTACAAGCTGAAAATATCAAAATACATTGCCCTTTCGGCTATCAAAAACGTTGAGTATATACAATGAAAATGCAGCAATGCTACCCTGCAGACAAAATGTACACAAACTCAAAGCTCAGGTATATGGTCATTAGTAATTCATCTCTTACACCTACACTCAGATCTCCAATAGGATCTTCTATACTGTCCCATAGTCATTCATTCATTCATAGTACATTCATATACACACACACATTCTTAAAACATACACTTGCTCAGAAACGCACTTGTCCTTATTAAAGTTCAATGCTTTGCTCCTTCCACATCTCTGCACCTCTCTCCCAATGTACCTTCACTCAGCTGTCCTTTTCTAATGTGGTGGCGGTGGCCAACGTTAGAGTTGTAACAGGCTGTCCTGCAGCTGTTGCCAGGGCAACCGTGTTGACGGGCTGCCCAATGCCATGCAGCTGCACTCGTGCCAGTTTCTTTTGTTCGCATTCCGTCACCAAGTTGTTGAGCTCTGCAGCGCTGTAGCCAATCAGTGTTCTCAGGTCACATACAAACTTGTAGACAAAGCGTTTGCCCTGCACTTTGCTGATCATGTCGCCATCATAATAGTATCTGGAACAGATAGGATGAAAGGACAAACATATTAAAAAAAAAGAAATGTATTAAGTATGAGAATTTATCAAACAGATAATTGTTTACTTTAAATACTCACAAAACTCATTTGAATTATAAATCAATAAGGTATGAGAGGGCGTGCATTATTGTGAAAAAAATCACGGGAAAAAGGTGTTATTAGGCAAACAAGTAGTGGTGTGCAGTTACACCTCTTCCCCATGATTTATTCACAATAATGCACAACCTCGAGTGCTTTTACACAAACACTACAATAAAAACAGGGTTTGATTCATAAATGTGTTTATAGAAATCATAAAAGTTAATATAATAGTCTTCAACGACGTAGTATAGGTTTTTAAAGTTAACGATGACAGCTGAGTAACAGGATTCCAGTTTCTCTAACAATTAAATACAACTATGTACATATGTGGCCAAATTACAGAACGCAGATTATAAAAACATTAGGGAAAATAATGTATTGTATATCACGCATTGATGCGAATGTGAAGCGGTCAGAGGCGTGTTATTGTCAATAATGTCATGACTGGAAAAACGGCACAGCCAATCAGAGGTAAGCACCGGAATGACCCGTTTTATAAAAATGTATGAAATCATACAATCACAGTATAAAATAAAACCCTTTGTGTGGTGGCGCAGTGGCGCTGGGAGGAGCAGCAGAGCCAATGTGCTGATCGTGGATATTGATTAGTGCACCTGATCTGGCTCCATATGATGCGTATGGAGCTTTATAAGCTGTGATATCAAGTGCCTTGGGGGTGGGAGAAATTCCATGGACCCAACGGGAGCGGGACTTCGGCAAGCAACAGCAGCCATCACTCTTTGATTCGTTACTTTTGCATGTTCACACTTCAACTAAAGGCCTTTGACTGTTCTATCCGGTCCACTACTCAACTACTGCCGGGAACTAATGAGAGTGCAGTTTTAGCTGAAGTTCATAGGTGCTTACTTCAGATGGTCACCTGCCATGTTGTCTGGCTCTGCTGTTGTAAGGAAATGTTGCTTTAAATGTATAGTTTATATTTTATTTCTGACTGCCAACATAGCTGCTAACACTGAGTGGTGCAATTTTGGGATCACAGACATTTCATATGTATTATGCTGGAACTGTTATTAATAAAGAATACAAGTAAACAGCTGGAAAACATTTCTAATTTTACAAAACACTTTACAAATATAGGTCTATCTCATCTTAACAAGACTTAACAAAAAATAACCTTTTTTATTATGCTAACTTTCTCTGTTTACTATGTCAAATCATTTTTTTCAGCTTTGTACCAAATTTTAGGGTCCAATTCAATTAGTACCATTATCATATATGGCATATATGGCAATCCCAATATTGTTATCCAATTTTTATTATTCCATCATTTTTGTCTCCCCTTCTTCTCCCACAATTTTTCAAGCTATTGACACAGTTTTAGCTGGACACATCCTACTCATTGGTGAAACCACTGCTTGTATGCATAAAAAAAATCAGTTTAACCTTTCCTGAGATGTTACTTTTTTTCTAAGGCTAAATTCCTATTCACTTTGCATTAAAGTGATTTTTGAAGTCAGACTGCTTGTACTATCCATTCACTCTTGATCACTCTTCAAAGTTGGCTTAGTTTATTTCATATTGGAAAAATCTGATGTTTAAAGAGGCTAAACACAAAATTCACCATGTCCCGAGTGATTTGCAAAAGACTACCACCAGCTAAAATGCACACCCATTTTTGGTCCCATTCATTTGCATTTATTTCACTAGTTTGAAATATTATTGCTGTTCCAACTCTAAACTTTCCTGACCATTGATGTGAACACGGCTTATCACGTCTACTTTTTTTTTTTAAACTTATTAAGCATATTGCTTTGAAATAAGTACGCACTGTGTCTCCTACAGCCCTCTGCAATCACACTTGCATTTTCTTAGGGAAGTGCACCTCTCTAGTTTATATTTGTTTTCCACTTGTCACTGGGGCGCTTAAACAATATCAAGACTTGAAACAAACCTGAGGGCTCTGCTAAGTTTCTCGTAGTTCATGGTAGGTTTATTCTTCCTCTGGCCCCACTTCTGAGCAACAAGCTCTGGCTGATTTAGTTTGAACTCGCCTTCCTCCCCGACCCAGGAGATGCAGTCTCTTGCATCCTTATCAGTCAGCAATTCGAGCAGAAACTGCCAGAGCTGAATCTGACCATTATTACCTGTGAAGCACACAAGCAACCATTAATTAATTTTCAGGTTTTTGTACAGGTCAACATGTAAAACCAATGAATATAACAAGTCAAGCAGGTGTTTTGTTGTTTAGTTTTCCCATAAGAATTAAGTAAGCCCTAATTACGAATGTAAAATAGTCTTTATCCCATATTGCATCACTTCATCCTCTAACTGGCACTACTTCTACATGAGTATTTAGTGGTAAGAAACATACCCTAGGGGTACAGAGCACAGTGAACCATAACAGATGTTTACTTGACTGAAGTACCAGGAAAAAAAACAGTGTGGTTTATGTGTTAACAAGCTACAACAAGAAGAATGCTTTAGAGTAATAAAGATGTAAATGTGGTATATTTTAAATGTACCGTTTTTCCCCAAATCCTCTGTGCTGCGATACGAAAAGACTTGTTAAATGAGTCAATGCTAAATTATTTATGACTGAAATTTGTAACAAGTCCCAAATGAAGCAAGCTTCAAGCATAGAAATGTTTGAAATGTAATTCTGCAAAACACATTGCACTAGAGATGATTTTACACATTACCATAGTATGTGTTAGGAAGGGAAGAGTGGTAAGAAGTTGTATTAAAATACTGCTAAATAAAATATTAAAATAAGTTCAGTAGAAGTCAAAAGTTTGGACACATCTCCTGCTTGCTCCATTGTCTGTGTTTTTTAATGTTTTTTTTTTGTTAGTCCCCTGTTGGTTCTCTATTGGTCAGGACCATCACAGAACAGATGTAATCAGAATCAGGTTTATTGATCACATACGTGGTTATACACGGTACAGCCAGCAGTGAAATTCTTTTTTGACATCTCCACAGAAAATAAAATTTGCTTGAAAGGATAAGAATAAGAAAAATAGGATAATTTGTGTGCTGTATGGCTTATCGTCAGTTTTACAGTAACCCTGATGCTGTGAAGCAGTTTTATTGCAGCAGTGCTGCTGTAGTTTCATTTGGAGATACTATTGGGGTTCTGACCATTAAAGTAAAGAGTAAAAGGGTCTTACACAGTATGTACTGTTGTTCTATAATTATAGACTGTGAAGTCCATCTTTATGGTAAGTGGAACTGATAACATTGACAATACATGGAGCAAAAATAAGGTTTTCAAACATTTGGTTGATACTGTATATATGCACAACAATAGAGACAAAGAGCCAATTTTGAAAAACATAATCCTGTTTTAAGACTGAATGGTTACACTTCATAAAAGACACTGGCCCTTTCATCACTGGAGTTTCTTAATATGAATATTAGACATGTGACCTTGAAGTGCAGCACAAGACAAAAATAAAGCAAGGTTTCTATGAAACCATTTCTGTATGAAACCACATTATAATGGGGAAGAATAAGGCATGGTCAGTATTTATGTATGCAGAGAATATAGAAAATTTTGCACCACACGTGTCCTATAGTCATGATTTGGTTTTAGAAAACAAAGACAGGCACTCAAGTTAGTAACTCGTCTTTAAGATGCATGTAATCCACATACAAATAGACTTTAAATTAGATTTGCCAAGTAAATTCCTAACCTGTACAAATATATAATAACCACTCATAAGCGACAAAATTTAATGATGTAATATTGTTCTTGAATGTTTACCAGTCCGGTTGCCAGGAGAACTGCGCTCCTCTCCGGAGATGCGTGGAGCCCTGGGTACTTTGTTCTTCTGCACCTTAATTGTTGTGGGTGTAGCCTGTTGCACAGATGCTGGAATGATCTGCACAGCTTTAGAGCAAAACAAGTAAATGTTAAATTTAAAAAAACGCAGTTGGAACAAAATAAACACCACTACACGAAAACTAAATTTAAAATACATTATGCATTTCACTAAGAAAAATAAATGTATACTTTGCAACATAAAGGTGGAAAATGATGGGGAGGAAAGGCAGGGACAACGGTGATGGGTGTTAGAGGTAATTATAAAACGGATAGTTCAGGTCCTTAAATTTCATTGGCTGAGCTGTTTGTCCAGCCGGGATATTATTGACAATAATGTCAACACAACACACCCCTTGACAGCTTCACATTCATATCAATGCGTGATAATGCGCAATACATTTTCCCCCTGTTTTTTTTTTTATAAACTGCATTATGTAAATTCGCCAATAGATGGCAATATTTGCATGTTAGGAAACCTGTCGATCAGTGATCAGCGTTCACTTTAAAAACCAGACTGGATTACGTCACACCAAATAATTAACAATTATGCTTTCAATAAACACAGTTATGAATCAAATATTGTTTTCATATTATAGTGTGTTTGTTGCCATTTTCTAAAAGCAATAACACACTCGAGGTTGCGTATTATTGTTAATAAAAATGTGTAACTGTACTTCACTATGGCGGCAAGGTGGCTTAGTGGTTAGCACGTTCGCCTCTCAGCGCATCTGAGTGGAGTTTCCATGTTCTCCCCGTGTCCGCGTGGGTTTACTCCGGGTTCTCCAGTTTCCTCCCACAGTCCAAAAACATGGATCAAGTCAATTGAATTCTCCAAATTGCCCCATATAGAGTGTGTGTGTGTGTGTGTGTGTGTGTGAGTGAGTGTGTGCCCAGCGATGGATTGGCGCCCTGTCCTGGGTCTATCTGCTCAGCGCCCGAGACGTTCTCCCCTGGATGGGCATGGGGAACCCCACCGCGACCCTACTAGAGGATAAAGCGGGAGATAATGAATGAACGAATTAATGTACTTCACTACACATGCCTAACAACACCTCTTTTCCGTTATTTATTCACAATAATACATGCCCTCTCGTACCTCATTGCTTTATTAAGCAGCTGCAGGAGGTTCCTTTAATGAATATTGTGCAACCTGAGCACAGCATCGACAGGAACGTGTCTTATTGTGCCAGTCAAGAATTGACTTGCTGTTTATATTAATATGTATTTTATGATTTAAAGTAATTTAATCTATTTAATGCATTGATACGAATGTGAAGTGGTCAGGGGAGTGCATTATTGTCAATAATGTCAGGGCTGGATAAATGATTAAGCCAATCAGATTCAAAGACTGGATCTACCCGTTTTAGAATACATATATACAGCCTCTATGGAAAACATAACTACATAAGGTTGCACTGTGGTTATTGGATTATTCATTTTACACTCATAGCAAGAAGGCCGCGGATTTGTTTCCCAGGCAGGGCATACAGGGTTCTTTCGTGTGGCATTTTTGCATGTTCTCCTTATGCTGGCATAGGTTTCCTACAAGTATTGACATTTTCTCCCACAGTCCAAAACCATGCTGGTTGGTAAAGTGGCAAAGTGCAAAACTGCCCCAAGCATTTAAGTAATAAAAGTTTATTTATGAGTTTTACCTGACAAGATTACAAAACAGTGCATATCTGTTAAAAAACTTCTTCTTTCTTTTTTTTTTTTTTTTTTTTTTTTTTACATAAACTTCTTTTTGTTCAGCACAATTCCCAACACTGCAACATTAAAATCAATCTCTGGCATTCCTTTTAAGCAAAAATAAGTTTGGTTAAATAACAACATAATACATTTATATATTACTGAGTTTTAGATTGAAAATAGAATATCTGCTTAAAATTTGTTTAATTAAAGAGTAGGTATAATTTTAGAAACCTGAAAAGACTTACGCTGGTCAATAGCAACTGCAGCTTCCTGTACCTGCTCCTGACTTGCTAGAACATCTGCATTAAGGATAAACAACCAAAACATGAATTAATTGCACTGATATATACAGAAAAATATGTCCCTCAACACACGCGTGTGCACACTTTTGTAGATAACTCACATTTGCGCAGTAGCTCCAAATGACTCCACAGGATTTCTCCATTAGGCACTCTTTGAAGAAACTCCTCCTGGCTGAAGGCACACAGTTGGCGGCCTAGGATGTGAATGCCACCCACCTCAATCTCTTCAATGTTAAACTCCTTCATTACCCACACTGCCCAGTGGATCACCTGATCTGCCGTCCACTGTACAGGATCTACCATGGTAAATGATAAAGTTTAGTAATAAATAGAACATACAAAATAAATAACAGCAATCTTATTTTGGGGGAGAGCATGGTGGCTTAGTGCTTAGCATGCTTGCCTCTCAGTGCTGGGGATTCAGGTTAGAATCTCAATATTTCCATGTTCACCCCATTTTCGCGTGGGTTTACTCTGGGTTCTACGGTTTCCTCCCACAGTCCAGAAACATGGATTCAAAATTGAATACTGTAAATTGACCCATATAGTGTGTGTGTGTGTCTGTGTGAGTGAGTGTGTGCCCACTCACACAGACAGAGCAACAGATTCAGATTGGCACCTTATCCTGAGTGTATCTGCCCAGCACCCAAAACATTCTGCCCTGGATCAGCATGGACACACACACACACACGAACCTAGTAGAGGATTAAGTGAAAGATAATAAATAAATGAATTCATTTTACTTTGGAAATAAATGTAATTAGGTTGTATGTTTGAAATAGCTTTTCAAGTAATAAAAGACAATGAACGATTGCACAAAATTAACTACGCACATGAGAGTAACAACGTGAAGTGTGTTTACGCACCATAACATTACATAACAGTAACTTACATAATCGGCCTTCAGAGAACTTACTTTATTCATTCATTTATTTATTATCTTCCGCTTTATCCTCTATTAGGGTCGCAGTGGGGTTCCCCATGCCCATCCAGGGGAAAACGTTTCTGGTGCTGGGCAGAAGCGCCAACCTATCGCTGGGCACACACTCACTCACACAGACATGCACGCATACACACTCTATATGGGGCAGTTTGGAGAACTTAATTGACTTGATACACGTGGGAGGACTGTGGGAGGAAACCGGAGAACCAGGTGGAAACCCACGCAGACACGGGGAGAACATGGAAACTCCACCCAGATGGGAATTTCAACCGGGAATCTCTAGTGCTGAGAGGCGAACGTGCTAACCACTAAGCCACCGTGCCCTCTAACTTACTTTATAAGTAGAAAATGTTTTTCTATCGATTTATTAGCATTTCCAAGCTACAAGCTACATTACTTACTTTGAAAGGAATGCCAGACTGAAACTGAAAGTACAAAATGAGTGTTCGCATCGAAACAATACTGGCATCCTCAAATGTAAATACAGGCTAAAACTATTCATAAATTTAAAAATTCAACAGATAAGTGACTTGTTAATCTCTCAAAGAAGGGCAAAAACATCAATTAAACTTGATCTATTTTCTTTTTTACTTAAGTTGTGTTTATTTTCTGAAATGTAAATGAAATTTGTACATGCATCAAATTTCCTTTCATATGAATTCCATTAAAACCTTATAATTATTTTCCTTATGAATGTATTAATCTCTATTTTTTTACAACACTGTTTTTGTTTATTGGGATTTTATTTGAAGTGAAGTCTGAACTTTGACTCACTTTTTTTTTATCAGTCATTCTGTATAGATTTGATTCTGTGTTTTGGATCACTATCACTATGGAATGACCTAGTTTCTGTCTAGAATTTTTTTTCCTTCTATTCACTGTCAATAAACACCTGAATGCTCCAGACCAGCAATTTAACTAAAACAGATAGGTAGTCATGCCAATGATCAATTAATCCAGATTATATGATTAGCAGTACCTGGCTACTACTCTTTTATCTTGCTGTAAGGATCGCAATAACTTAAAAAACAATTTGGCAGTTTTACATTAGATCTCCTTCCTAATACTCCTTTATTCATCTGGGCTTGTGATTAGCATTATGAGTGCACTGATATTCGTGCTTTAGTTGATATGTTCTTCATCTGAGGTTGTATTTACCTAATTTTAATACCTTTCAAAGATCAGATGTCTTTTTAATAATCTCCCGAAAAAAACTCAATACACCCACTTTTTTAAGTTTTATGATCATTTTAATTGGTAAATTGCACTTGAATTGTGGTCCTAAAAAACATTAGGCTATTATGTATTTAGTGAGGTAGCGATGAAGTAAGAAACAAGCTTAATGCTTACCGTAAGGAATGCTAAGTCGAACCTGCTCCTTGCGGTAACCCTCAAGAGCTGCTGCCCAGCGAGTCACTTGTTCAGATGTCTCATCTGCAATGGATGCGCGCTCTACCGCTATGACCTGACCGTCTTCCACCAAATGTGCTTCCTCACCTGCCGCCGCATCAGGGTCTATTACAACCTCCACGGTCTCTACAGGCTTTACTATCTCCAATATGTTTAACTTTTCCTCTCCTGCAGGACAGATATGCTCATTACTTTATTTCCCAAAGTGATAACATGGACCAAGCAAAGCATGTAATGTAAAGAGGTATTACATCAGAATGAATATAGTATTAACCTAGATTATTACATTTTAGTCAGATTAGAACAAAGGTAGTAGAACAAGAGTATGTAATTGGGACACTGAACAGTGACCTGTATGACCTTCAACTGTAATCTATGCATGATTAAAAAACGAGTATTTCTGGTCCTTTAATCTGTTTGGCTAAGCCGAAGGTCCAGTCATGACATTATTGACAATAACACACACCACTGATCACTTCACATTCGTATCAATGCATGGAATACAATACAGTATTTTAAATCATAAAGTAGATTAATATAAACAGTGAGCCTATTCCGATGAGCACTAAGCTTGTTACCGCTGTGTTTTTTTTTTTTTTTTTAAAGAAACTGTGTTCTGTAATTTGGCTGTTAATGGAAGTGTTTGATTGTTAGAAAACTTGTTACTCAGCAATCAGTGATCACTTTAAAACCTGGACTTCATTATGTTGTGAAAGACATTTATCGAGTTTACCGATGAATTTGATACAATTTATGAATCAAAATGATTTTTTATAGTGTAAATATTATTATTGTGAATAAATCACAGGAAAGAGTTATAACTGTACACTGATTCGCATCGTGCCTAATGACACCAAATTTCCACAGCCTCTTATACCTTATTGCTTTAATTTACATCAGTTAGTATTGACAAGAGACTCTGATTTGTTAAAAAAAAATGCTGTCCCTGTGTTGATATTATATAATAAGAACTACAGCCTTTTTACGCCAAAACTGCACCACTCAGCAGAATTGCTGCCTTTTTTTATTAAACATATGAGAATGCAGCTGTTTAATCTAGAATTTAGCACAGATTGTATATCAGCTGTATATCAGCAATTACAGCCTTTTTACGCCAAAACTGCACCACTCAGCAGAATTGTTGCCTTTTTTTATTAAACATATGAGAATGCAGCTGTTTAATCTAGAATTTAGCACAGTTTGTATATCAGATGTTTTACCACACTTTATGTTACAAGATGAATAACATGCATTGAAAAAATAATGTCACTTTCACATTTACTTTATTAGAATTGTCACATGGTAATGCAATGTGCATCATCACACAGCCTTTTACTAAAAATATTACAAGGCAGCTTTTTTGAACTAAATCTAAATGTTGTGTGACTGATCACTGTTACACCAAGCTGTTCATAAGAATTTAGAGTGAATGCTGATGCTTTAGATTATTACTTTATATTAGATATTTTGTTTCAAACTTAGCATGCTGGTATGTTCCTAGGCAGGAGACTGAGCCACCTGGCAATGATTTTTCCTTGCAAAAACAAATAAATGATTAAATGAACAAATAGCAAAAATATGGCTTGTAACTGCTAAATAAATGTTGACAAATAGATGTAATGGTCATAACCTGCTTCCTGACGTGTTGCCTTATTAGAAAAAAGCTCAAAACAGACCATGCTTACTCTAAAATTAAAGTGTGACTTTTTGTTGAAGGAGCTAATGACAAAATCAGGACACTTGCCTTGTCTTGTGACAATTTGTACACTTAGCTGCACAGTTCCATCTGTTTTTACACCTTGGTCAAAAAGACTGTGGTCAGGGTGCAGCTGAGGGAGGGAAATGAATACCAAATGTGTATTACATGTTTGCTTACTTAAAGTCATAATTAAAGCAAAGTGGCATAAATATAAATACATACAAGAATGTCCTGCAGACAAATATCATATCCATCAAGCGCAAGTTGCAAACGATGCTCTAAAAGCTTCTTTAAGTTACCAACAGGCTCATTGATATCAATGTCCTGTGTGATAAGTTCAGCTGTTATGGTCTGTTCCTCAAGCCTACAAAAACAAAGTGGTCACAGAGGGCAGATATAAGACTCATAAACACAGTGACTTCTATTAATGTTTTGCAAAAACAACAACCATATTAAATAAAAAAGAACTTACGCTTCTTCCAGGCAGTCCTGTTTCTCTTGTCCATCAATCTCAATTTCAATCATCTCCTCTGTCTCACTTTTTGACATCCTACCAGCAAAATAAACCCTCCTGTAAATGAATATTAATTATGACTTAATGAAAATTAATTAATTAATAATAAAAAAAATTCTGAAAGATTTTAAATAAACTAGATGCTTATCATTAACTGAAGGTGATAGTTAATAAATAAAAAAAACAAAATAACCAAAATTCATCTTATTAACAACCCATTTAAAACAATGCACCGATAATAAAATTAAATATGACATTTTTTAAATTATTTGTATCTACATTAAACAAGTATTTTTATACTTCTGGCAGGAAATATGATTCTTATAAAAATATATATATTTTAAAATGATTATACGCCAAATTACTTATTACTAGTGTACTGCCACATTGTACAATTTAGTTTATGTACTAGAAAAACAAGTTTTACTGTAGGGCAGCACTGGCAACTTCTTTTGACAAATCAAATAGTGTCATTTTTAAAAGTTTATAACCTGTAAAATAAACTCAGAAAAAAATATATGTACTTATCTAACATTTTTGACTGAGTTAAAGAACGACATTCAAGTGGCTGCAAAGTGAATATAGCTGGGGTTACAAAATAACAGTCTTTACCTTTATAAAAAGCATCTTGTCAAGGTTTATGGACAGATAAATAGATGATAATGCTTCACACACACAATGAAAGATTTACAGTGTATAAGTATGTATATTGGGTGACATATTATATCGGCGGTGGCTTAGTGGTTAGCACGTTTGCCTCTCAGAGCTGGGAATTCCAGGTTCAAATTAAAATCCATGTTCCATGCTCTCCCTGTGTTTGCGTGGGTTTCCTCCGGGTTCTCCATGTTCCTTCCACAGTTTAAAGACACGAATACAAGGTAAATTGAATGCTCAAATTGCCCCATTTAGTGTGTGTGTTTGTGTGAGTAATTGTGCCCAGCATTAGATTGGCATCCAGCCCTGAGTGGACACCTGCTTAGTATGCAAAACTTTCACCCCTGGAAAATAGGCATAGGGAAAACCCTACGCACCCCAGTCTCCATCCATAGCTAAGTCAAACTCTTCTTTATTTATACATTTAGTTTATTTTGATTATATAACTTATTAACTTCAATTAACAACTTTTTTTCCCTTACAAAAGTGTACTTAATATAGTTATGTTTAGTATTTTCTTTTCTTTAATAATTTGTAATTGTTTATCTTTATTACTTAATATGGTAATTTATAGATACACTTACAGTTATATTTTATATCATTTGTTACTTAATCAAGAAGGATAAGTCCCCACTGAACCTTGGTTATCCCAATGTTTTAAAAGAAAAAAAAACCCAACCTTAACGGGGAGTTTTTTTCTGGCCACTGTCACTTTTGGAATGCTCTTTGGGGATACTTTGAAGCTGCTTTGTGACAGTGCACTATCATAAAAAGAGCTATATAAATAAACTACTTGAACTTGTATGTAGTACGCATGTCTACATCATAGGTGTCAAACTCAAGGTCATATCCAGCCTGTGAGATAATCTACCATTGATATATTATTGTTATTATATTATCCATCCATCCATTATCTTCCGCTTTATTCTCTACTAGGGTTGTGGGGGGGGTTCCCCATGCCCATCCAGGGGAGAACGTTTCGGGCGCTGGGCAAATACACCCAGGACAGGCGCCAGTCTATCGCTGGGCACACACTCACTCACACAGACACACACACTCTATATGGGGTAATTTGGAGAATTCAATTGACCTTCATCCTTGTTTTTGGACTGTATGGAAACACAGAGGAAATCCACGCAGACACGGGGAGAAAATGGAAACTCCACCCAGATTGGGATTCAAACCAAGAATCCCTAGTGCTGACAGGCAAATGTGCTAACCACTAAGCCACCATGCCGTTATTATATTATAGTTATAATATATAGTTATTAATGGCAATATGTATTTTTTTAGACCATGCTCATGTTTTAAATTTGTTTGATTTGGACCAAGACATTTTGAGAACAGCTAAAATATTTAAAGATATTTAAAAGTTTAAGTGGGTGGCACTGTGGCTTAGTTAGCCCGTCTGCCTTTGAGCTTGGGATTCCAGGTTCGAATCCCAATCTGGGTGGAGTTTCCATGTTCTCCCTGTATGGACGTTTTGATTAGTTACTTTTTTACGTGATACTTTTGTGGAAAACCATAATTTTTTATTTCATTTTTTCATGTTTTTTACAGCATGTTCGTAGTTGTAACTTATAATTTTGACAAGACATATTTTTATGAAGAGAAAAGTATTTTAAGTTTATTTATCGTGCAATAATATTACGTTCTCTTTTTATTCCTATTCATGTTCAGAACATATTCACTTTTATTGTGTTTAATAAATGTTTATCCTGTTCTGTTCGACACCCTTGCTCTACAGCGGTGGAAGGTGGGGCACGAGCGCCTCTCTCAACCGACCCGATCTGACGCAACGCCGAGGCTTGATCAGTGGCTAGGCCTCTAAGCGCTGTTACACGTGTAACTAACATTAAACAGTTCATGTGGACACTTTACTGACAATAAACCACTTATGTAGACCGGTGCTGCGTGTTAGAATGTGAAAGGGCGGTCAAAAAAGCGCGATTAGACAGCTGCGAGAGGAAGCGCCTGTAAGTTCGATGCAAACGTAGTTGCCATATTGGAGTCGTTTAGGGTTTCAAATTATAACTCAAAACGTGGACGCGATAGTTTTCACGAACTTGGCAAACTTTTTAACGGTCGACACACTTTTGATAGTCTAAAGTTAGAACGGAAATGGAAGGAACGGAAACAAAACAGAAGAAGGGCAATGTAAAAGCAGCCGGAAATCCTGGAGAAAAGAGCGCAGCGTTGTCAGACTTCCGAAAAGTCGCCTGCAGCCGAGGGCACTGACGTCGCCGCCTTAATTATCCCGTTTATACTGCGAGCATAGGCTCGCCGAAGTTCAGGTAACGTTGTTTTAACATCTTAGTTGGGTAAGATGTTGTGTTTAATGCACGCTATGCCGTTAGTTAGCTGCTTAGCTTTCCGAACCCCAGGCACGCCTGCTCACCCAGCTAGCGGACGAACACGTTCCACATTTCAGCTCGGTAACCCGCTCGGTCTGAAAACAACCGGCTGCCAGAGCTTTGGAATCGGACAGCTGTTAGGTTTGCATGCGCCACGGAGATGTGGAAAAAGTTGGTTTACCTGGCAAAAAGTTCAAACTTCATGGGCTATCGCGTTAGCTCTGTCCCCCCCATCTCATTTACGTGCGAGCCAGGGCTGTATTCCAAAGTGCGTACTAGCGTACTAAAAAGCATTCCAAATGAACGGAGCACCAGTCGCGTCGCTGTTATTTGCGCGTACTGTTTAGGATGCTAGTATAGTAATCGAGGCGAACCCTACCAGACGCACGTTTGTTAGCCGTAGCATTCCTTCTCGTCGTAGTTTCGCAAGAAGCGGGAAAGTGCATTCAAAGCTAAATAAACACCTGCAGCAACACGCCAGAACTCTCAAAGTCTCGCTTAGGGGTGCACTCGAATGCAGTAGAAGTATATCTGTACATTACCTGCTTTTCAGGCGGGTGGGTGTTGGATTTAAGAGTGTTAATTCGGCACTTGTAGGTTCCTGCTAGCTTTAGTGTGCGCTAACTTGCCTCAGTGTTCATGCTAGTTTTTGGTGAGAGCTGCACTGGGGGCGGAGATGTGGAGGAGGCCTGCTCGAACTGTCTGAGACCAGCGAACGTTCAACTAACTCAATCAATACTGCTCTCTGACAAACAAATAAGACTCGTTTCAAAGCATCAAAACATTACACTGGTTAAGACAGGGTTGTCAAACCCGACTGGGGGGCTAAAACTCAACATTACTTGAGCACACTGAAAGTAACCGTTCTCTAAACACGAATAGGTATATTATTCCGCAATAAATCGCAATAAATCAACTTAAACTTTATATAACTTAAAACGCTTTGCTCTCTATAAAAAAATCCTTTGTCAAAATAATAAGATCTCAACTATAAACATGCCGCAAAAAACGTGAAAATAATTAAATAAAAATTAAGCTTTTTGATAGTCATTAATGAATATTTAAAACATACAAATACCAAATAAAGTATTATTTTATGCTGTCCTATTATGTATCTGTGTATCGATTTATCAATTATTTCATGTACTTTTTCCCCCTCGTTTTCCACCAGCGGCCAAAACTCAACATTACTTAAGCACACTGAAAGTAAATGTTTTCTGAACATGAACAGGAATAAAAAACAGACAGGTATATTATTTCACAATAAATCAACTTAAACTTTATATAACTTAACTCTTGTCAAAATAATGAAAGTTACAATTATAAACATGCCGCAGAATAGTGAAAATAATTAAATAAAAATTATGCTTTTCTACGAAAGCAAAAAATAAATCAAAACATCCTGTTTTTATTGCTTTAATTTTAGAGAAATAAACTGAAAATTTTCTATGCTCCATAATTTTTTTTAATTTAAAACAAATTAAACCTATTTACAATATGAGCAAGGTCCCTCCAAAAAAAAAAAAACATATCGCCAGGTCAATAATAACCATATTAATAGATAAATATAAAATAATCTTGCGAGCTGGATATGGCCTGCTGGCCTTGGTTTGATACCTATGGGTTAAGAGTATAATCTTACAAGAACGGGCAATAAACCAAAAATAGGTGAAGGCTTGTTTTTAGCCTGGATGTTTCTTACTCAGTGTTTTCTTATAACTGGGCTTAATGTATATCAAAAACATAAACATGGAAAAAATACATGTAATAAATCAATACACAGATAAATAAAAGGCCAGCTTAAAATAATACTTTTGTATTTTTATGTTTTTAAATATTATTTTCCACTTAATTCTCTACTAGGGTCACCGGAGGGTTCCCCATGCCCATCCAGGGGAGAACGTTTCAGGTACCAGGCAGATACACTCAGGACAGGGCAACAATATATTGCTGAGCACACAGATGCGCACTCATTCATTCATTCATTATCTCCCGCTTTATCCTCTAGTAGGGTCGCGGTGGGGTTCCCCATGCCCATCCAGGGGAGAACGTCTCGGGCGCTGGGCAGATAGACCCAGGACAGGGCACCAATCCATCACTGGGCACACACTCACTCACACAGACACACTCTATATAGGGCAATGTTTTGAGAATTCAATTGACTTGATCCATGTTTTTGGACTGTGGGAGGAAACCGGAGAACCCGGAGGAAACCCACGCAGACATGGAGAGAACATGGAAACTCCACCCAGATGGGGATTCGAACCGGAAATCTCTAGCGCTGAGAGGCGAACGTGCTAACCACTATGCCACCGTGCTGCCCAGATGTGCACTATATGGAGCAATTTAGAGCATTCAATTTACCTTGAAACTATGTCTTTGGACTGTGGGAGAAAACGGGAGAACCTGGAGGGAACCCACGTGGACACTGGAAGGACATGGAAACTCCACCCAGATTTGGGTTTTGAACCTAGAATCCCCAGCGCTGAGAGGCGAACGTGCTAACCACTAAGCCACTGTGTCACCCTGTTTTAAATATTACAAACTTATTAAACTTAATAATGAACCTATATTATTTATTTACTATTCAGTGTGTGTGAGTGTATGATGCCCTGTCCTGGGTGTATCTGCCAGGCACCTGAAACGTTTGCCTCTGTGTGGGCATGAGGAATCCACCTGCAACCCTAGTAGATGATTAAGCGGAGGATAATGAAATAACAGAAAACTGTGCAACAGCAATATAAATAGAAAAAAAAACTCAAGTAACAGGCATTCTTGCACCAACAAACCAAATTTTAAATATTCCAAATCAGATCTAAACAATCTGGCACATTCTTTAAAATGTAAACAGTGGGATAAATGGGATTTTGATTTATTTTATTAATATTTGGTTTAATAAACATTCTGGAATTTTAATTGCTGGGGTTGCATTAGAAAGTTTAACACATAAACTAAATGTGATGTTATGTGTAAGAACTTCATTAAAAAGTAAATTCATTAAAATTAATTCTTATGTCATAAGACTAGAGGTCACATCACCTGACTGTGTGAATAGGTTAGAAGTTGGAAAATGGCTATCCTAGTATTCGTCAGCTATTTGACCATCATATTATTAAGGAATGGCATTGGCAATTATAACTGTATAAAATGGTTTGTTATTAATCATTAAAGCACTTTGTTTTGCTGTTTTGCATCTCACTGTAGACTCGAGATTCATGACTGGCCTGATTAAAGAGCTGTAATCTATTTGTGAAAAACAGTTTTTCTCTGCTGTTTAATGTTTACAGTCCATGTCCAAGACTTCACTGCATATTGTAATTAAGTGTTGGTATATGTCCTAGCTATTTTTATAATACATATGCTTTTATGTATTTGTGTTCAAGCAATTATGGTCTGTCAAAAAGGTTAACAGGGTTTTTAGGAGCATGAAGTAACAAAATGTATTATGCTGCATCTAGGTCCTAATCTGTCAATAAATGGAAAAGATTGATTATAATTATTTTTCAAAGCAGGCCACCAGCCAGTCTGCTTTCTGAAGTAATTTGTACAAAGCTTGATGGATTTAACACTTAACCAACCTGACACAATTTGGCCACTTTGGGGCACTACATGTATTTTATAGGATTTAAATAATTCTAGAATTTAATGAGTATAAAGTTCCCACTTTCTGTTAGGCTACAACAAACAAAGCTGACTAATCTGGCTGGTAAATGTATACTAATTTGCATATTATGAAAAACATACTTTTGCAAACTAGTTTCTGTTTTTTTCTTCAAATTTGCTTTCAATGATATGTGAGATTGAATATTAATTGAAATGCTAAATAATACTTACATGTTGAGTATTTAAATTCGAAGCATATGGTAGTGCGGCATTTTACATTTGCAGCATTTAAAACTAAAGTAAGAAAAAAAATTGGCTTACTAACAAGTAGTTTTTCTAAAGTTATACACTTATGATAGTAAGTCCAATCTACACATTTATTTGGTTGCTTTTGGCACATTTGGCTGACTTGGGAATACAATGCAAAAAATAGAGACTCCAATTGGCCAACAATTACATACAAAAATGGACCACCTACAACTGACAGAACCATGTGCGCCCACTTCTGCCAATAACAATAATCCTAAACTCAAACTGGATGAGCGGAGCAAAAATTTTGTGAACATTCTTTTTTTTTTTAGGTGTAATCTTTTATAGGACAAAACTGGCCTACATCAAATGGGAGTGCAGAATCTGCATTGCTTATGCATGTATACCAAGCATCAAAGTGCAGTTATATAAATAAGCTAGAAAATGCTGTGTAAATCGATTGAACACAATACATTTATAGGCAATAGGTCTGTTATTTGAAGCAATAAAAACCAGTGTCCCCATGCGTTAGCTACCGTATTTCATGAACATGAAACAAAACGTGTATGACCATTTGGCCTAAAAATAAAATCTGAGCTTAAAGAACTAAATCTTAACTAAAACTGCATAGTTTAAGCACCCTGTAACTTGATAACCCTTGGCAACTTTAAAAATCCAAAAATCTTGATGGAAGTGGTCTAAAACAAAAGAGCTTTTATTGACCCAACACCCATTTTTAGGCACTAAGAGCACTATCAAACACCTAAATGTAAATTGTTGAATGAAATCATTACATTTATAGTATTCTTTTAAATTAAGCATTACTTAATATATTTCAGAATTCTGTGCATCTTAAACATTTTTAATCATTCACTGTTTTTCAGACAGATTGTAAGCTTGTGTCTATAAGGCTTGTCTATACAGACAAATGTATAAAAGATTTTGTTTTCTTTAATATTTCAGAAAAGACAAAATAAAAAAATAAAAGACAAAATCAAGGGTAAAAAGACATAAGGCACTATTTTATGTCTCTCAATGCAATTTTAATCTTATCAAACAAATTTTAGTCCAAGAACTTCTTGTTTATGTTAATAGCATCAAAAACCTCAAGTTAGATATTTACTTTTTGCAGACAGTGCATATATGTTTGTGGTAGAATTCCATATCTGTTTTAAATTTAATACTTGGCGAACAAACTACTAAACTCTCTTGACTTATAAATGTTAATAATCATATACTAATGTTATTGTTTAACATTTAACAATAACTTTAAAAGAAGAGTAAAAGTTTGATATGTACTTTCAACTTTCAAAAACAAGCCTGCAGCTTCCTTTTTAGGGGATTAGCACAATAATGCATCACTACCATCATCTAATCTCAATTTACACATCATTTATAACAGTACTTTGAAGAATACAGATGGATTTTCATGTTTATTGAATTTATTTTTCTTTTTTTTTTGCAAATTCAAAACAATATAAATTCTGTAGAAGCTTGTTTGTGCTTTTTACAGATCTAAAAATATATTTTAAGAATCCTGACTGGGAAATACAATCCAACAAATTTACTGCATAATAAAATCAACCATTCAGCAGCAGTCTGTTTTTTCGTATGTGTTGCTTCATACAAAAGAAATTCACAGAATTTGTCATGTTAATTTATCGTTATTTCCATATGCCAATTATTTGACCAACATTTGTTAATGGAACCTGTATGTATATATATTTATATATTTTAACATTTGTTCATGTTTAAATTATATGCACATGTATTATCCAGGTGTTTGAAATCATAAATAAAATAATTTCAAATGTTGTGTTTTTGTTGTTTTTATATGTTGATTAACACAAATAAAATGCATGTATTTGTCATTGTGTACAATGTAAAAAAATTTTACATTTGTACTGTTCATGACTGAGCCATAAGTGGTAGAAGCAGTGAAAAGCTTGCAATAAGTGTATTATCCAAGTAAAATAACTATATCTTAATTTCATGGTTACATGCAGGAAAGGACTGAGCAAGTAAGGCTTTTTAAAAAAACATGCCTGTACAGCTTAAATTTAAAGAATGCCTTTGGACAAACCACGAGACTTCTGAAACAATGTCCTTTAAATAGATGAGACCAAATTGTAGATGTTTGGCCATGAATCACAGTGCCCCTCTTTTGTGAAAACCAAGGCCAGAACAAAACTGGTGTGGCATCCACAGCAAAAAGGCTAAAGACAAGTTTTATAATGGTCCTGCCAAAGTCCAGACCTTTTACCAAGCAAAATGCTATGGCTGGACATTGAGAGACCAAAACAGAAACATCAGTAAACGGAAGCAAAGTGTATATTACTGATTTTCTATAATAAATAGTCTTGTGGTAGCACGGTGGCTTAGTGGTTAGCATGTTCGCCTCTTGGCGCTGGGGATCCAGGTTTGAATCCCATGGTTCCATGCTCTCCTCGTGTTTGTGTGGTTTTCCTCCCACAGTCCAAAAACATGGATAAAAGTAAATTGAATGCTATTAATTGTCCCATATAGTGTGTGTGTGTGAATATGTGCCCAGTGAAAGATTGGTGTCCTGCCCTGGGTATGTCTGCCCAGCACACGAAGCGTTCCCTGGATAGGCATGGGGAACCCCACCGTGACACTAGGATTAAGCGGAAGATAATGAATGTGTTAATTCATATAGTCTTATGGAAATCATGAGCACCCTATTCAAAAAGACAGACACAGCTTTCCAAAGAACAAATTGCTGAACATAAAATTGATAGTAACACTGTTCTTTAAGTTTCTACGTTATGAAGTTGAATGATTCACCTTCCTCAAAAACTGCAATCTGAAACTATTATGCAAAAAAAAAAAAAAAAACTCATCAGCATTATTCTGGTCCTGAATTAGTCTGACATTGGACATGTTCTGTGGTTAGATGAATCCACGTTTCAATTGATAATTTCATGTGTATAGCTATGCATGTTGGAGTAATGTAATGTAAAGTAAACCTTCATCTGTAAAAGTGTTTTAGTTGATATCTTTAATTCCTACCCAGTGGTGAACATGCCTTTGTCTTTACTATTATTTAATAAGTCCTTATTGAAAACATTGAAAATTGTTGCTTTGTCTCTTTATCTACTAAATAAAGGTTTACATGAATGCATTTTAGTTGTAATTGCATGCTTAGAAAGTGTCCCAACTTAATAAAGATGCATCCCATGAATGAAAATTGAATATAAAATGTGTTGTGTTAATTGTACTTTTCTTCATATGCATCGCTTAAGTCATGTAAAACAAAATGTTAATAACATGTCATGTACTGTATATAAAGACTAAGCAATACTAGGCTTCATTTCTGAGCAGTTTATTAAATTTTTATTGGTCATTTGACCTCACATATATTATATACATATATATTAATATTTAGTACAATTTTAGGTTTTGCACCCATGACTGAAGTTGTTGGTGATGATATCAGTGACTGATCTCAAAATAATTCTGGGTATTTTTTTTTTGCAGAACGGTTTTAATTCTTGTGTTTTGTAAAATAATTGTAATAACTGATTTTCTCCCATAATTTTAGCTTTTAGGTATTTTTTATTAACAAAGGCAGTCTACTGTACACATAAAACTAAAGGCTTAAACTAAAACTTTAACTGTTTGCGACACTCATTCCAATAGGACACCACTATGTAAAAAAAAAAAAAATTCCTGTTAATCACAACATATGTCATTTATTTGCTTGATAATTGGGTAGTCTGATACAAAATATTATATATATTTAAGATATATATATATGTTTCAATCTTAAACTTATATTGAAGAGGGCCGTATATACAGAGAAAGTATTTACTCATTTTTTATTCTTTCTATTGATAGAGCTTTAAGTCTTATTTAAGCTGCTGTTTTGATGATGTTTAAGTCAACTCATAAAAACATGGTAAATGTGCTTAAATTTTATGCCTTTTCAATTTTTCTTTTGTAATAAGTACATTTACTTCTAATTTGAGACAAAGAGTGGAAAGAATCACACACGTACATAAAAAATAGAATGTTTTGGACAATAGAATGCATGGCAGAAAATCTTGGTTGTTGCAAATGTCAGGAAACATTTCCTCCTGGGAACCAACCCATAGACTTGCTTCTTCTGTAATTAACATTTGTTTTACATACATAAATATTTATATTTTTGAACTGTTCTATAAATTATTGCTGTCTTATAAAGAAGACTTCAAATGATAAGAAAAATGGTTTGAGTGCTGGAAACCTCCCATTTCTTTCTCTCCAATATGGCTGCCATACAAGCACATTTTATGAAAGGAGGAAAGTTATGTCAAATATTGTAAATTATTTGTGATTTTTTTTATATTGAACATCGTGTTCAAAGTGCATTCCAGTTTATCTTATCTTTTAGTTTAGATTGCTCTTCATATTAAAATTTATTGTTAGTATGAGTGAACGTTATGACGCTACAAGCAAATTAATTAACAAGGTCAATTTTACGTATTTATCGTATTGACTCGCTTTTAATATAAAAATACAGTAGTCTTTTGTGGACAGTTACTCCACTAGGTGGTGTTATCACCCACTTTTACACCTGTAATAAACAGGAAATATCTAGCCCTATAAGTTATTTAAGTTCAAGTTATTTATTTATATAGCGCTTTTTACAACAGTACATTGTCACAAAGCAGCTTTACAGAATGAAAAGCCTTTAAACCCCCAAAGAGCAAGGCGAAGTGACAGTGGCAAGAAAAAAACTCCCATTTATGTTGTTAATCAAGGAAGAAACCTTGGGAGGACCAAGACTCAGTGGGGGACTCCTTGAGCGGTCAGGCAGCAACAACAATGTAGGACACTAATGTACAGATATTAAAAAAATGGAAAAACTAAAAACTGAAAAACTATATGTGAGTCCATTAGGGGGCGTCCTGCAGGACCGCCAGTCCAATTAATATTCAGGTTCCATCCAGAGCCATGGATGAAGATCTCCAGGAAGCCGGTCACACCTTAAAAGAAACAGACAAGGACCCTATTACCCTATTTAGTCGGACTGTGCCTATGTAGTAGATTCCTCTTTCTTTCAAGCATTCCATAAAGCCTAAACCATTAAAGGATTTACAGAAAATTCTAATTTTTTTTAAATTGAGTGTTTATTTGACCATATGTAAAATTCCAAACAAAAAATTGAAATAACACATTGCAAATATGTGTTTTGTTTTGTACCATATTTGATACATCAGGAGTTTTTGCAATATATTTCTCACAGCATGTTTTTTTTTTTGTTTGTTTTTTCTTAACAAAAACATCCACAACATATATATTTATTTACCCTTTACACTGTAATGTTCCTTAAACTGTTTACTCAGGTAATTTTAAGCTTAGAAAGGACAAATTGGGATCTCCAAAAAACACAAAAATTGGGATCTCTATAACGCTGCACTCTTTAAAACTTGGGGGATGTGGGAGGTGGGGGGTGGTTTCTCCTATTTCTAGAGAGGATAGTCATCTGCCACACTTGAGTTTTCCCTTTCCGGCACTTTTTCCTTGCAACAGAGGTGCCAAAAGCAGCCTGAAACCTTTGCAGAGCCATGGGGCATCAGTTTGTTCTGGTGTCTTCTGTAGAGGTTTCATGATAACTACCGCTATGACAGTGTGCTACCAAATGTACATATACCATCTTTTGGATCTGAAGTTGAACTTATAAAGTGCAGACAACATATCAAGAAGGTAACTCCTCCCATGTTTCGACAATGGCTGGTCTGGGAACCATTTTGTGGGTTTTGGATTTTCTATCCCAGCGTTTTACAGTGCCCAGTGGTTTGATGCCAATAAAAGAAGAAAGTTGGTTTACAGCTTTGTCACACCATTACAATAATGGTGTTATCCTGGTTTACTCTGTAATCCAGAGACTATTTTCTATTTGTCTTCAATTGTATCTCATCCAACATGTTGCAATCTATTACCCTATTTAGTCGGACTGTGCCTATGTAGTAGATTCCTCTTTCTTTCAAGCATTCCACTAATGCAACTGATGTAAAATAGTGGTCTGCAAAAACCTTGTGATTTTTTCCTGTTGAAAGGGTTGAGA
Source organism: Corydoras maculifer (assembly GCA_019802435.1). NCBI lineage: Eukaryota > Metazoa > Chordata > Actinopteri > Siluriformes > Callichthyidae > Corydoras > Corydoras maculifer. The sequence goes on along the minus strand of JAFMOD010001913.1, from coordinate 53,995 downwards.
TCATTTTCAGGACAACATCCCCAGTAGCACCAACATCATATTTAACTTGATCTCAATTTTCTGCCTCTTGGTAAACATCAAAGTCATAAAGAAAGCCACTTGTCCAGCACGTCCCCACATCTCGAACCCCGATTTATGAGGTTTTGCTGGAATGTACGCAGCATTCCTGGCGTTGCCAAGCCTGTTATCTGAGTCTTCCTCAACACAATTAAATTCAACAGCTGGAGGTCAAATAATTTCTTTTCCCACTGATACTCTTTCATTTTTTCAATTTGCCTCTTGCCGTCTTCTTTGTTGTTATTTCATGTATTGTTGTCTGGTCAACATTTTTATGTTGCAAGTACTTGTCACTATTATTTGAATTTTCTTCTGTACACATTGCAGTGGGTGTCCATTCCACCTCATCATCATTATCTTCCCCTAACTGCTCCAGGTCACTTGAATCACCATCAAAAATCATCTTCAGGACAAAACTGATTTGTAATTCTAATCAGTTTTTTGTGTCGTAATTAATTTTATTTATTGAAAATCAAAAAGCAAAAGACAATTATTAGTAATTGAACTATGGCAACATCCAACTAATCATCAATATTTTAATATCTACTCTAAATATATATTTTATATTTATATATATTTTTATGCCCAGCGATGGATTGGCGCCCTGTCCTGGGTCTATCTGCCCAGCGCCCGAGACGTTCTCCCCTGGATGGGCATGGGGAACCCCACCGCGACCCTAATAGAGGATAAGCGGGAGATAATGAATGAATGAATGAATGATATATATTTTTATAGTGTTGTTTAATAATTAAGAGTTTATGTGGCTTTATGCACTGCATAATGCAAAAAATGCCATAAAGTGCTTATTTCTGGATAAATGACCTTATAAACTGGCTGTATATCATTTGATACACACATTTTCAACACGATTTTACAACAAAATAAATTATGAAATATTAAGTTATTTTAAGTTGTATACATTCAGTAAATACTCCTACTTTAATATCAGTAATAATTTGAGTGTTTTTCTTACCTTAACTTTTAGTAAATTTGCTAAAATATCCAGGCAAAATCCCAGTTGAGTCGCATGTTGAAAGCAGCCATTTTGGATGTCTCAATTAAAGGTCCTCCAGTGCATACAAGGCACAGATAATTCACCAGGAGGTAGAAGACATGTATATGATTTGATACAAATGTTTTTTTTTTGAGAAAAAGTTATCACACTGATAATGTAGGGGTTTTAAAAACTGATGTATCAAAAATGATTTACTTGGTGTTATAGGGCTAGACACTTATCCATAGTCTAGGTTTATTCATTCATTATCTCCCGCTTATCCTCTATTAGGGTCGCGGTGGGGTTCCCCATGCCCATCCAGGGGAGAACGTCTCGGGCGCTGGGCAGATAGACCCCAGGACAGGGCGCCAATCCATCGCTGGGCACACACTCACTCACACAGACACACTCTATAGGGGGCAATTTTGAGAATTCAATTAACTTATTCCATGTTTTTGGACTGTGGGAGGAAACCGGAGAACCCGGAGGAAACCCACGCAGACACGGGGAGAACATGGAAACTCCACCCAGATGGGGATTCGAACCGGGAATCCCTAGCGCTGAGAGGCGAACGTGCTAACCACTAAGCCACCGTGCCGCCTTTAGTCTAGGTTCATTACGAGTTAATTAAACATTACTTTTCAGAATGATGAGATTTGATTAGGAGCCCCCACACACATTAAAGTTTTAAATTAATTTAATTGTAAAGTGATTAAAATATTTTAATTCGTTTTATTAAAGTTTTTAATTAATTAATTCAGAATTATTTGCATCAACTTTCAAAGCTCAATTGGCTTTGGTTTACTTGGCCTGTTGGTTTACTTGTAATATTCAAACTATTCTTGCATTTGAAGTTCCAATTTTATATTATTTAAGTTTTAAGAAAATTAAATTAAGATAAATTTTTCATCTTGCTTTTGTTCTTTTGTACTGTTTCAGGTTATTCACTTGACTTGAGCTATATATATATAATGTCACTAATAATTGTTGGTTTGTATTACAAATTAGAAAAAAACAATACAATGTATATTTACAAATTCCTTATTAATAGGTAACAAATGGACACTTTACATCAAAACCTCATGTAATAAGAAGTTCTATGAAAACATATAACAGATTTCCGGTGGCAACTATAATCTGAAACCCCCTATGAACAACAAAACGACAAAATATTTGCACTGTCTCAGACAACAAGAAAATGAAACCTGTGGTGTGAAATTTTACATCCTTCAGCAAAATGCAAACGAAACAAACTGTTCTGCTCGGTATTGAAGATTAAATATAATATGTATGTAAAATTCTGATCCCACAGTGATTCATACTTAAAAAATTAAACCGCATTGTTTTTATCTTTGTAGATAATGACAATCAAGAAGCTGTTACAGAACAGGACAAAGTCAATAAAAAGGTGATGTCTACCATAGTATAAGTAGGTTACAGCAGGAGACACTAACAGAACAGTGTGCAGTGTGTGAAATTAGCAGGATTTGTTTAGGTAAGATTTTTAATTATTTATTTAGTTTTATATATATATATATATATATATATATATATATATATATATATATATATATATATATATGTGTGTGTGTGTGTGTGTGTGTGTGTGTAGTTTGGATTAATAGATAGAAACCAGTAAAGTCAAGTATATTTATAGTTTATTTACATTTCTTGTTTTCATACATATGTTCAGGTGCATGGACATCATGAGGACATGTTTTTGGCTGTTTCTGACTCTTGCAGGTATGTCTACGATTATTCATATTATTTTGTTAATGACAATTCTGTGTTTTTGAGATTTAATTGTGTGCAATTAGCTTCTAACTCTTAACCAAACTGTAACTAACATTTGTATGCTCATCCCATATCTTTCTATGGAAAGAGAGAATCACAGGACCAACTCCACATTTTTATGTATGTTAATTTACCAAAATTTTTTACCTAAATTATTAATTATATATTTAAGTCAGTTGAATGTTTGGTAAAAAAAAATATTTTAAACATTTTCAACACTTAATAAGCTTTGTCAAAGTAATGCAATATCTTGAAATATATTCATATTTTGCTACAAATTTAAGTATAGTATTGTAATTGCTTTTTATCAAGAAGTTTATGGTGTAGATGAATACCAATTTTCTAATTTGTCACACAGGAGCTCATGCTATTTTAGAAATTAAACACTTCTATGTTACCATGATTTAGTTATCAATAAAAGGAAATTTAATATTTGAGTTTACAGCTTAAAGGTGAAGTGTTATGGCTTAATAGTTCATTTGAATATAAAACAATTGAAAAAATTGAACAAACAACTGAAAAACTAGTAAGAATGCAAATATAAAAATATCTGATTGTGGTAAATGTTATACTTTGCAGTGGCAATTGCTTCTCCAATTCCAAATTCAGTACAAGTTAATAGTCCAGCGCAGCACAATACAGCCGTGAACAGCAATGCAATATCTGAAAATTCTACTAAGCACGAAGTTAAGGCAACTGAGCCTCCTCAGACTGTAAAACTGACAACCCAAAAACTTCCAGGTTCAAAATTACATCTTACAACAATGTTGGCACCCAAAATTATGGATTCTGAACAAGTCCAAATAAAGCAGGAGAATTCAAAACCTGTTGATAGTGTTAAGACAACTGAGCCTCCTCAGACTGTGAAACTGACGACCCAAAAACTTCCAGGTGCAAAATTAGTGGAAGACAACCAGGCAAATCTAAATAACCCTACAACTACAGAAATAAAGGTGGAACCGAAAACAGTAAACGGGGAAAGCACAATAATCAAAGACAAACCACTGAAAGAAAACATTCCTAAAGACGAACAAATAAAGGAGGAGGATCCCAAACCTCTTTCCGAAACTGAAATAATTAACACAAACAAATCAAACCAGCAGTTATTGGAGTTTAACAGCACGATGATGTCTGAGACTCCTAAGAAAGAAGAT
>JAFMOD010001913.1:36385-48667 GCA_019802435.1 Corydoras maculifer | reverse complement strand
ATGTCTGAGACTCCTAAGAAAGAAGATAAAGGTACTAAAGCTGAGGTGCCTCAAACATTAGACCTGACAAACCAAACAGTTCTCGAAGAGAAACAGCCATCACCAAAAAAAGAAGATTTAACATTAAACGAGACAGGGATTAGCCAAAAACAAGGTGCCGAACTGCAGAACAACCAGACAAATCTAAATAACCATACAACTACAGAAATAAAGGTGGAACCGAAAATAGTGAATGAGGAAAGCACGATAATGAATGACAAACCACTGAAAGAAAACATTCCTAAAGACGAAGAAATAAAGGAGGAGAATCAAAAACCTCTTTCTGAATCTGACATAATTAACACAAACAAATCAAACCAGCAGTTATTGGAGTTTAACTGCACGATTATGTCTGAGACTCCTAAGAAAGAAGATAAAGATAAGAAAGCTGAGGCACCTCAAACATTAGACCTGACAAACCAAACAATTCCCGAAGAGAAGCAGCCATCACCAAAAAAAGAAGATTTAACAATAAACGAGACAGTGATCATGCAGAAAGAAGATGCAGAACTGCAAGAGAAAAACCAGACACATCTAAATAACTCCATACCAACAGAAATTACGTTTGAACCAGAAATAGTGAAAGAGGACAGCAAGAAAATGAAAGATGTACAGATTGATAAAAACATGCTCCTTAAACAAAACCTCATTATTTCACACCGATTTGTCACAAATAACTCACACCTGCTATCATTAGACATCAGCACAGTAGTGACTTTTGAGGTTCATATTAAACTAAAAAATGAAGCTAAGGAAGCTAATAGTCCTCAAACTCTGGAGCTGACAAACCAAACATCTACAGAAAAGAAGATGCCATTGCCAAAAAATGAAGATTTGATATTAAACGAGACAATGTTCATGCAGGAAGAATGTGCAGAAATGCAGCAGAACAACCAGAAAAATCTAAATGAATGTATATCAACAGAAAGTGAGGTTCCTCAAACTGTAGAGGTGACCAAACAAACACTTGCCGATGAAAAGAAGCCATTCCCAAAGGAAAAATATTTAAATTCATTAAATGAGACAGTCATTATGCAAGAGCTACCTGCAGAACTGCGGGAGAACAACCAGACAAATCTAATTGAATCTGAATCTGAATCAACAGTAATAAAGTTGGAACCAGAAATAGTGGAAGATTGCAAAATAATAAAAGATGCAGAAATTATGTCAGAGAGATTTAACACAAACAACTCATTAGATTTAAACAGCACAGTGATGTTTGGCGTTCCTGTTGAACAAGGCGATGAAGGTACGTGGGCTGAGATTCTTCAACCTGTGGAACTTTGGAACGATACCCTTTTAGAGAGAGAGATGCTTTTGCCACAAGAAGAATATTTAATGTTAAATGAGACCGAGAATATGCAGGAACCAGGTGCGAAAATACAGGAGAACAACCAAACAAATCTATTTAAATCTATAATAACAGAGCTGATGTTGGAACCCGAAATGGAGGAAGAGGAAATGCAAGCATTGCGAATGGAATCTCAAAAGGAGCCAATCACTCATGGATTAATAATGATGGAGAGTGAAGGTCATAAGAATAACGCTAATGATGCTGTGGGAACCAAGATTGAGGAGGAATCTGAAGAGGTGTGGTCTGATAATGGTGTATTTGAAGAGGAACTTATTTTGTGGCCAGTAAAAGACTCAGTGAGTGAATTAGAACTTAAAGATGGAGAGAGTGTTATGCTGCAGGAAGGATCTGTAAATGATGTCACTGATATAATAGATGACAACTTATCAATAGAGTTAAATCCTTTCAAAGAAGAAATTGGAATGCAGAATCTCTTAGACAGCAAGGAAGAATCTGGAATGCCATTCACAGCTAAAGAAGAACTTTTATTGGCTGCATTTGAGGAAACGTCATCAGATTCAAGTGCAGATTTTGAACCAGCTGTATCAGGATATGGTGAAGAAGTCAATGATAGTAAGTGTTAAAACACCACAATTTTCTAGACTGCAAGTAATGATCAAAACATGATAGAAAACCAGAAGTTTAAATCTGCTTTGCTTAGATAATATGCTTAAAAAACAATCTTGAGCAATATTAAATCATTTGGATTTTGCATTTATATTCAACATAAAAGTAAACCCATGGTGGCACGGTGGTTTAGTTGTTAGCACGAATTAATGAATGAAGAAATGAATAAAACTAAACCTCTTTTAATTTATTCTTCTGCATCGCTATTGTTTTATGAATAAAAATTAAAATGATATATCCCCTAATTCATAATTAATATAACTTTGTTTTAATTCCATTGTGGATAATTTTATGGATGACTCTGAACTATCATATCCCCACTTCTACTTGTTCTATTAACAATAAATGAAATCAACACTTTTAACAGAAATCACCTGCAGTGCTTAGCATAACATTGCTGTTATTGCTGAGTCATCTTTAACTTACTCCATTTTAATTATGCTGATTAGGGGGTTCTATTTTTTAGTATATGCATTAATTGTCTTTTTTTCACAGATCAACAGTTTTGTTATGGAGTTATTATTAATGACAAATGCTATCAGTTCTTCAAGGAGCCAATGAATGCAACTAATGCAGAGGTAATACTGGTATTCAATGGTTATGCTGTAATAAGAGTCTTTTAAAGCTTGATTTTAAAAGAAATTTTTAATATTCTTGTAATTATTATGGCTAACACTTGTCAATGTTGGCTGTTTTATTAGTTCTACTGCCAGGACCATTTCAGAGATGGACATTTAGCTTCTGTGACCACCAGCTACATTCATGGAGAAATGATGGCACTTATGGATAGAAATGGAGGTCGTGTAGGCACTTGGATTGGAGGCCTAAGATATCTAAATGTAAGTTAGTATCAAGAATACAGTTTATACACTTAATAATTTATACAATGGAACTTGGTTGGTTGTGCTGTGATTTCACAATTTAATGCAGATTTGATGCAGGTTAGATGTTTTGCAAAAAAAAATATTTACAGAAATCTTAAAAATGTTGGAATAAATGCTAAACAGTTCTCTATATGGTATTTATTTGCAGACTGATCGTTTCATGTGGCTGGATGGAAAAAACTGGAGCTATGCGGACTGGTTTCCTGGAAAGCCTAATAACAGTGTTAGGAAGGAAAACTGTGTGGAGTTGCTAAGTAAGTATCTACAACCCATATCATTTCAGATTTAAGACAGGCCTATGCTTAAGTGTCAGTTATATTCAGAGAGTATAAATGTTTACACTGACACATATATGTGTAGTCTTTGAGTTATGTGTTGTTTTCATCTTTCATTTTAGGTGACGCAAAGTTTAACAACATGCCATGCCGGGATCTGCGAGCCTTTATCTGTTCCTTTTCCATATAAGGTTATTTATGTCCCAACTTTTTTTCCAGTAAAACTTTCTTTGTATATTTTATATTTGTTTTTAGGACAATTATTTAGCACTTGTTAATATCGAGTTCTTTCATCAAGTAAGAAATGTATTGATTATCTTACAAACATTATGAAATGCAGTGGCATGTTTTCTTTGATGCTCAGCGATAGTTTGGCAGCTTGTCCTAAGTTCAAGTTTCAGCAATTTATTTATAGAGAGCTTTTTACAATAGTACATTGTTAAGGTTTCATATTACAGGTGATCAATGACATCAACACAGCTGTTACAGTACAACACAGCTGGTCACTTGGCCACACCCATTTTTTGTCCTATTCACTTGCAGTAATTTTTCAATAGTGTTAGATGATAGATCAGTGCCGCTGTGTCTGTGTGCACTGTGTCTCCTACAGCCATGCAGCAATCCAATTTGCATTTTCTTCTGGAAATGCACCTCTCTAGTTTATTATTATATTACTAATAATTGACACTTGATGGAAATTCTAAATATATTACTATTAATACACTAGAACTGAGACAAAGTTCAAACAGATAAATTTTTCTTGACAGAGACTTGAAAGAAGACTTTCATCATAGCTAGAACCATAGTGAACTGAACGAGCAGAATATATGATTTATATATGATATATGGCGGCACGGTGGCTTAGTGGTTAGCATGTTCGCCTAGGGATTCCCGGTTCGAATCCCCATCTGGGTGGAGTTTCCATGTTCTCCCCGTGTCTGCGTGGGTTTCCACCGGGTTCTCCGGTTTCCTCCCACAGTCCAAAAACATGGATCAGGTCAATTGAATCCTCGAAATTGCCCCATATAGAGTGTGTCTGTGTGAGTGAGTGTGTGCCCAGCGATGGATTGGCGCCCTGTCCTGGGTGTATCTTCCCAGCGCCCGAGACGTTCTCCCCTGGATGGAACCCCACCGCGACCCTAATAGAGGATAAAGCGGAAGATAATGAAAGGAAAGAAGATGGATATCATGTTTAAAGGATGGCAAGAGTCTAAGTTTTTAAAAAAGATATGCTTTATAACAGTTGTAAATAACAGAGTTTGTAAATAAATAAATAATTTACATGCTTCCTTAAGAATGTCTTTGCTTTATTCAAGATGCTGCTTTTAGCTTAAACTCAATACTGCATAATTCGCATATACACAATTGAAGTTTTTTTTCCCACTGTCTATCTGACAGCGTGGTCGCAGTGATAAGATGTTTCATGCCATCTGCAGGATAATTGGTCTGAAACTATTTAATTGGAAACAAGAAGTACCCTATTATTATTTGTAGCAACAGTAGGATTATACCATGAATCACAGATCTATTTGTACAAGTTTAGCATTATCATTTCGGCCACACTTCCAAAAACCTCTATAAAGCATGACAACTTATCTTAACAGTTTGTTATTTTACTTGTAAATAAGCTAATAGCTAGTCAACAAACATTTTATTCCCTGTAAGAATGTACTGTATATAAAATGTATTTCAGCAGTTATTTCACAGTAAAATTTATGAGACCATATAGACCAGGGGTGTCAAACCACTGGCCAAAACACAAAGCATACTTTAGGTCGCCTGCCGAAGAGCATAAAGATATATTTAACACACTAAAAGTTTTCTAAACAGGAATAGGAATAAAATCATTAAGCAATATTATTCCACAATAAATAACTTTATTTATTAAACTTTATACTTTAATACTTTATACTTTTTTATACTTTAAAAGTATAAAAGTTTCAACTATGAACAAACTGCAAAAAATTATATTTTTCCACAAAAGTAAAAAACGAATCAAAACAGGCAGCGTGGTGGCTTAGTGGTTAGCAGGTTCTATGTTCGAATCTCAATCTGGGTGGAGTTTCCATGTTCTCTCCGTGTCCACGTGAGTTTCCTCTGGGTTTTCCAGTTTCCTCCAACAGTCCAAAAGTGAACTGAATTTTTTTATAGAGTTAATAAATATATAAACTATAAATGGTGCTATATTTATCATGACATGGAGCTTTTAACTGGTCTACACATTTCATTATTATTCCTGATATCCTCTTTCACATGTCTAATGAGGTGCTAATTAATCAGATACAACCAAATTAAAAAAGGTCATGGTACAGTAAACTCTAGACTATTCAAATTCCATTACAGATATCTCTGGTTCAGAAACATTTGTGAGATTTGTAAAGTCTGCTATAAAAAAAGTAAGTTTAATAAAACTTAAATGCAGGAAAACAGTATAAATCTTTACAGTATAAGTCTTTCTTAGAGCACATGTTAAGAGGAGAAGTTATCCTAAAAATGTTATTACAAAGCATACTATTGTCAAAAATGTTCATTATACATTATTGTTCTCCTGTAACACAAATCTAGCTCAAATTGTAATAAAACAAAAAGTACAATGTACAATACTTTTAACTTAATAGTGTTGGTGCTGTTTTTAATGCCAGTTATTTTTGTTGAACAGAGAGAGAGAGTAAGAGAGAGAGAGAAAGATTCCTAAACAAACCAAATACAGATTAAAGCAGCTCAAACAGCTGTCCATTACTCACTGCTGCTAACATCATCCCCATCTTTTTTTGGGTCATCACAATGACCCTGCACAAAGCTCACTTTAGCTCTTGAGCACGCTAGGATTTTTCATTTTCCAACAGATTATCCTGGAAATCCAGCGTAAAGTTGTTATTTATACACAACCAAGTCTATTTTTATTTTCGAGCTACAAACATGAATCGTGACAACTACAGTAGCTTCGGCTCCTTACATGGATATTTTAACAAATATGACAAAACAATAATTAATGACAAATTTACTCCTCTCCTAAATACCATGTTTAAAAAAAGTAGTAGGTAATGAGAATAGTTTTATTGTAACATGCACTGAAGTGACCTATTTTTCCTCCACATTTCATCCAACTGTGCAGTGAAACACACAAATATACACACACTGAGTGAAGTGAGCACATGTACCCAGAGTGGTAGGCAACCTTGTACATGATGCGCGAGTAACAATTGGCTTTGACTGCCTTTGCCCAAGTTCACGTCAACCATAGTAAATTGTGGGACCCGCTATCAAATTATAGCCTGAAAAGCATAACTAATCTATAGTTGCTGTATTTATTACTCCAGAATGTTTTAGTTAATAGTAAAGCATAAGGTATGAGGCGGCATGCATTATTGTAAATTAATCATGGGAAAGAGGTGTTATTAGGCATCACACGAAGCAGAGTACAGCTACACCTCTTTCAAGATACAAGATTCAAGAAAATTTTATTATCATTAATATCACATTGTTACATGAGATAGTAAACGAAATTATGAGTTATGGACCCTGATTACCCTGTTATTTAAATTAAAATTTTGAAAAGAAATGAGAATTACACATATCGCTATGTGAAATGTGAAATATATATAGTATACCACTATGAATATATAATATATCACTACAAATATAGAATATTTAACTATACATATAATATATATATATACACAGTATATATACTGTATATATACTGTATATATATATATATATATATATATATATATATATATACACAGTATATACACTATATATAAAATACAAAATATAAATATAGCAGCATATAAAAGTGTATAACGGTACATGTGAGATGAGATGATGAGGTATTTTGGTGGAGTGATGATAAAAATGTGTGAATGTCTTGTTAGATGGAGTTTGTAAGTCTTACAGCTTCTGCTATGAAGCTGTTCCTCAGTCTGTTTGTTCTACACTTAATGCTCCGCAGTCACCTGCCTGAGGGGAGTGGAACTAAAAGTGGGTGTGCTGGGTGAGTGGGGTCCTTCATGATGCAGGAGGCCCGTTTCCTGCATCTGGAGGTGTAGATGTCTGTGCTGGTGGGGAGATTGACGAAAGTAATCCTCTGTGCAGCCTTCACCACCTTCTGCAGAGCTTTACTGTCTGCAGCAGTGCAGCTTCCATGCCACACATTGATGCTGGAGCACAAGACGCTCTCCACCACACATCTGTAGAACGAGGTGATGTGCCTTCCTGACCAAGCTGAAAGTGTTGGTGCTCCAGGGGAGATTGTTACTCAGGTGCACACCCAAGTACCTGTAGCTGGAGACCACTTCCACCGCAGATCCCTCAACGTGTAGAGGGGTGTGGGCGTGTTTGCCCCTTATGAAGTCCACAATCATCTCCTTTGTATTTTTAACGATGCAGAGGTTGTTCTTTCTGCACCAACACTTCAGGTGTTCCACCTCCTGTCTGTACATGGACTCATCACTGTCTGTGATACATCCAACCACTGCTGTGTCGTCTGCAAACTTCACAATATGACAGCTCAGATGGATAGGTGAGCAGTCATATGTTAACAGTGTAAACAGGAGGGGGCTCAGCACACAGCCCTGAGGGGAACCGATGCTGAGGGTTTTTGTGGAGGAGGTGGTGTTGTGAATCTTCACAGACTGCGACCTGTTGGTCAGGAAGTCCAGGACCCAGTTGCAGAGGGAGGCGCTCAGTCCAAGTAGTGATAGTTTATTAGTCAGGGTCTGAGGTATCATCGTGTTAAATGCAGATGTGAAGTCCACAGAGAGCATTTGGACGTAGGAATCCTTCTGCTCCAAGTAGGTGAGGGCGGTGTGGACCACAGAGGAAATGGCATCTTCTGTGGATCGCTTGTTTTTATAGGCGTACTGATGTGGGTCCACAGTGATATCGATGGTGGCTTTGATGTGGGTCATGACCAGTCTTTCAAAGCATTTGGTGACTATCGGCGTGAGAGCTATTGGCCGGTAGTCATTCAGCCCCGTCACTGTGGAGCTTTTGGGGATGATGGTGGCAGTCTTCAGGCAGGTGGGAACAGCTGCTTGTCTGAGGGAGGCATTGAATATGTCTGCCAGGACCTCGAAGAGCTGATCAGCACATACTTTTAGCACCCGTCCGGTAATGTTGTCCGGACCAGCAGCTTTTTGGGGGTTGATCCTACGAAGGGTCTTCCTGACCTGTGCTGGTGTCACACTGAGGGGCTCTTCTTCAGGTGACAGGGTGAGTCTGGTGCTGGGGGTGATGTCAGGGTCCTCAAAGCGAGCATAGAACTTGTTGAGAGCGTTGGGCAGGGTGGGGTCGATGGGGCATTGTGCATCTCTTATTTTGTAGTCCGTGATGCACTTCATGCCCTGCCACATGCTCTGTGGATCCTGGGACGAGAAGTGGCTTTTGCCCTTTTTACCCCTGCAGTCAGCTCTCTTCTTGCCGCTCTGAGTTGCTGTGAATCGCCGGACCTGAAGGCAGCATCCCTGACTTTCAGCAGAGAACGCACCTCTGCATTCAGCCAGGGTTTCTGATTTGGGTGGCAGGTCACAGTCTTGCTGATGTATCCAAGGACGGCAGATGTATATTCCTCCAGATTCAGCTCTCCCTCACACTCAGCAGCCTCTCTGAATACATGCCAGTCTGTGCAGTCGAAACAGTCCTGCAGCACAACGTTGCCATCGCAGGGCTAAACGGTGATGGTTTTCTGTGTGGGTCTGGAGCGTCGCAGCAGGGGGTGGTATGCCGACACTATCAAAATGGAGATGTGGTCGGAGAGCCCGAGGTGGGGGCGGGGGACAGCTCTGTATGCATCTTTGATGTTGGTATACACACGGTCGAGTGTGTTGTTTCCCCGTGTTGCGATGTTAACATGTTGGTGAAACCGCGGCAGAGCACTCGTCAGGCTCACGTGATTAAAGTCGCCCACATAAAAGGCCTCCGGATGCTTGTTCTGAAGAGAGCTGAAGTTCTTATGGAGGTCCTTCAGTGCGTTGTTAGCATTAGCATCTGGTGCTATGTAAACAGCAATGACGAACACCGCCGTAAACTCACGAGGCAAATAATGCGGAAGCGACCGGTTCTGTCGCTTCAGAGCAGCGGCTGTTCACCAACACGCAGTTCGTACACCAAACTTTGTTTATGTAGATGCATACACCAACCAACGTAATCTAGTCTGGTTTTTAAAGTGAATGCTGATCACTTATTAACAGGTTTCTGGTTTCTATAACAATCAAATACTGCCGTCTAGTGGCCATATTACAAAATGCTATTATAAATGTATGAAAAACAATATATTCTATTTCACGTATTAATACGAATGTGAAACGGTCAGACAATAATAAGCATTATTGTCAATAATGTCACAGCTTGGCCAATCAGATTTACAATAATAGTACATGGGAATAATGGCATGTAAAGAGTCTTTTCAATACTCTGATAATAATGTCATGGCTCAGCCAAACAGATTTAAGAACAAGAACTAACTATTTTATACAGTGATAATAATACTTAATATAGCTTAATAATAAAACTAACATGCGCTATAAAGTTCAAAACACCTTAGTCAGATACATCCAATATCTATAACATCAGTTTAACATGACATTATCTTATTAGAGGGTCATGTTTACATTGGAAATAACCAAAAATAAATAAAATTTAAATCTTAAAATTTGAGTTCATTAAAATAAAATAGAAAAGGTTGCTACACCAAAAGCAAAAACCAATTAAAAGGGAGAAATTAATTTTAATAAGGCATAGTCTAAAACTAGTGTAAAACGAAATGCAGAACCAGCACTTCCAATTGGCATGTGCCGCTCTGAATATTAAAGGGTGCACTGTTTAGCAGGTGTGTGGGAGGCCTATGGCAAAAGCAAGGATCAGGCAAGCTGGTATGAATACTTGCCATCTGTAAAATTTAATTGGAAACACACACATACAAACTGCAGGGGGTGGAAATGAAGACTAGAGATGGGTACATATTTCACCATAGGTACAAGAGGTGCGAGGATGTGGAAAAGGTGTATGAGGGATTTGCTATGGGAGAGTAGGATGGGTGCTTGGTGTGGGATAGCAGACAAGAAAGTTGTTTTAGTGAGTGGAACAAGTAAACTGTGGTCAGCGATCATTAGCTGGTGCCACCAGTCCTCAAGTTCTGCAGAGGATAGCTCACAGTCTTCAATGCAATAATTATGTTTCACTGACAAGCATTAAGACAGCACTATTGCCAACACTAAAACATCAAAACTCTTCAATTAAGGTTGTGCAAGCTTAGCACAAGAACAAAGATAGCACGAGAACAAAGAAAGTTTAAGTTTCAACTGCACTTGAGGCATCTTATGTGGTGAGTAATGAAAGTTTAAACGAGGCACTGTAAAAATCTGCAAACTTTTGGCCACAGCTCATTTGAGGATAGCCTGTTTGGGTTCGTGCTAACATTGTTATAGTAGCTGTAGTTTTCTCAAAAAAAATTATAGATTTGACCTTCAGAAGGCAGACCCATGGCCTAGGTTTAACCAAATGTCCATGTTTATTTTATTGGTATTTGACGCAGATGCTGACTACTTATTTCAGCTAATGTTTCTCAATACAGATATGGACAACTGGTAAAACCAAATCTAATCTAATGGCTGTAATTTAGGCAAAATTTTGTTATGTGTAGTTTTCAATATTTGAAAGAATTTTTTTTTACCATGTTATCCTTGTTGGTTACATTGTAAAAGTTTGTATGAAGTTTAAAAAAGTTTATATTATATGAATTTCTCACTCTCTCTTTCAATATATATATATATATATATATATATATATATATATATATATATATATATATATATATGGTCTCCTCCTTGGATCACCACCTTACCGTGGTGGAGGAGTTTGCGTGCCTGAATGATCCTAGGAGCTATGTTGTCTGGGGCAAAAAGCCCCTGGCAGGGTCTCCCAAGGCAAATTGGTCCTAGGTGACAGGCCAGACAAAGAGTGGTCCGAAAAAATCCCTATGAAAAAAAACAACAAGAACTTGTGTACCCTGCCCGATATAGGGTTATCGGGGCCCCACACTGGAGCCAGGCCCGGGGATGGGGTTCGTCAGCGAGCGTCTGGTGGTCGGGCACTTTCCCATGGTGCCCGGCCAGGCCCAGCCCGAAGGAGCTACATGGGTTCCCCCTCAAATGGGCTCACCACCTGTGGGGGGGGGGTAGTAATAGGGGTTCGGTGCAGTGTGGATCGGGCAGTGGCCGGAGGCGTGGGCCTGGGCGTCGCGATCCTCGGTTGCTGAAATTGGCTTTCAGAACTTGGAATGTCACTTCACTGGTAGAGAAGGAGCCTGAGCTTGTGCCGGAGATTGAGAGATACCTGCTAGATATAATCGGGCTCACCTCAACGCACAGCTCAGGTTCTGGGTCCAATCTCCTTGAGAGGGGCTGGACTCTGTTTTTTTCTGGAGTTGCCCATGGCGAGAGGCGTCGGGCAGGTGTGGGCTTTCTCACATAGGATGCCTTAGGCCGCAGTTCAATGATTTGTAGTTGTGTCATTGGACTTGCGGCCATGTGTCTTGGACACTCGGGTGAAGAGAGGAGCTGAGCTGTCAACTGATCACCACCTGGTGGTGAGTTGGATCAGATGGCGGGGGAAGTTGCCGGTCAGACCAGGCAGACCTAAACGTATAGTGAGGGTTTGCTTGGAACGTCTGGCAGAAGAACCCGTCACACGGATGCTCAACTCTCACCTCCGTCAGAGCTTCAACCACATTCCGAGGGAGGTGGGGGACATTGAGCCTGAATGGGCCATGTTCCGTTCCTCCGTTGTTGAGGCGGCGGACAGGAGCTGTGGTCGAAAGGTAGTTGGTGCCTGTCGTAACCCTCAAACACGGTGGTGGTCACCTCGTGTAAGGGATGCCGCCAAGCTGAAGAAGGAGTCCTATCAGGCATGGTTGGCTTGTGGGACTCCAGAAGCAGCTGACCGGTACCGACAGGCCAAACGATTTGCGGCTTCGTGCGTCGCGGAGGCAAAAACCCGGGTGTGGGAGGAGTTCGGTGAGACCTTGGAAAGTGACTTTCGGTCGGCTCCTAGAAGATTCTGGCAAACTGTCAGGCGACTCAGGAGGGGAAAGCAGTGTGCA
>JAFMOD010001913.1:0-26343 GCA_019802435.1 Corydoras maculifer | reverse complement strand
GGGAAAAGGGGGCTGAATAATTTTGCACATCGCACTTTTCAGTTTTTTATTTGTAAAAAAATTGTTGATTCATGTATAACTTTCATTCCACTTCACAATTGTATACCACTTTGTGTTGGTCTTTCACATTAAATTCCAGTGAAATATATTTATGTTTGTGGTTGTAATGTGACAAAATATGGCAAAGTTCAAGGGGTATGAATACTTTTGCAACCCACTGTATATGTGTGTGTGTGTGTAATATGTCATTTTTATTCATAGTGTGTAACCATTTCATAAAAGAAGGCAATCGATGTTGTGCATTATTGTGAATAAATCATGAGAAAGAGGTGTAACAGCATTCCACAACACAAGATTTATTCAAAATAATGAACGCCCTCTCATACCTTATTGCTTTATCCTATTTCATTAATAAACGATTCATTAACAATAGTATTCAAATTGCATTTTGTACTTAGATGATATCATTACCAAATAAATGATGTTTTCAACTCAACATTGTATTTAAATGTTTTAATTGCATGGAGCTCCTTATTAAAGGATCATTGAATTACCATTACAAATCAATACTACACTTACTATTCCTTCTATCATCATTTGCCTAATCACGTGAGATGAAAAGTTATAGAATCAAATAAAATTAATTTTCTTTTGATTTCTGCCTTTATACATGTTTTTCCTTTATTCACCATGTCATTTAATTTAACATTGTATTTTAACTTATCTGTACTTTGTATTTTGTGATGCAGAGCTTATGGCAAGTTCCCTGACAAATAATCCTTTTATTGTCAGGTGTTTTTGTACATTGTAAGACCCTCAACTTCAAAGTATTAAAAACTCATGTTATTCATTTTCATAATTAATTACCAAGTTCACATTCAAAGTGATTTAAAGTTTTAAAGAGAATTTATTGTCGTATGTACAGTGAAGAAACCGGTTTCCCTGTACAATGAAATACTTTGAAGTATTTGCTTCTCTCCACGAATGCCTAGAGGGTAAATTTAAAAACAAGAGCCCCCCTCTAAAATAAGAGTGACGATTGTAAATAGCCCCAAGTACAACAGATTACCCTTCAGGCTAACTAACCTCTATTTAGAGTCACTTGTAGTGGATTGAGTTCTTCAATATGAAATTTATTTATTTGCTATTTATAATTAGATTTATAATTAATAAAACAGTGCTCTCAAATGGCCTTTGGGATAAAGACTACAATTAAGAGTACTTACTTAAAATATATGCTTTGTATCTTCCATTATTGCAAACAAATACACATTGCATTATTGTACATTTTGACATTTAGCAGACACTTTCATCTAAAGCGTCTTACGAGTATCCCAACTTCATGGCTGTATACTGTACACTGCAGTGAAGGCCCCTGTGGTTTTACCGAAGCAGGTTGCCGACCCTCCGATCCAAGAACGGTGGCATCTAATGCACTAAACCCAGCAACAAAGAATTTTGCGCATATTAAAAGTTCGCCCTTGATTTCTACAACCATGGCCTTGAGGTATAAAGGTGTCTGGCTTACAGATGAGCATTTGCCATTCATTTACTCATGATCCTGGACATGCATGAGCAACCAGATCAACTGCACCTCATACATTTCCACTGCGAGCAGGAACAGATCAATTATTGAATCAAAGCAAATGACTCAAGACGACTGACAGAAGCCAAACTTGAGGTCTGGCTCAAGTTCAGCATTTAAAATATGCAGGATTAGACTTCTAATCTAAATGTGTGGACATATGTAGCGTCAACCCATCAAATCAAGAGGAATGTTTTGAAAGCTCCATTGTTCCGAAAGACAGTGTAAGACAGCAATAAACAGTGTGATGCCCTGTCCTGGGTGTATATGCCCAGTGCCCGAAACATTCGCCCATGGATTGGCATGGGAACCCCCCCCCCCCCCACAACCCTAATAGAGGATTAAGTGGAAGATAATTAATGAAAAAAAAAGAATAAATAAAATTGCAAGGACCATGGCTTTGCAGACACAGAGTTACCCATCACTACACACATGCACACTAAAAAATCCCAAATCCCTACTGCTGTGTAAAAGTGAAGGCCACTTGTGACACTGAATACCATTTTTTTCTTGAAATAAAATGCTTCACCAGGCCAAATGACTACATGCATGTTTTACCAAAGCTTTAAGTAATACTTTAGCAACTAGATTTTTTTGGGGAATAGATTATCTTCAAACAGGTTTTAAGACCCAGACACAGAAAGAAAATATATACAAAATGTTTATTGCATTAAGTACTATTACATTAATGTTACCAATACACACATGGAGTTCATGTTTTAAAACATCTTTAATTCCCAAACTTATATTAGATTACAGCAAAGTTTTATTTGTGGAGTCAGTACAAGTTTTTTTTTTGTTGAGATTTTCAAGGGAAGTCCAAAAAAGACCCCATAATAGGGGATTATCCACCAATAAATCATACATACTCTGTAGTGTTACTGACCAGGAGAGAAAAAGTCATGGATCTTTAAAGGTGCCATGTAGTCCACTATCTTATTTTAGAAAATGCACCTTAATTTCCTATAAACCTCTGTGGGTTATAAAGTTTCTCTGATTTCCTGATAATTGTCAGTTTTTAAACACACAGAGAAAACTACTTTAGAAGTTCACCTATTAAGTTCACCTCCAAAGCTTCAAAAACAACAAAATAAAATAAAACACAACCTCCCCAAAACAGCTGCCCACAGAGTAACAGGACACCAAACACACATAGGGAGGATGTCTTACAAAAGCTATTAATTCATTCAATCATACAAAAAGTGTTCATACATCTAAAGACCTGCCCCGATGGGGCAAAATAGTAGCTGGCCATGCTGATTCTTTGAGCCTACAGTCTACGAGGCAGCAATCTTGAATCAACACAAGCTGAATAAGCCAGCACGTTAAAAAAATGTTCAAAAGCAAACAGCTAATTCATATTGAGGTCACACTACACATTCTCCAACAGCAGGGGGTCAGCTGGCTGACAGAGTGGGTCTCTATTGGAAGTCATGCTAATTCCAGTACAAACCGGATAGCAGAGTGCTGCTACTTTATGCCGACTTACTTGAAAAGTCCTCCAACCGAAAACTAGAGCCAGAAGGCTTAATTTTCTGCACTAGCCCAAAGTGCAATGTTGGGATTGAACAAGGATTGACACATAACTAATAGAGTTAGATGGAAACAACTCGAGTCCATGCTCCTCAATGCCAGAATAGATTAGAGAGGGCTAGGGAAGTTAAAGGTGTGCTAGAAGCAGAGTGGGATGCAGCTTGGGTATGTGTGTTCGATAAGCCCCACCAACATCACTGTTGGAGAAAAAAAAAATAAATTGTGCATCACCAAAGGTCAAGGTTAGTCATCGTCGTCATTCTCATCGTAGTCGTCATCATCCTCATCATCCATGTAAGACACTGGAGTTTCAACCCGAGAGCCACTGTAGTGTGAGTCATTAGAGCTGGAAGCCATCATTCCATCTGCACCATCGCTAGAAGAAAAAAAAAAAATTACTTTTAAAAATAAATTTAGGGCTGCAACAACGAATCGATAAAATCTATTATCCAAAGTATTGATAATGAATTTCCATTATCGATTCGTTGGCTCGTACTACTTCCACGTTACTCGCGATGTCGTAACCGCTTACGTCACCAGCAGCGCTTCAATAACGCTGGAAACAAATAGCGGGTTAAACAGAACGAGACGGAGTCTGCAAAACAAGTTGATAAATCGTAGAAATGAAACACAGCCAACGCTGAAAAAAAACTTCAGTTTAAATCCAAACTGCGGGAGCTTCACCTTCACAAAAATAAAGAACGTGGAACATGCAGCTCTGCATCAACTGAGCTGCACGGAGATGATACATGATGTCTTAACGTCCGTTATACGAATTGTCCGCAGTTCCCGGGACATGTCCGTATTTCACGTCCTGTCCCGTTTCTTTTTAAAATGAGGAAATGTCCTGGTTTTTAAATGACCTTCATTGGATCATTAAATGTCCCGGCACTAGGACACTGTGCGCGGCGCTGCGTGTGAGTCCGCAAACAACTCGCAAGTTTAAAGCGCAAATATCTGTTTACAAAAGCGAGTCCTCCCCCTCGCTCTTTCAGACCGGGTCGAGACAAACGGGAAGCCTTGTGCACGGCGTGCAAAGCATGTGTCCCGGTGTCCAATTTCATTTCACACAAGAGGTATTTTTTCGTTCATTGGCTAATTTGTTAATAATTTTTTTTTCAATAGCTGATAGTTTTAGTTGATTTGTTAATAGCTGTTTGTTAATTAGTTCATTTGTTGAATTTTTTTCCCAATAGGCTACAGAACAGACAATATTTGGTTCATTACTGAGAGTAACTAAGTATCATGTGTTATTTGGAATTAATTTTGTAGTTAACTGAGGGATGTTTAGATGATACACTATTTCTTTCATTGTGCTTTTCATTAATTAAAGGAAAAGTTAACTTAAGCATACTATCATATTATGTTTAAACACTTAAACATACTATATATATAATACTATAGAATAATTTTACTGAGCCCCCCCCCCAAACAGCTTAATAAGTGTTTAAATGTGCTTTTATAAATACATACAACTTGTACACAACGCAGCTAATTAATGATCAAGCTTTACATTTTAAAATATGAGTGAAGACACTGCACACTATGGGAGTGAGGTTGAATTAGTTGCATTTAAAAGGGAATTAGATAACATATTAGAGTGACTCAAATTTGTGTAATTTAGTATATTTTTTCACACTATGCTACATATTGTCAGTGTGTGTGTGTGTGTGTGTGTGTGTGTGTGTGTGAGATTTGTGTTTAATTGTTATTTGGGCTACTTGGATGCCTTAAACTCATACAGTAAATAAAACCAGACATTTATTGACCTGCTTAATAATTCTACAGTGTAGCTGGTTTTCTTAATAACTACTGACATGTAATGTTCTCATTTGTAAGTCGCTTTGGATAAAATGATTTTTAATGATTGAATGATTAAATGTAAATGCAAAGACATGGGGGAAAAAATGTGTTTATCTGATTCATTGATTAATCGAAGAAAAAAAAAGAAAGAAAGAAAAGAGGAAAAATTTTTTTTTTTAAATCGGCCGATTACTCGATTATCAAAATAATCGTTAGTTGCAGCCCTAGATGAATTGTTAATTTCAAAATTTGCATTCATGTCTGTCATCATGCTAATAAACCTAACTATTATTATCCAAAATCAAAAAAGAAGACGTTTCATCTGTACCATTCACTGCTTTCCCATAACATTGATGTAATTTAAGCTCTTTAAATTTATATATTCCAGCAACATGGACAGCTGTGCCTACTCTCAAATCAACACATAGTACAATTTGTGGAATAGGATTCATTAAAAAAAAAAGGACGCACATTAGTAATTCATGAGACTGAATAGGCCAATAAGTCAATATTTTAAATGACTGACAGTTGGAAAGATTGTTCCACCTTGTAGAGAGTGCAGTCATTTAGCATCTTTAAGAAACAACTGACAACACATCTTATCCACAAACACTGGATAAAAAAAGAAAACAAAAAAAAAGCCAGATCAGATAAAGATCAGGTCTGGTTGTACTACAGTGTAAATGTTTTAATTACGGACTTGTGTTGTTCTCTCATTTATAAGTCACTTTGAATAAAATAAATGCCAGAAAACATAAGCATTGTAAACATTAATTTTTAAAAAATAAATAAGACAACAAAATCACACCAAAATCAGGTCAGTTATTTCTAATTTCAGACACTTTGACAACAAATAGGTTTCAAACTATGGTAATTTCAACTGTACACAACAGCAGCAATCATCTCAAGAGTAAATAAGCCCCATTCTGGATTATGAAGCACCAGAAGTCTTGTATGTTAATAATAATGAAATTGTAATTAGTGGGCATAATATAAAATCTGGGCGGCACGGTGGCTTAGTGGTTAGCACATTCGCCTCTCAGCGCTAGGGATTCCCCGTTCGAATCCCCATCTGGGTGGAGTTTCCATGTTCTCCCCGTGTCTGCGTGGGTTTCCTCCGGGTTCTCCGGTTTCCTCCCACAGTCCAAAAACATGGATCAAGTTAATTGAATTCTCAAAATTGCCCCATTTAGAGTGTGTCTGTGTGAGTGAGTGTGTGCCCAGCGATGGATTGGCGCCCTGTCCTGGGTCTATGTGCCCAGCGCCCGAGACGTTCTCCCCTGGATGGGCATGGGGAACCCCACCGTGACCCTAATAGAGGATAAGCAGGAGATAATGAATGAATGAATATAAAATCTTCTAATCTTATAGATGCCAAACACACACATGATAAACGTGCATGTTACTTAGAAATAAGCATTTAAGTGTTTGAGTACTTGTTTTGGATAGACTAGGTGTTTTGTGTATTCTGTGTTGAATGATGCCATCAGTACATAAGATTTAACAGTTTCCATAAATATCTCGATGAAATAGAGTTTCTTCACTGCAAAAGACTAACAAATATTTTTTTTTTATTCTTAGTTTGTTTGTTGGGGTTTTATTGCCACTTCAGCCCATATTTGGCTATTTGTAGCATACAATTGTTTTTATTATATTCAGTAAAGTTACATTTCTATAGATTGTTACATGGTGTGGAGATTTTGATTGGCTGCACAAGTATCAGATTTGATAATAGAGGTTAAGATGGGTTAGAAACTTGAGTATCTGCTTTGGTGGGGTTTTATCAAAAAGGTCTTTTAGGTTATGTTTGTGGTAGTAACATTGGCGTACATGGTTATAAGCAGGGCGGTTGATGAGAATGTGTTTCAGTGTTATTGAGACATTACATGGTTGACAGGATGGTATTTCGTCTTTTGTCATCAGGTGTCTATGAGTTAGTTTGGAATGACCTATGCGGCATCTTGTGTAAACTGTCTGATCTGATCTTGAGTTGTGTTTGTGTATTGTCTGTTTTAACCATGGTTGGATTTCATGCAGTTTGTTGTTAGTTTCTTGGTCCCACTCTTCTTGCCATTTGGTTTTGATGAAGAGCTTTATAGTGTAGTAAGTGTCCGAAATTGGGATAGGTAGTCTGGTGATTTCTTTTGTTGATGCTTTCTTTGCGAGGGCATCGGCCCTTTCGTTTCCTGTGAAACCACAGTGTCTTGGGATCCAGCAGAAATGTATTTGGCATCTCTGTTTATGTAATCGGTTAAATTTTGCGAGTATTTTGGAAATGATGGGGTTGTCCATCTTTAGTGATTCGAAGGCTTGAAGGCAGGATTTCGAGTCTGTGCAGATGAGGTAATTGGGATGTGAGCAGTTTTCTATGTATTCTATTGTCAGGAGTAGTGCATATGCCTCGGCTGCGAAGATGGTGCTTTGATTTGGTAAACGGATGCTGTGGTGATAGTTTGAGGTCGAGAATGCTGCTGCTACATGATTTTCCATTTTTGAGCCATCTGTGTAGATTGTTTTGTGGGTTGGGTAAATTTTTTGGATGTCGAAAAACTGGTCTAGGTAGTCATTTGGATGGGTGTTTAGTGTCTGTTTCTTAGTTAGTTTTAATATGACTGTTGGTTTTTTTTTATTTCTCAGGGAGCTATGGGTTGTCTACTTCCCTGAGGGTGGTCACATCAATGGCCAGTGTTTTCAGGTCCTGCTGGATCCGAAGTCCTAATGGCTTGATCACGTTTGGTCTATTTTTCATACAGGCTTAGAAATTTATTGTTAAAAACGGTGGGATGAGCTGGATTTAGGTTGTTTCCTAGGAGTTTAATTGTGTATTTACGTGCTGACTAATCTTCTGAGGTGGGGTGGTGGTTCGTCTGCCTCTACGTACAAGCTGTTAACAGGTGATGTTCTGAAGGCTCCCAAGGCTAATCTAAGGCCTTGGTGGATTATAGTATATAGGGATGTTACATATGATTTTCTTGTTTCTCCATAGATGAAGCTGCCATAGTCCAACCGTGATTGTATGATTGTTTTGAATAATAGTTTTAACAATGAATATTCAGCTCCCCATCTTGTTTTGGCTAGTATTTTTATTATATTGAGTGACCTTTGACATTTCTTATTTAGTTGTTAAATGTGGGGAATGAAGGAGAGTTTGTTATCCATTATTAAGCCAAGAGACCTAGTTTCCTTCTCTACTTTGATGCCTTCTCCATCCAGAAATAGATTTGGTTCAGGATGAAGTGATCTTATCTGGCAAAAATGATTGCATACTGTTCTTGATTTGGAGAGTTTATATCCGTTTTTTATTGTCCATTTATGTATGTTGTTTATGGTCTGTTGTAATCTTCTTTCGAGGGTTGGCATGTATCTGCTGCTGCTGCAGATACAAAGATCGTCTACATATAAAGAGCACAAAATATTTGATTCCATGGATTGTGTGATATTGTTAATTTTTATGCTAAAGAGGGTTACTGACAGTATACTCCCTTGAGGCACACCTAGTTCTTGAGTGGGAGGTTCGGAAAATGTGTTGTTTACCTTGACTTTAAACTTCCGGTCCTTTAAGAAGTTTTGGATGAATATGGGCAGTCTTCCACATGGGCCCATTTGAAACATATCCTTTAGAATACCATATTTCCATGTAATGTCGTATGCTTTCTCAAGGTCGAAGAAGACTGCTACTACATGTTGTTTATTAAGGAAACTGTCTCTAATGTAGGTTTCCATCCGGATTAGGTGGTCTATTGTGCTTCTTCCTCTTCTAAAGCCGCTTTGAACCTTGTTAATCAATTGGTTCTTTTCTAGGAACCATACTAGTCTGCGATTTACCATTCGTTCCATGGTATGGCATAAGCAGCTTGTCAAGGTTATTTTTCGGTAATTATTTGGGTCCTGGTGGTCCTTTCCAGGTTTAGGGATAGGAATAATAATTGCTTCTTTCCATTGTTCGGGTATTTTGCCAGTTTTCCAGATGTCATTTATACTATTAAGGAGTATCAATAGGGCATTATGCGGAAGATGTTTTAAAAACTGATAGTGAATGATGTCTGGGCCCACTGCAGTATCATGTGAGGCTTTTATGGCCATTGTAAGTTCCTCTATTGTGAAGGGTTGGTTATAAAGTTCATTGTTACTTGAAAGGAATAGGAGTTGTTTTTCTTGTATGATACGAAAGTGTTGTTGCAGTTTGCTACTGAGGAGTGTTTTTCAAAATTTTTTGCCAATTAATTTGCTATTTCTTCTTCAGTGGTTAGTAGGGTGCCTTGTTGTTTGAGATGTTGGATTTGGGAGTGACCTCCTTTGTTGTACATATGGCGCATCATGTTCCATACACTTCTTGTCGGTGAGTTCATCTTCAATCCAGTGACAAAGTTTCTCCATGTTTGCTTTTTTTCTTCATTGACTGTCCTGCGGGCTTGGGCTCTAGAGATTTTTAATCAAGTAAGGTTTTCCGTTGTAGGATTCTTGTTGAAGATCCTTTCTGCTTTCTTTCTGGCTTTTATGGCCAATTTGGGTATTTGGGTTTGTTCCTGGGTTTGGGTATTTGGGTTTGTTCCTGGGATGTTTTTGTTTGCTATTTCTATGAGCGTGTGCGTGAACCATTTTATGGGGTCTGCGCTTCCCTCCTTGGGTGTGATTAAATCTGTCCAGCATAGTTTCTCGAATTGATACCAGTTTGCTTTCTTGAGAAGCCACTTTGGAGTATTTTGTTGTTTCTTTGTGGTTGTCAGCGTTACCATGATTGGAAAGTGGTCACGTCCACAAACGTCGTCACCTACTTTCCATGTACAATCCAGGAAAATCTCTGGTGTGCTGATGGAAAGATAAATGGCTGAGTATACTCCATGTCCTGAGTGTAGGAATGTTTTTGACCCATCATTTAATAAGCACAGGTCGTTTGCGTTTATGAATTCTTCTATTATGTTTCCTCTCAGGTAAGTATTGTTGTTGCCCCATATGGGATTCTGGCCGTTGAAGTCTCCCAGTAGTAAGAGAGGAGTGGGAAATTGGTCAAGTAGTTCATCTAAGTTTTTGTTGGTGATGTGACTGTTTGGGGGATGTAGATTGAACATAGTGTGATGGGTCTGTGTAGTGTAATTCGTACTGCTGTTGCTTGTATGGTAGATTGAATTGGGATTTGGCTGTGGATGATGCTGGGTCTTATCAGGACTGATGTGCCTCCTGTTGGGCTGTGCTGCATACAGTATATCCTTTAAGATTAATGGGGTTTACTTGTGAGATTAGAGTTTCTTGAAGACAGATTGTTGTTGGATGTAGTGATGAAACAGTCTTTGTAGTTCAGGGTAATTTGCTCTAATTCCTCTGCAGTTCCATTGTATTATATTTTCTTCTTTCATTAAGTGGGTAATTTTGGTGTGTTTTACTTTTGTCTCTCTCTTGGTGATGGGTGTCGAGAAGGTGGCTTTACTGGTTCCGTCATTTCTATGTCTCCTTTGCAATCTTCGAGTTAACTCGTATTTTTTGTCTTGCCTCCTGGTTCTGGTATCAATTTTGTTTTGGTCGTCTTACTTTTGGTGTGTGATGTGTCTTTGACATTTGGGTGTGTTAAGGGGCTGCAAATGTTTTAGGGAGTCTATAATCTACAAATTTTCTTGCTTCAGGGTAGCTGATCTTTTTGGCGTGTTTGATCTTTTGGATTTCCTTCTCTTTAATCCATAATGGGCACTCTTTTGAGTTAGCGCTGTGGTTTCCTAACAGTTTACACATTTTGGTGTTTCTTGACACCCTGGCCCATGTTACAGTTCTCCACAGTTGTGTAGCAAGTGGCTTGGCTTCTACAGCTCATTGATCCGTCCCCGAATTTTTGACACTTGTAGCATCTCAGAGGGATGGGATGTATAGTTCCACTGGGACTCTCAGGTATCCAATGTCTATTTTCTCTGAAGGTTGCGGTTTGTTAAAGGTTAGGACATATGAATTTGTCTTGCTTGTTCTGTCTTGTCTTTTTATAATAATACACCTAACATCTATAATTCCTTGGCTGGTCAGTTCAGCTGTGATCTGAGTTTTCCATTCCATCAAGTTCCTTAGTTTGGATTATCCCATTGCTGCTGTTGAGAGTAGGGTGAGCTTGTGTTTTTATCTGAATGCCAGCTAGTTCTGTCTGTTGTGTTTTCTTTGCACATTTCAATTAATATTTGACCGGATCTCAGCTTTCTGGTATTCTTCACAGTTCCTACTACACGTAGTATTCCTCTATGTATCGCAAACGGGGACAGTCTCGTCAGCGGAATATCGTGTGTCGCAGATTCCAGAAGGACGAAACGTTTCCAATTATCGTTCAGGATAAAGGATGTTTCGTCACATCTGTACGTAATGTCCAAGTCCATCAATTTTCTTTTGCTCATTAATTTCTCCATATTTAGTGTAGATTTGTTCATCACTCCTACTCCCCACCCACCTCGGAGCCCAACAAGGGGATGTTCAGAGCCGCGGAACTCCAGCGAATAAACACCAGGGATATAGGAGTGATATACTCAAGCAACCGATGTTATTGTCACTCGATTGACCCTAAGCCAGCGCCTTCCAGGGGTATCAACCACCTAGGGCATGTCTTGACCAGCCGGTTGATTGGAATGGACCACTCCAACCTTCCGTCTATGTGAAGTCAGGGCCAAATTGTTGTGTTGTGGACATGACGGCCTCGGCTGTCACTCCCCTCAAACACAAGGATCCCTCCCTCCACAGACACGGGTCGCACCTCATGGCAAACAAGGCGCCTCATTGCTCGCCTCTTACGAGCACCAGAGGGGGCAGGGACCTATTCTAACCCGGGTCCCCACAGGGGCTTCAATTCTTAGTAATAATTCTCAGAGTACATGTGCAGATGCTGCAAAGTGAAACTCACACACACATATATATATATATATATATATATATATATATATATATATATATATATATATATATATATATATATATATACACACACACACACACATATATATATATATATATATATATATATATATATATATATATATATATATATATATATATATATATATATATATATATATAATGTGTGTGTATATATATATATATATATATACATACACACACATACATAAATATATGTACACACACACATCCAAAGTGACTTACAAATGACACCACAAGTCAATAGAAAACCAGCTACACTGTACAATTATTCAACCTGAGTTATCTGATCATTTCCACCCCACACATATACACTTTTATTTTTATTTTCTACAAACCGGTGTTTGTTAAAAAGATGCAACTTCAGTAGTTTTTTTTTTTTTTTTTAATGCCAAGTGACTGCCTTACTGACAGAGTTGGGAAGATAGGACCACCATTTTGCAGTGGTGAACGAGTGAGAATTAGCTCTTCAATGAGGTAGAATCACCAGGCAACTATCATCACTAGAGCGAAGTGAATGAGCCGGAGTGTATTTTGAAAAGATATACTGATGGTAAGAGGGGGAAGATCCAGAATGGTGAGAAATGGGCTGCAGAGATCTGAATTAGTTATAGAGGCCTGATTGTGAAAACCGGGAGACCTTCAAGCAACGCATTACAATAATGAAGCCAGGATAGGATGAGGGCTTGACTGAACATGCTACTTAGCTGTTAGTTCAAGAAATCTTCCTCATATTGTAAAGAAGGACTTACTTATTTAAGTTGTTGGGCCAAATTCCAATTCCATCTTATTCTACATAAATAGTTCTGTTCGTGTTAGTGTCGTGACATATTTTATAACCCAGGGCGTCATGGTGGGTTAGCACATTTGCCTTTCAGCGCTAGGGATTCCTGGTTAGAATCCCAATCTGGGTGGAGTTTCCAGGTTCTTCCCGTGTCCGCGTGAGTTTCCTCCGGGTTCTCCGATTTCCTTTTACAGTCCAAAAACATGAATCAAGGTCATTTGAATTCTCCAAAAATGCCCCATATAGAGTGTGTGCCCAGCGATAGATTGGCACCCTGTCCTGGGTGTAAACCAGGCAAAATAACTTTTTGTTCCTTTCAGAAGATAAAAGGTTCCGCTTACTGCAACTAACTCAGACTTGAAATGCATGCACGACAGCGGGTTGAGTTCTCAATTATTAAAGATGAAGACTCACAACACCGAATGATTTACACTGGTTGCAAGGATAAGCCAGCGACCGCACATGAAATTACTCACCTGCTGATATGATAGCGGTGATTGGTTGTCGTGCCCCCAGTCATATACACATTACTGATTGGACCCTGAGCCATCTCTGTAGGGCAAACCAACAAAATACATCTTTAAAAAAAAGTACCAATTTAAATATGTATTCATCAACATAAGTATGAGGATTATAAGATGACTTATAAGAAGGTTATAAGATGACCACAACTTAAACACATGACACTAGAGTAATTAGGGTATTGTGTTTCATAACTAGATATATTGGAAAATATAAAATGTCAAATTAGGAATAACTTTTGCCTATTTGAAATACAGTGGCATTTCCTAAGAAACAATTCAGTTGAAATATATATTTCAATATAAAGCATCTGATCTGATTTTGAATCCGAGTGATAAAATTGATGTTTAATTTTATGAATCCACCTCAGGCAAAACAGCGGTTATTAATAGAATGATGCAACAGTATCACCTGTCTGGACCTGTACAATAATACATACACACACACGTGTGTATATATATATATATATATATATATATATATATATATATATATATATACATATACACACATATACACACACACACATACATATATATACATATACACACACACACACATATACATACACATATACATATACACACACTGCAGCCGGAAAGTATTCACAGCGCTTCACTTTTTCCACATTACGTTACTTTACATCCTTACTTCAAATTGTATTACATTAATCTCTTTCCTCAAAATTCTACACAAAATACCCCATTATGACCATGTGAAAAAAGTTTTCTTGAGAGTTTTGAAAATTTATTACAATTTAAAAACAAAGGAATCATATTTAAATAAGTATTCACAGCCTTTCTTATCTTTAGGCAGTTTTGCCCATTCTTCTTTGCAGCACCTTTGAAGCTCCATCAGGTTGGATGGGAGACGTCTGTGCACAGCCATTTTCATATCTCTCCAGAGATTTTCAATCGGATTCAAGTCTGGGCTCTGGCTCCAGAACATTCATAGAGTGGTCCTGAAGCCACTCCTTTGAGATCTAGGCTGTGTGCTTCGGGTCGTTGTCCTGCTGAAAAATGAACCGTCGCCCCAGCCTGAGGTCAAGAGCGCTCTGGAGCAGGTTTTCATCCAGGATGTCTCTGTACATTGCTGCATTTATCTTTCCCTCTATCCTGACTAGTCTGCCAGTTCCTGCTGCTAGAAAACATCCCCATAGCATGATGCTGCCACAACCATTCTTGACTGTAGGGATGGTATTGGCCTCGTGATGAGCAGTGCCTGGTTTCCTCCAAACATGACGCCTGGCATTCACACCAAATAGTTCAATCTTTTTCTCATTAGACCAGAGAATTTTGTTTCTCATGGTCTGAGAGTCCTTCATGTGCCTTTTGGCAAATTCCAAACGGGCTGCCTTGTGCCGTTTACTAAGCAGTGGCTTTTGCCTGGCCACTCTGCCATACAGGCCTGATTGGTGGATTGCTGCAGAGATGGTTGTCCCTCTGCAACATTCTCCTCTCTCCACGGAGGAACGCTGGAGCTCTGACAGAGTAATCATCGGGTTCTTGGTCATCTCCCTGACCAAAGCCCTTCTCCCCCGATCTCTCAATTTAGACGGCCGGCCAGCTTTAGGAAGTCCTGGTGGTTCCAAATTCTCCCATTTACAAATGATGGAGGCCACTGTGCTCATTGGGACCTTCAAAGCAGCAGAAAATTTTCTGTATTCTTCCCCAGATTTGTGCCTCGAGACAATTTTGTCTCGGAGGTCTACAGACAATTTCTTTGACTTCATGTTTTGTGTTTGCCCTCTGACATGCAGTCAACTGTGGGACCTTATATAGATAGGTGTGTGCCTTTCTAAATCATGTCCAATCAACTGGATTTACCACAGGTGGACTCCATGTAAGCTGTAGAAACATCTCAAGGATGATCAGTGGAAACAGGATGCACCTGAGCTCAATTTTGGGCTTCATGGCGAAGGCTGTGAATACTTGTGTAAATGTGATTTCTTAGTTTTTTATTTTTAGTAAATTTTAAAACTCTCAAGAAAACTTTCACATGGTCATAATGGGGTATTTTGTGCAGAATTTTGAGGAAAGAGATTAATGTAATAGAATTTGGAATAAGGCTGTAACGTAAGACAATGTGGAAAAAGTGAAGCGCTGTAAATACTTTCCGGATGCACTGTATATACACACACACATATATATATATATATATATATATGCATGCTCTGCCGGTTCTCCTAGTGTGAGTGCACCGTTACATTGATTCACGTCAAAACTTATTATTTTTGTAGTTATTAGTAGATATTGTATATTGTATAGTATATGTAGATATTGTAGTTATTTACTTCTGTAGTTATCTTCATCCTCATCACTGACTCAACGTGTTTACGTTTCATGTGGTGTACCAACATGGTGCTTTGTGCAGATCAAATCATTTTCGCAATGTTCGGATGTTACACGTTCTTTAGTTGTGTAAAGCGTGAAGTGCTCCCACACTTTTGATAATTTAAGCCAAAACTTTTTTCTGCATCGGTCATGTTTCATTGGTATAAATTTATTAAACTTTTTTTAAACTTGTTTCGCAGATTCCACCTCCGCTCCAATTCGTTCCGTTCAACACGCTTTTTTTTTTCTTTTCCCAATGCTGCAGGTGACATAAGCGGTTACGACAATACGAGTAACGTGTAAATCGTGCGACAACGAAACAATGAAAATAATGAAATTCCTTGTAGACGCTTTTCACAATTGATTTTATCGATTTGTTGTTGCTGCCCCAGTTTGAACCCGAATCCTGTTAATCAGCGACTAGAGTTCACTTTAAAGAACGGACTAGATTAAATTGCAGAAGACCAGTTTATCGTTGATTTTGCTTTCAATAAATGCATTTATGAATCAAATGGTATTTCTTAGTATAATGTGTTTATACAGGTTGTGTATTGTGTATGTATTGTGAATAAATCACAGAAAAGCGATGTAACGGCAACGTTTTACATCATGCCTTCACCACTATTTTGTGAATTACTCACAATAATGCATGCCCTCTCATGTGTTATTGCTTTATTAAGCTGCTCATCTTAAAATGGTGAAGAATACTCGAGCAATAAAGGGAAGGGCAAGACAACACCAACAAGTGGTGGACAGGTCACAAATCTAGTACTGAATAGCACACAGAAAAGAACATGTATACAATAAAACTCAAATTTATAATCTTTACTACTAACATATTATTGAAGCCCACAGAAAAGGGGCATTTTCCACCCTAGCCTGGAATCAATCCCTGGCCTTTGTTGTATCTAGACTTAAGGACTGACCACTGTGAAAACATGGTTTGGAAAACTGCACACATACACTTAATGACATCAAATTAGGATGCCTGATTTTTTCAATTCAGTTGTGGTGAAACTAACCAGTGTTACTACAATAGAGTATATTATATCATCTGTTATAGTAGGTTTTGTTGCACATTTGTCAAATAAGAACGATTTTGTACATTTTTTATTGCTGTATGTTTTAATAAACAAAACTATTTATACATGCTGTATGACTAGTTTTCCTTACTATAAATTACCACATTTAAAAAATGCCGCATTCCTTAAATTAAAAGCAAAATATATGCCTAAAACAAGTTAAACTTAGTTTAAAAACATATTTAAAACATATGTTTACACATATTGTAAATATTATATATATATGGTTTCAGAAAATGTATAGCTGACCTGTAACATAAGGTTCCAAAGCTTTGGGTACTAAGCTCCTGGCAACCTTTAGGTCTTCAGCAGAACACTTGCCTTTTTCCAGGCCACAAGCCATACCCATGCGTTTCAAGACCTCAATGTCATCATGAATCTCAAACATGCTGTCGAAGTTAAAGAGGTACTCAAACCTGGATAAAGCAGGGTTAAACGAGAGGTGAGAAGTGATGAATACATTCTTTGTTAATGGAATATAGGCCCCCAATTTATTTTAATGAAATAAAAATTAACACCCACATGGGTGGGGGGGGGGGGTAAATATTTTTTACATATTAGTATTTACTTGTCATTTGAGATACTGCAGTCAATGACCGTTTTCTTGCTGGTGTTAATGATGATAAAGGGCAGGTGAATGACTGAATTTTCGGGAGGCGGCCTGTTCGTCTGCTGCTCTGTTTGCCTGTTACGCCGCACAAGGTTCTTAAATGCAATTTGCTAAAACATAAAATAATTTACAACTGCATTAATAATATTATTAATAAAAAATTTTTTTTAAAAAAAACCACACAACACCTTGAATTTCTATATTTTCTACCTGTAAAATGAGCTCTTGGAGTTGAGACTGTTTTTGCTTTATTCTCTCCAACCGTCTTTGCCTCTCCACCTGGGGATATAATCATGACATTTAATCCAAGAACAATTTGTACCCAATACTAACCTGCTTGTAAGGTCGTGTTTGTCTTTAAAAGAAAATACTATATAAATTGCAAGTACATACAGTGCATACAGAAAGTATTCACAGTGCTTCACTTTTTCCACATTTTCTTATGTTACAGCCTTATTCCAAATTGTATTACATTAATCTCTTTCCTCAAAATTCTACACAAAATACCCCATTATGACCATGTGAAAAAAGTTTTCTTGAGAGTTTTAAAAATTTATTAAAAATAAAAAACTAAGAAATCACATTTTTTCCCACACCTGACTAAGACATTTGCACAGCATTGCACACGCTTGTGTGTATGTATGTTTGTTTTATATATATACATAAATTATGTTACTAACTGTTCAAACTCTTCAATTATAACAAGGTTTCTAAAGTGCGTTCTAAAGTGATCTTTTTAACTGTCTTTGGGGATACAACCAATTGTTTTAATACTTTGTCATTTTAAAGATTTCAATAAACCTACATTTTTCAAGCCATTGTTTCTCTGAGCAACATTATTAATTGTCCACCAATATTCAGCTCTGTTTACAGTACATTCCCATTCAATATTGTTGGAATCTTTAGTAAATGTATAATGTTTGGTATAAATACTCCTTACATAATACATATCACTCAGTCATGCATGCATTAGGTGTCATACACCAATACTATTTGGTTTGTGATTTAGCTTTGGCTTGTTAAAGGGAGTTAAAGGGAGGAACGATCATTTTCACAGCTAAGTGAAAGGTTTTCAAAAGGCATGCTTATTTTTAATAAAAAGATGTATGAGGGTGTATTTGTCAAATTTCTTTATATTTTTACAATAAAGCTGAAGTTCCTGTTATCAGTTGCGTTGTCATTTATATGTAAAAAAATTTCAAAAAATTTTGAACATTCCAAATATGGGTATGCTGATATTTGTATTACATGACTGACATGAACCATACATGCACACTTGCCTCTAGGTTCTGACATTCCTGTGCTGAGTTGGTAGGTAGTCCTATCCACTTGATCTCTTTCTTCTCTTTTGAGATGATGTTCATGGCCATAAGAACATTGAGAGCATCATATACACGCCTCCGAATATTCTTCTGATCATACACTTGCTGTTAAAGAAAAATAATGTAAAATAGAAGGTTAAAACTATTAGACAGAAACTGTATTTCTATAGCATAATCATAATTGTAGCTGATTTTTTATGACTTGTGTTGTTCTCTCATTTGTAAGTCAATTTGGATCCAAGCGACTGCTAATTGACTAAATGTAAAGTAAATATAAAATGATACATCACTGGACTGCATAAATAATCTTGATTTACCCTAATTGGAAACTGAAATCAGGACCTGCTTGCTTTGACATACAGAAGTTCTTTTGCATGATCATGACATTAATAATTTTGATTTAAATAGAGCCTTTCTAGTATCCAATGATGCTTTACATAAATGCTAAGAGTGTAGTAGGGAAAAATAAATAAATGCACACTAATGACAGAGGGATAGAGAGGACATACTGGGAAGAGAGATGTTTTGAGTTGAGTCTAGAAAGAAGAGAAATGAACAAGAGATATTGAGGTAAGGTATACCACAGCTTTGGTGCCATTAAACTGTATTATCTACAAAGGACCGGTGTATTCGACTTGGGGTATAGGGATGCATGTGTTGTGATAGACAGACCTGAACCAGACCATTAAGGGATTCATTTGTGAAAAGCAGAACTTTAAGCTTAATATGCAGTGGGGATGGGTAACCAAAAGTGTGATTTATCAGTGAAAATCAATAGTATTTGTACTATTTACAGTCTGACCTGAAACAAAGCAACATGCACTGCAGATCATGTCAAAATCACATGGACACAAAAATAACACCCCGAATCCAGTTCACCATTTAGAGATGTGGTATTGTCAAAACTCAAAAAAAAAATACACAGCAAAACCACTTACACACAAGCTTACATTTTTAATACAAGTCCAAAAAAAAAAATAAAGGATGCTGGTTAGCATGTCTGAAAATGTCAATTTTAAGAGGCTGATTAAAATAATTCTCCCTGACATCAGGATCAGTACTAGGCATCAGCAAGTACCTTAGTGTTAGCGTGCATCTTTTGACAAATACAGACATGTTGAATCCCGAGATTTTACCCATGCTTCACCCAGTGAACTAGCTTACTGTTTACCACTAAGCAAAAGCACCAGCTGCTTCTGAAAAGCAAAAATTCACTGCAGCATATCTGATGGAATCAAGCATTGTCTCGATCTATTCTGACTTGTTAAAATATATTTTTTTAAAAAAGAGTTACTTAAATCATGAAACAAAAATTTGTAGGGAAACTAATCATGTAGACCAGTGGATTATTCAATGCACTACTCAATAGATGAAATGATAAAATATCATCTGACCAAACATTCTGCTGCAGTCCTAACACTATTTTCTATGATCAGATAGCTCATTTATCTCCTTAGATGTGGTAATGGAGAAATATTTGAACTCTTAACCTACAGTACGTTCCAACCCCAAAAAAACAAGAAACATTTATAACTAATTATATGATTAACCAAAGTCTATGTCTAATATTTTTTACCTGATTAACCTTGCAGATTAATCATAGATGTTTAATAATATAATGGATCATTACAGACACAAACCTGAGCATCAGAACACAGCATTTCATCAGTAACTGACCAACATGGTCTAAATGAGGTGCGGTGTATCAGACAGTAAGGCAAGAGACAAGCCAGTGTCTGTAAATAATCATTAAAGTTTTTTATAGTTACTGATGTAAGCATGCACAGGTCCATGTCTGTAATGATCTCTACCATGTGACATGAACAGACCAGGCATAGTATTATGACCCAACAGTGAAGTAAATAACACTGATTATCTCTTACAGCACCTGTTAGTGGATGTGATATAAAGTTGGAGGATAAAAACTTTGCTTGCTTCTGTATCCATGCTGGATTGGGGGGGGGGCACAAATAGGGTTGCCCCCCATTCCATAAATCATCCCATATTTGGGAAATAAATGTTGCATCCCATTCTGAACATAAACACAATGCGATCGGTTCCGTAGTTCCATAAACATGTCCGTAACACCCATACTATATCTAACAAAGATTGAAAGCTCCCCCTAGCTCTGCTTCTACAAACCCAGGTGTAAAACCGAATTATGCGACCTTAGAGGACGCCATTTTCAATTTAGTCAGCAAAATAACATTAAGAAAAATGTTTAATCATTATATATATATATATATATATATATATATATATATATATATATATATATATACACACACACACATTTACTAGATCACAAAATTGTATTGTGTATTTTGTGCCAAAATGTTTATGTTTATAGATGTGGGCTCTGTAGCAGAATACTACGCCCCTGCTTCAAATCAAACATGGTTTGAGGAGCACAACCTCCTATTTAAGGTGCCTTAAAATTCTTCAAATATCAATACAATTGACCACCGGAAGAATGTGCTAGACAAACAGTCAGACCTATGACCCCACCTCACGTGTGTGTGTGTATATGTGCGTACACACAAGTGGTTTACATTGACATGGATGACTGCCACAGAGATACACTGTGAAGCCATTTACTTGCTGATTAAATTACAAGATTAATTTCAGCAATGTCTGACCCAAAAAGAACCAAAAAAAAAACAAAAGGCAAGACTTTTTTTTTTTTAAAGAGGAGGGGGGAAAAATTAACCCTTTAGAACAAGGTTTCTCAAATGACAAACTTTTGGGTCGCGGACACGTTCTGGGTGGGTCACGGATATACACTGCTCAAAAAAATAAAATAAAGGAAACACTTAAACACAATATAACTCCAAGTAAATCAACCCTCTATGAAATCAAACTGTCCACTTGGGAAGCAACACTGATAATCAATTTCACATGCTGTTGTGCAAATGGAACACACAACAGGTGGAAACTATTAGCAATTAGTAAGACACACTCAATAAAGGAGTGGTTCTGCAGGTGGACCACAGATCACTTCTTGGGACCGGTGATTTCTGGCTGATGTTTTGGTCACTTTGAATGTTGGTGGTGCTTTCACACTCGTGGTAACATGAGACGGACTCTGCAACCCACACGAGTGGATCAGGTAGTGCAGCTCATCCAGGATGGCACATCAATGCGAGTTGTGACAAGAAGGTTTGCTGTGTCTGTCAGCGTAGTGTCCAGAGGCTGGAGTCGCTACCAGGAGACAGGCCAGTACACGAGTAGACGTGGAGGAGGCTGTAGGAGGCCAACAACCCAGCAGCCGGATCACTACCTCCACCTTTGTGCAAGTAGGAACAGGACGAGCTCTGCCAGAGCCCTGCAAAATGACCTCCAGTAGGCCACAATGTGCATGTATTTGCATATACGGTTAAAAACCGACCCCATGAGGATGGTATGAGGGCCCAACATCCACAGAAGGGCGTTGTGCTCACAGCCCAACACTGTGCAGAATGCTTGGCATATGCCAGAGAACACAAGCATTGGTAAATTTGCTCACAGATGAAAGCAGGTTCACACTGAGCACACGTGACAGAGTCTGGAGACACCGTGGAGAGCGATCTGCTGCCTGCAGCATGACCGGTTTGGCAGTGGGTCAGTAATAGTGTGGGGTGGCATTTCGTTGTTTTTTTTTTACTTTAATTTTGTGTGTGACTCCAAATCCAGGCCTCCACTGGGTAATATATTTTATTTTCATTGGTGATTGTGTGATTATGTGTCTGCACATTTACCTTTGTACAGAACAAAGTATTCAATAAGAATTTTTAATTCATTCATATCTAGGATGTGTTATTTGAGAGTTCGCTTTATTTTTTTTAGCAGTGTCAGCAGTGTTTTTAAATCAGAGACAGGGACATGTCAGGCAGGGCACCATTCATTTGCTGGTTACCCTACTCTTTACATTTATTATATTCGGAGGTAAAATTGCTAAATAAAAATCTAACCTGGAATATTACAAGTTTATAATTTTCTCAAAATATATGCTCTTAAATCTACGCTGCATGCATATGCATGCTTAAATGTGTTTTTTTTTTTTTTTTTTTTTTTTTAATAAATGTGTTTCTATTCTATAAAAGTGGATTGCAAAATAAAAAACCATGAGAAAATGTGAGTCCCTGGCTGAGACCAGTTGAAAATCCCTGCTTTAGATCATTACAATACAACATTTAAAATTAACACATAATAATTGAAGTATATGGTTTTATATTTCAGTCTATTTATTCTTTGGTTCATTTTATATTTCATCCATCAATTATCTTCCACTTTTTCCTCTACTAGGGTCATGGTGTGGCTTCCCCTGCCCATCAAGGGAGAACGTTTTGAGCGCTGGGCAGATACACCCAGGACAGGGGTCGCTGGGCACACTGATTCACACAAACACACTCTATATGAGGCAATCTGGAGAGTTCAATTGACCTTGATCAATATTTTTGGACTGTGGGAGGAAACCGGAGAACCCGGAGGAAACCCACACAGACACAGGGAAAACATGGAAATTCCACCCAGATTGTGATTTGAACCGTGAATCCCTAGCGCTGAGAGGCTAACTTTCTAACCACTAAGCCACCGTGCCACCCTCATTTTATATTTTCATTTTTATTTTAATAATAGTGAGGCGGGTTCGGACTGTTCTTGTGTTGTCCTGTGAAGGAAAGACAACAAGTGCACATGCCTAAAACCATGAAAGAAATCAGTACACATTACACATCAGTAACACAAAGTGAAAAATCTTACTGCATCATTTGGAGATATGTGGTTGTCACCGGAACTGAATTCGGCCACTAATTCATCTGCTACTTCATTGTATGTGGTGATGCCCTTCTTCTGTACCTTCTCACACACCTTCATAGAAAAATGTCTCAGACCTTTACCGTTCTTCTCTCCCTTCTTACTTCTTTTCCTGTGAAGCATCAGTACGCCAGCTTCACAAAGATGGTATTACACTTGCATGATTATTATGGATATTACTAGACTATACCTCACTACAAATATCTTTGTAAATGGCAATTCAATGCACAAAAGTTAAAGTTTTTATGCAAACAGAGGTAAGAAAACTTCAGAAAAGGCCTACCCTGAGGACCAAGGCGATACATCGATAGCTTGACTCTGAGTAACAAATGGTGAACTGGGGGTGTGTGGACTGTTCATAAGTAGCACATTGGACCCACTTGGCCTCTGAGGTGTTCCAATGACCTGTACAACATAGAGGAGTTATTAAGTGTCCAAGTACTACAAACACACTAAAAAATATTCTGCACCATGGGTGTGACGAAAACATGATTTCAATACGATTTATGTACTGTACATATTTATGTACTGTACAAAACAGTTTTGAGAACAAAGTTCACTTTAACTTTATATACTAGACCGCATGTTGCTTACAGATAGATAATTAGACAACCAGTAGCAAAACACAGGAATAATACAATAATAAATGTAGTACAAATGATAATAAAAATTGTACAAATAAGAAGGAAGAAAAAAATACATAAATTAAACCTATTAAAGACGGAGGGCAGGGCAGTACTATAACAAGTTAAGAATGAAGACATAATATACAATGTGCAAGACTGGGTAGTCGTGTGTGTGTGTGTGTGTGTGTGTGTGTGTGTGTGTGTGTGTGTGTGTGTGTGTGTACCCACCCATGTGAGGTGTCAGCAAACTAATCCCAATCAAAGACAATGCCAGAACTTATTTCTGGTGAACATTCTAAATGAATGTCAGAACTTTCAACATTATTTTCAGAAATACTAATTTGAGGTTTAACAATTGGTTTTGATTTGACCATGCTTAAATAGTACTTACCATCTGTGGAGCAATGTTTACATTGGAGGGACCAAGCGTTTTTGGCAAAAGTTGTTTTCCCACAGCAACTGTCTGTGGATGTACACTTACTAAGGACAAAACTCCTGAAACAAAAAAAAAATGCAATGTCAAAACAATTATTAAGCTAGGTGTTACCAAATATGTTAATATGCAATTGTGTAATAAGACTACTTTTCCCTTCAGAAACTTGTGTAACAGTACTAAAAATCCAAAAGAACAGGAAAATTAAGTTCATGTGTTCATTTACTTTTTAACAAAAAAAGAAGCCAAAATCAAATTGCTCAAAGCCACTATCTATGTTGCCATAATCATTTACCACTGTATTTACCTTTGCCCGGACTCAGATTCTGGTCAATGAAAACTTTCAGCTCCCCATTGGCCTCAATCAGACCAGCCTGTTTGAAGGAAGGAACACAAATGATGACATCTGTTTTTTATTGCAGCTACAGATTTATGCAATGAAACTTGCATGCGAACAAACCGAGTACTCACATCTTTGGCCATGATCTTTGGCGAACAGGAGAAAAGGCTGGGTTTCTGTGGTGAGGTGCAGCCAAATGATCACAAAACTTGCCTGCAAAAGAAGTGCTTCATGCACTAAAGAAAAAAATGAGTATAAAAATGTAGAATCATTGTTGCATAATTATTTTTTTTACACCACCTTATAAAAAGATATAACATTTATATGTTTATGTATAAAAGTGCATGCTTCATTAACCCTTATAAGTAACATTTTACTTTGTCAGAAACCATGGGAGGCTGCTGTGTAGTAGGCCTCGAGTTGATTAGATCGCTTTTTGCAGAGCCACTACACCAAAGTGAACGACCCTCATCACAAAGGAACACTTTAGACAAACGGCACCTTCTATGCAACACGGATAAAATAATAGAATCATAAGACTGAACAATGGTTGAAAATGATCATGCATAAGCTTGTGCATAAAACAAACTTATTTCGCCAAATCTATGCCTGTTGTAGAGAAGTTATTTGTGAAGTTTGGGGCCAATATGAACCTTTTGGTTTATTGGGTTGCCAGTCTCACGGAGAAGGAACTGAAAATCTCTTTAGATCCTTGGATCGAGATCAACCTGTTCGAGACCATCAACAAACAGGGCCAAGCAAGCAGGAGGGTACAATGTGAAGCACGTTAGCAGAGTTAGCCGGAGAGCTAGCTGCTGTGGAATGAAACACGTTGTTTTGCTGCAAAAGTCTCGTTTAAATGTACACGGATCGCGTAGAGACCAGGTCACCCCGCCAAACGAGGCAAACAAAGTCCGCTTTCCAGATCAGTGACAGACTGGTGTGCCTGCGCGAACTGTGGAAAAAAAAAACTTTCCAATAGACTTAAATTTGCTTGAAGAGTGTGCAGCCTACCTTCTTATGTCCTGAGGTTTTGTTGGCATAGCTCACTAGCTAGCTTAGCTTCAAAGATAGAGGAAGAGGAGGTCTGAAATGCCCGATCATAACAGGAAATAATAGTCGAAATTATAAGCATATTTAAGTTTGGAAGTCAAATGCTCGCCCGGGCATCGATCGTTTCAACATCTTCAGCCGACATCGATAAACTGGTGGCTTTAGTCCTCGAGCTCTTTATTCTTGCACCAGCTAGCTAACTCATCCACAAAATGGATGCAAAGATAATCGCATGAGACAGCAGCTGTTCTGTGACATTTTTCATTCAAAGCCTTAAAGATCAGTCTTTTTTCCATAAATACTCGTATTATTGATCAGCCTCGGTTTGTGCGTTAAAGTAGTGAGCGACGTAAAACGGGGGTCAGTTAGCTCAAGTCGTTAACGACGCTCGAGTCACCCAAACGCGTCGATATTACAAGATCGGGTCGTGAAAAGTGCTTAAAAGGTTTCCATTTTTTCCAAAGGAGCACGAACCATCGCGGTGTAGCACATGTGCACTAAACCGACAACCTCACGATGGTCCTAGGCCACTGTTTTTGCCATGTCAGCCATTTTTCATGCAATTTCTCGACGGTTCATGTGTCCCGGGCCTGGACAATCAAATATATAGCTGCAGTTATTCTTCT
>JAFMOD010001912.1:12945-26471 GCA_019802435.1 Corydoras maculifer | reverse complement strand
CACCACCACGTCAGTGTGACTGCAGTACTGAGCATCATCCTCCACCTTAATAACACACACTCTCACACCTGCACCACCACGTCAGTGTGACTGCAGTACTGAGAGTCATCCTCCACCCTAATAACACACACTCACACAGGTCCTGGTCTGCACACGTGCGGCGTCCTGATCCGTGTCCACGTGTCTCCGCAGGCTGAACGCACTTCACGTTCAGAGAGGAAGCGGCGGGACTCGTTTGGCATGTTCGACGGCTATGAGAGCAGTGAGGAGTCCAGCAGCAGCTCCAGCACCGAGGACAGCGAGGATGAGGAGCGCAGCCTCCCCGCCGGGCTGCCCATCATCAAGAACAACGGCCAGGTCTACACCTACCCGGACGGGAAAGCCGGCATGGGTGAGCGTCGTTGTACGGGGGGGGTGGGCTGCGTCTCGTCCCAAATCCTTACCGTCCTCCTGACCTGTTGTCCTTCCACAGCGACGTGTGAGATGTGCGGTATGGTCGGGGTCCGGGACGCTTTCTACTCAAAGACCAAGCGGTTCTGCAGCGTGTCCTGCTCCAGGAGCTACTCCTCCAATTCCAAAAAAGCCAGCATACTGGCCAGACTTCAGGTAAACATCGCCCCCTGCTGTCTGTGCTGTTGTTAGTAGGAGCTCGACTCATTCTGTACATGGCTGTCCTACACTGTTGATGCTCCTCACGAGGTTTCCTCCTTAAAATATCATCGGAACAGGGAGTTTTGTCTTGCCGCTGTCGCTTTTTACAACAGAACATTATCACAGAGCAGCTTTACAGAGTTGGAAGCAGGAGCTCTTTGGGGATTTAAAGCTTTATAACTCTGAAGCTGGCAGCACGGTGGCTTAGTGGCTTAGCATGTTCTCCTCTCAGCTCTAGGGATTCCCGGTTCGAATCCCCATCTGGGTGGAGTTTCCATGTTCTCCCCGTGTCTGCGTGGGTTTCCTCCGGGTTCTCCGGTTTCCTCCCACAGTCCAAAAACATGGATCAAGTCAATTGAATTCGTCAAATTGCCCCAT
This sequence comes from Corydoras maculifer, assembly GCA_019802435.1. NCBI lineage: Eukaryota > Metazoa > Chordata > Actinopteri > Siluriformes > Callichthyidae > Corydoras > Corydoras maculifer. Next base: position 25,442 of record JAFMOD010001912.1, on the reverse strand, counting down.
ATAGAGTGTGTGTGTGTGTGAGTGTGTGTCCAGCGATGGATTGGCGCCCTGTCCTGGGTCTATCTGCCCAGCGCCCGAGACGTTCTCCCCTGGATGGGCATGAGGAACCCCACCGCGACCCTAATAGAGGATAAAGCGGAAGATAATGGATGAATGAATGAATGAACTCTGTAACGCTGCTCTGTGACCATGTTCTGTTGTAAAAAGCGCTCCATAATTACTTTTTTTTTTTTTTTAAATCTTTTTATTGTTTTTAAACATTAAACCACAAAACAAAAGACATGTATACATAAAAAAATAATGATTAGAGTTACTGTAATAATTACATAAAAAAAATAAAGACAAGCTTATAATAACCAATAACCTCAAAAAATAAACACATTTATAATAATAAATATAATAATCAAGAAATAAATAGAAGATAGAAGACCGGTCATCTTTATAGAACAATATGAAGACTAGAGAGAGGTCGCAGGGAAAGGTGAAGAATAAAATCTGGGCTGATTAAGGGCAGTGCGGAGTGGACATTTTGGTAACATAGTCCAAGAAAGGGTCCCAAACTTTATGGAATTTCTTTAATGAGTGAGTCCTAACAAACCTAACTGTCTATAGTTTTAAGACATGAATAATGTCCTTAATCCAGTGTGTATATGAGGGAGGTTTAGGTGACTTCCATTTGAGAAGTATTAGCCGTCTGGCGAGGAGAGTGACGAAGGACATGAAATCAGCCGTTGGAGATGAAACCGTTGCCAATGAGTTTGCCCCAAATAAAGCAGTTAAAGCATTCGGCTCAACTGGCTTACACACATTCATTCATTATCTTCTGCTTTATCCTCTATTAGGGTTGGGGGGGGGTGCTACACTAGGGTCATGGAGGGGTTCCCCATGCCCATCCAGGGGAGAACGTTTCGGGTGCTGGGCAGATACACCCAGGACAGGGCGCCTATCTCACTGGACACACACTCTATATGGGGAAATTTGGAGTACTTAATTAACTTGATCCATGTTTTTGGACTGTGGGAAGAAACCCACGCGGACACGGGGAGAACATGGAAACTCCACCCAGATGGGGATTCGAACCGGGAATCCCTAGAGCTGAGAGGCGAACATGCCTGCTTACCTACAACCTAAAGTTCGGAAGATCTCAGACCAAAAAGTGTGAACATGGCTCCATAAATAAATTTAAACCATAACAAAGCTGTTAGAACTCTGTGTGAAAGCGCAGTCTCTCTCGTTCAGGGTAAACCGCCGACGAAAAAGGCCAAGGTCTTACAGAAACAGCCTCTGATGGCGAAGCTGGCAGCGTACGCTCAGTATCAGACCAATCAGCAGAGTCCAGCCAAGTCCAAATCGGGTAAGGACGCCCCGCGGTTCTCCTGCACGGCCCCGTGCTCCCCTCGGTTCTAATGCGCTCTCCTCTCTCCGCAGCCGTTCCCGTCGAGGGCTTCGACTGGGGCCGATATATCTGTAGCAATAACCTGATGGGGGCGCCGGTGAGCTGCTTCAGACATGTGAGTACCGCCGGCACCGGGTTCGGACCGCCGTACCGTAAACATACCCCCCTGTGTGACCTTACCCCCTGCGTCTCCTCCGCAGATACCCATGGGGTTGTTTTGGAGTGAGGTGACCGAGGGCATGAGGGTCGAGGTTCTCAATTCAGACACGAGTCTCACCACCAAGGTCTACTGGATTGCTGGGATCGTTAAACTAGCAGGTGAGCTTTACACCCCCCCCCTCCACCCCCGACGTTCCCGGTCGGGTCGAACTGAGAGTTCCGCTCTGGTCCCACAGGTTTTAAGGCGCTCCTGAGGTATGAGGGGTTCGAGAACGACTCCAGCCACGACTTCTGGTGCAACCTGTGCGTCCCGGAGATCTATCCCGTCGGGTGGTGCGCCTCCAATGGGAAGCCTCTGGTACCGCCCAAATGTAAGTGACTGGAACCTGACCACACTGTGACCGCAGGTACAGTTCATAGTTCCTATGGTTCCTCAAATGGGCCTTTGACCCTTTGTGGGTCAGAACCGCGCTGAGGTTATATGGAACCAGAGGGTCAGGTGTGAGAGTGTGTGAATCAAAGAGAGATGGAGATCATACTGCTGTGTGTCTCTCACTGAACACACACTCACACAGACACTCTATATGGGGCAATTTGGAGAACTCAATTGACCTTGATCCATGTTTTTGGACTGTGGGAGGAAACCGGAGAACCCGGAGGAAACCCACGCAGACACGGGGAGAATATGCAAACTCCACCCAGATGGGGATTTGAACCAGGAATCCCTAGTGCTGAGAGGAGAACATGCTAAACCACTAAGCCACCGTGCCGTCCTACTGTACCAAACAGAATGAACTAATTATTTTATTATTATTTAATAAACTGTAACGGGTCACAGGCGGCACGGTGGCTTAGTGGTTTGGCATGTTCTCCTCCCGGCACTAGATTCCCGGTTCGAATCCCCATCTGGGTGGAGTTTCCATGTTCTCCCCGTGTCCGCATGGGTTTCCTCCGGGTTCTCTGGTTTCCTCCCACAGTCCAAAAACATGGATGAGGTCAATTGGATGAATGTTTGGTACAGTAAGCTGCGTCGTCCTCCTCTGTAATGACTCCTGTATTTATTTTTGTTTGTGTTTTTTTTTCTTTTTTTTTTTCAGCAATTCAACACAAAAACTCCAACTGGAAAGTGTTTTTAGTGAAGAGACTCACCGGCGTCAAAACCCTCCCCCTCGATTTCACTAAAAAGGTGACGTGATCTTTTTATTAAGTCCTAAAATAAAGAGTTGGTTCAGTTTTATATCAGAACGTGCAGGTGATGAATCTGTCCACTCAGCTGCAGTGTGTGTGTGTGTGTGTGTGTGTGTGTGTGTGTGTGTGTGATGCGCAGGTGCAGGAGGGAATGCAGTACCCGTTTAAGAAGCTGATGCGGGTGGAGGTGGTGGATAAGACGCACCTGTGCAGGACGCGCGTGGCGCTGGTGGAGCAGGTGATCGGAGGACGACTGAGACTCGTCTACGAGGAGAGTGAGGACGGCTCAGATGACTTCTGGTGTCACATGTACAGCCCCCTCATCCACTCCATCGGCTGGTCCAGGAGCATCGGACACCGCTTCAAACGATCCGGTCAGTCCGCTCACAGCTCTGCTTTAATGTTCAGTCCATGTGGGAGGTCAGGGGTCGAGCCATGGAACGTTGTCTGGTTTTTATATATATATATATATATATATATATATATATATATATATATATAATGTGTGTGTGTATGTATATCCATCCATTATCTTCCGCTTTATCCTCTTATTAGGGTCGCGGGTCCCCATACCAGTCCAGGGGAGAACGTTTCGGGCGCTGGGCAGATACACCCAGGACAGGGGGGCAATCTATCACTGGACACACACTTACTCACACACACACTTTATATGGGGCAATTTGTTTTTGGACTGTAGAAGGAAACCTGATAACCCGGAGGAAACCCACATGGACACGGGGAGAACATGCAAACTTCTTCTCAAAAATTGGGATTCGAACCGGCAATCCCTAGTGCTGAGAGGAGGACATGCCACCGTGCCTTTTATTTATATTTATATATTTAAAATGTGTGTGTGTTTAAAATGCTTAAATAATAAAATCTATTTTATTTCTGCAGAGGTGTCAAAGAAGATCGAGGGTCTGGTCGACGCCCCGTCGCAGTTGTTCCTGAAGGTAGTGTGTACTGGGTGCGGGGGTGTGGGGGTGTGGTGCTGGTGTGAGGAGCTCTGATGAGAACGTTGGGTTCCTCGCAGGTGAAGGACGTGGATCAGAGCGGCGAGTGGTTCAGAGACGGCATGAAGCTGGAAGCCATCGACCCCCTAAATCTCTCAGCTATCTGTGTGGCTACTGTACGAAAGGTGAAAACACACCGCCCGGTCCAGATCACATCCCATAATACACACTGAGGTCATTACTGATGTGCTCAGGACTCATTACACTACACAATTCTACTGGGATAGGAACAGGCCTTCCCAAACTGTTACTAAAGGTTTAAAACATCTTTTGTTTTGTCAGCGGTGGTGTCCACATACTTTTTGCATCGTCATCATAATCTGTATTTGTGTTAAAGATGATGTTAGAAAACACGTCCTGTCATTTATTTTTAATTTTTTAAATTAGTTTTAAGATATACTGCGTTTATGCCGGGATAGGCTGGACTCACCGTGGACAGGATGCAGGACAGACACCATGACATTTAGGAGTATTTTAATGTCGTAGCTTACATTTTTATTACCATGTTTTTTTTTTATTTACTATTAATAAAGGTAGACACCTTTTATTAATTAACACGTAAACCCATTGGGAGAACATACCAAATGCACACAGATTAAGCCATGCTTACCTGCCTGTACGTTAAACCTGCAGGATCAGTTTTAATTTATGTTAAAGAAAATTTACAATAATCTGTTCATGTTGCAAACTAAAGCCCACCAGCAGAGGGCAGTCTGCTCCTAATGCAACTGTAACAGTGAAAAAAAAATTTAATCAAAACTTTTTAACAAAAACTTTTTGACGGCAGCGTTCCGTGTGTTGGTTCCGTGCTGTAGGTGTTGGCGGACGGTTACCTCATGATTGGGATCGATGGTTCCGAGGCGGCGGACGGCTCTGATTGGTTCTGCTATCACTCCACCTCTCCATCCATCTTCCCTGTAGGCTTCTGTGAGATCAACAGCATTGAGCTCACGCCCCCCAGAGGTGAAGCTTGGTACTTCTGTGTTTGTTGTTGGAGCGAGTGACTGATGACTTAACGATGACGTGTGTGTGTGTGTGTGTGTGTGTGTGTGTGTGTGTGTGTGATTCCAGGCTACAGCAAACTGCCATTCAAATGGTTCGACTACCTCAGAGAAACGTGCTCCATCGCGGCGCCCGTCAAGCTCTTCAACAAAGTGAGTGTTTCCGTGAGCGGGAGAACCGCGGGAGAACCGTGGGAGACGACCAATCGGGGACGCCGCGTCTAACCATGTGGTCTTCGCAGGAAGTCCCTAATCACGGCTTCCGTGACGGGATGAAGCTGGAGGCGGTGGACCTGATGGAGCCGCGTCTGGTTTGCGTGGCGACGGTCACCCGCATCGTCCACAGACTCCTGCGCATTCACTTTGACGGCTGGGAGGACGAGTACGACCAGTGGGTGGACTGCGAGTCTCCGGACCTGTACCCGGTCGGCTGGTGCCAGCTCACGGGGTACCAGCTGCAGCCTCCTGCCTCCCAAAGTACGTGAACGTTGTTCTAAAGAGAACGACCCCTACTCACGGGAACGCCCCCCGTAACACGCCGCTCTCCTCCTCAGGTACGAGGGACGTGCCGTCCAACATCACGAAGCAGAAGAAGAAAGCTCCGCAGTACAAGGGACAAAAGAAAAGTAAGAGTCTGTCTTCACCCCGTCCTGTTTCCGTCGCGCCGACGTGGTGGCGTGAGCTGAGGTCTGGGCGGTGGAGGTGGGTGTGCTGAGGAGTGAGGGTCAGGAGTGAGGACGGGGTCAGATGGAATCAGGACAGGGAGGTGGAGGTGGGAACGCAGGACCGTGGGGTAACTCCACTGTGGCTTGGTGTTTAGAGAGGAAGATTCCGGTTGGACGGAGGCCGCTCGGGTTTGGCGGGTCTCTGAGGAGGAGCAGTTTCTCAGGCGACGAGGAGCAGACTCCGCCCCTTTACCTGCCCCACCCAGCGGGTGTGGAGCGCGATCGCTCTCTCCACTCAGGTAATTGCATTCCTCATCCCTCGGGGCGCCGGCACCCCCTCACCGTAGGAACCGCCCCACGACGTCCGGGCAAAAAGACACGAGGGCGAGTTTCCATAGCAACGGCCCGTCGCCGCGGACGCGCTCGTTCTCATTAGTGATCTGCTTCTAGAACGTCCTGAATCCGGAACAGGTACTGAAGTAGAGGATGGGGGGGGGGGGGTGAAGGTCATTTAGAGTTTGAGTGAGAGAGAGAGAGAGAGAGAGAGAGTTTCAGTGTTTATTCTCAGGTTCTTCACCTTTAGATAAGAACATTTGTACTCAACCCACCCAGTGTGTTGATCATGTGATCTGTGGGGGGTGGTTCTGGTTCCTCGGGGGAGTTCTGGAACGGTGACTGTTGGGTTTAATTTAAAGTTTTATATTTTTATATACCCCCATCTGAAGATCAGGGGTGGAAGAGGGGGGACTCCACTGGAAAATAAGTTCTATAGACTGAACCACAAACCTCCACCTAACAGAACCATGAACGTTCTGAAGAGACCAAGATGGACCTTTAACAAAGTGAAGATGACCTGCTGCTGTGGATCCAGAACCTACAAACTGGTGGTGGAGATGATGGTAGTGGTGGTGGAGATGATGATGATGATGATGGTGTGGTCCTACATGGCTGCTTCTGGATCAGACTGATGTTGATTGATAACCTCATGGTGGCTCCAGTGAGATCTTGGATGTAAATGTGTGCACAGTGGGAGGAGTCCAGAGTTCCTGGAGCAAACCCACATATATAACAGGAGAACGTGCCAAACTCCACACACAAACACTGACTCTCCTCCATTCTTGGTGTAAGGTGAGTGCAGTAGCCACGCCCCTCTGTGATGATGTAACACTCAGGGCTCAGTGGGTCCAGGCCGGGTCCGGACTCCGGACGGTGTGATTAACGGTCCGGTCTGTTCTGTGACAGAAGCTCCGCTGCAGCTGAAGGAGGAGACGCCGGAGGTGGACGAGTTCGCCTTCTCCCAGGCCGCCTCGGACCAGGAGAGCAACGGCTCGGGGGGGTACTACATCAAACAGGAGCCGTGACGCCGGCCCCGCCCCCGGATCCGGACCTGCGGCCGGAACCTCACTGCCAACAGCACTGGAAGATCCCGTTCAGAGCGATGCACACTGGACTCGGCGGGCGGGGTGGGCCGGGGCGGCCCTCGGTCCTCCTCCTCACCGGGTCCGTTTCTTTTCAGGTAAGAAAAGCTGACGAAGAGACGAATTGGCTCGCGGCGCCGCCGTGCGGATCTCCTCCACATGGGATGCTTTTTTTTGTTTTTTTTTCCCCGCTTTTTTTTTTTTGGTTGTTTTTTGGCCCGACGGACTTTCGGTTCCTCCCCTCAGTGATCACATGTACTTGAAGTTTTTTGTAGCGGTGTTTTTGATTTTTTTAATCTTTTTTTTTTTGTCTGATGCGCTGATTTATAAGCCCCGTTGGTTTTCAGTCGACTTTCTTCCTGAATGGGTGTGGATTCTTTTTTGTAAGAAGTCTATATTGCTAAAGTAAAGTATATCCGTATATGTATGACTTTAACCGTAGAGTAGGGGAGCGCGGTGCTGTGGGCGTGGCCACGTTGAAATCTCTCATAATTAACTTCCTGCTTATAGAAGTCCGATCAGAGGTCAAGCTAAAGGATAACACTGTCACACTTTGCACTACAGGGATGTAAAATTAAATGTTTATCAGCCTGTGAAAATGTTGAAGATTCAGCTTATATCGCGTTTCCGGAGCAACCAGATGTACAGTATGTATAGTGAACGCCGCGGCGGGTGGGCGGGCGGGCGAGCGGGCGAGGAGAGCTGGTTCTGATTTGTTTTTCCTTCTGGTTTAGTTGAATTTAAAAAAAAAAAAAAAAAAATTTTTTGTTGTTGTTGCTCTAATCAGCATTACGATATGCAAGAACCTTTTCGTTTCCGTATGAAGCCGGTGTTGATTACTGCTCGCTCTCGTACCCGGAGCCGTCTTCATAAGCTGGTGTGTGTGTGTGTGTGTGTGTGTGTGTGTGTGTGTGTGTGTGTGTGTGTGTGGGTGGGTGGGTGGGATTTATTTGATTTGATCATTTTTGTTTTAAAACGAGCCGCAGAATTCCACGACGCTCGACACTACCGCATCCCAACCTCGCCGGCGTCGCGCGTCCGCCGGCTCCTCACCAGCGCGAGATTAGACCCTCACCCCCCTCACCCCCCCCTCCATAACAGTGGTGAGCGTAACGGGCCTCTGTCTCCTTCTGCAATAGTGAGTTTCACGAGACTTTAGATCAGCGTATGCAAAAAGCTCGATTCGCACCGGCGAGAACCAAACGTCTATCTTTCTTACATATCGTTATTTAGAGTCCGCAAAGTAGAATATGCAATAAAAACAGAACGTCTTATTCTTAACACAGAGCAGATTATATTACAGTCTATAAAGCAGAGTCTCGTATCGTATAACGCTGTGATGATGATGATGATGATGATGATGATGATGTCACAGCCGCAGTGTCGAGCGTCAGAGGTCTATTCTAGAGGAGTTAGAATCTATTCAGTGCCAGTGGTGCATTCTCAGGAAAACCTACTTCATTGGCTTTGTATTTTCTCGGCCGATTCGCTTTGCGCCTCTGTTTTTTTGTTTTTTTGTTTTTTTTTGGGACGGTCAGTCATCATACCTCATGGAGTCATACAGAACTATTAAAGCTCATGATGAACAGCCACAGCGCTGCATTAATGCACCTGAAGGGGTTAAAGCACCGACCAATCAGACGCCTGCCGTGATCCCCCCCCCCCAGTTTGGCCTCCTGTAGCCCAGCTGCCTCAAGGCGTGTGTGGTGTTGCTCACTGAAACTCATTCGGGACCTGTGTGAACATCACTGCCCAATCTGACCTCTGTCTCCATGTGAGGGTGGATGATGGACTCCGCCCACTCTGGGGGTTCATGAACCAGGGGCCAAATTCTGACCAATCAGAGAGCAGCAACGGGAGCATTCCCCCTGCACCATGTTTTCAAGAGCAGCCAGCGTGTGCATTTGGCATGTTCTCTAAATCAGACGGCAATGCACTCTGGACGGAACGTCCAGGAACGTCCCCCCCCCCCGTGGGTCTGATTCATTGGACTCTGACTCCTTGGATTGGATCTGAATCACTTTCTTTCTTTAATATTTAAACCAAAAAGATAAATTCGAGGTGAAGGCCTAACCTCCTCAGCAGCAGGTGGAGGCTGGGGTCGGTGGAGGCTGGGGTCAGTCATGGGTGGGGTTTGACCCGGTGTCTCCTCAGGTGCAGTAATGTGGCCTTCACCCTGACGCCCCCCTGCAGGCTCACGTGGAGACGACCCCGGTTCTGATCGGGACTTTAAAGTCCTATCGTGTCGCAGAACGCAGCGCTTTTTGTGTTGAAGCAATAACACGCCGTGGCGCCGCCGCCGCCGGGCAGTCGGTCGGTCGGTCAGGCGTCTCCACCGCGCCCGATCACGGCGTCCGGCTCACGCTCAACACCGGTGTGCTGTCAGCTGACGTGGATGCTCTGGGATCAGCCCTGCGACCAAATTCAGCGTCCACCAAGACACGACTGTTTCTGGCGTGGCATTCCTGCTGCTAACCCGCGACGCGGTTTCACCTTTAAAGCGAAATTGCCCTCGTCCCGCGGATGCGATGCCTTATTTTCCACTCTTTCCCCCCAAACAAAAAATGTTTTTTTTTTTCTGGACGGACGACGGCGGTGGGAATCGAAGCGCTCGCGTACTAACACGGGTTTTTTTGTGATATTTCTCCCGGTTCCTTAGTAACGACATCATGGTGCTATATATTTGATAAACCATTCGCTCGGGCGGCGAAGGGGCAACCGCGCCAGGGGCGTCGCAGACTGATCGTTACGGTGAAACAATCTAACGATGAAAAATGAACATTAAAAATAATCTGTATTTTGGATACAAGTAGCTGTTTGTAATAATTCTTGGAATAACCCGTGAACTAACGCCGGCCCCCGCGGTACCGAGCCGAGGGAGCGGGGGCTTTCTAACTTTTTCATAAGAGTCTGTTCTGATTTCCTTCCTTCCCCTATGATCCTTTGTGCTGTGATTATAGGGTTTGATAGCTTCTCATGTAAATAGTTCAGGCGTATTTTCTCGGGTGGCTCTCTCGTTGGTGGAGAACATGTTAATTTGTTTACAAGCATTGCAAACTGTTTCCGCATGGCTGTGAAAATGTATCTGTTGATTTTTTTTGGAGGAAAAAAAACATTTTACACTGAATTAAATGATGCTTTTAAAGAAATTGATCTGATGTTCTGTACGTCTCTGTCTCTGACGCCGTCCTGAGGACACGTCCCGACGGGTAAGCACACCTGGAGCTGGACCCCTCGGTTCTGACCGGTTCGGACTCGGATCGTGAGTTTATTTAGGTTCTCGTCATGGTTTTCCATCGATTCTTACAAAGCTGGAGGAACCGGTTGGAACGGGAGGAACTCCTCATTAAAGGCTTCTCTCGGTGACGTCCGAATCTGCGGCGCTGCTCCGGGGGGGCCTGAGCTTTTCACCAGCGTGCTGCATTTAAAGTGAGGATTTATTCACATTTGCATTCATTTCAACAGAACTCATGCTCCATTTAACTTTACAGCAACTTTTTATTACAATTTATTATAAACATGATTTTTTAAAGAAAAGTTCAGGGGAGTTTTATCCCAATTTTATGATCATTCATCAGAATATAGTTTAAACTAAAACTACAGTCAACGTTAATGTTCCATGCGAATATAGGATTAGGAATATAGTATAGTACAAAAGTATTGTTCTATAGAATAAGTATTTAGTAAAAAAAAAAAAATCACCATGTTACATTATGACATGAGAGTGTTTAAGACTTTAGTAAGCGGTTAGTATGATGTTGGTATAGTAAGAGTATAATAAGACAATAGAAATTGGTGAATATTATGATGGTAAAACTAGTAAGAGTATAGTGTGTGAGACTACAGTAGGTGTATGTTGGTAAAATTAGTAAGAGTGTATTAATTGGTACAACTATTAATGTGTGTAGTGTATAGATGGTAAATGTAGAGTAAGAGTGTAATATGATGTTTAGCAAAACTATACCAAGAGTAGGTGTGCAGTATGACCTTAGTAAAACTAAAACAACTTTTATGATCCCACAAGAGGAAATTTGCATTTTTCCGCAGCATAGTAAGTGAATATAATGATGTCGGAAAGACTATAGTAAGAGTATAATAAAACAGTGGTAAAAGTAATTAGTATATGGTAGGATGTTAAACCAATAGTGTTAAGTTAGAAAACCAACCAAAAACAGCTTTTCCTTAACGCTCATCAGTGTGTACAGGATCCTACGTATTAGTAACTGTAAGCATACGTTTGTCTGATTCAGTAAAAATTTTAGTGGAATTATATCAGTCACTAAAAAGCCACGGTCTGAACCTGAGATACAGTATGAGTTATGAGTGTGGGACCATCAAAGGGCCAATTACACTGGCAATTAAACATTAAAAGCTTTTTTGGATTTTTTATGTTAGCATTCTCTTTTCTATCTGGTTGTGGTTTTTATTTGGAAACCATGGTTCGCTGCTCACTAAATTCAAATCATTTTACACAAATCAATGAAGCATTGGATGGCCTCATCATCCTTACAAATTAGAGTTCAGAGTGGATTTGAATAGATAGTTTTCCATCAACGTAGAGACCTGCCCTAAACACTGATCTCAAACACCCTCCTTGAACATCAGTAATGACAGATTCGGTGAATGTGGGGGTTCCCCAAGGCCCTAAACTGGGTCCAAAGTTAGAGTTAGTAAACTAATGTGATTGTAAAAATGATGAGCTGAAAACGTTCCAGTCACCGTGTCGATGTTTTGGGGAATTAAATGTTAAATCCTCATCTAAAGAGCAGTTTCAAATACATGTTCACTATTTAATCACTGCTGTAAAAATGATCAAACGGAGACAATATGTGACTTAAAATATTAACAGCAGGTCTAAAGTCCATGTTTCTGTAAAAGTTTATTGTTGGAGTTCAGTGTGTAAGTCAGAGCTTTTCTGATTTAAAACCAAAACTTAAAAAAAAAACAAGATCTGATTTTGACCTGAAAACTTCATCACGATCTGAGAGCGCCAAGATTTATAAAAATAAAAAACATAGAAATATAAATATACAAATATATTAAATAGAAAAATAATTATATCATGTTTGAAATAACCCCCTTAAAATCTTGGCTTTTAAGTGATCAGTTATTGATCAGCCACATCGTCCTCACTGTGCTCATCGTTATGATTTATAGATGTGATTTTGGTTGTGAAACAGAAGCTTTCTAAGTTGTAATTGAGCATTTTTATTGATTAAACTACTACTGTTTCTAACTAAAAACAAAAACGAACTATTTTAATTTAATTTAAATGGCACAAGGGTTATTTAAATTAATTATTGTGATTTAATAAAGTTAGTGGTAGTTACATTTTTAAAAAGCTTGTGAACTGATCAGGGTTCAATATTTCTTTGTTGCTTTTTGTGAACAACAAAAAAAAACTTTTATTTTTTAAAAACTTAAAAAAATAAGCAAATGTTAAACAAAATGCTGAATCAATCAGAACCTGATTTGCTGGAAGGGTTTAAATGGAAGGTTCACCGTCAGGTTCACATCAGCTGGAACCGACTCCTGCTTATGGAAATGTGAATGTAAATGAGAACAGACTCATCTCCCTGTACAGAGCATCTGGTCTGCTCATCACCAAAAAACAAGAGCGTTCAGAGGAACAGCAGCAGAACCCATCAGAGGAAGCG
>JAFMOD010001911.1:28092-56401 GCA_019802435.1 Corydoras maculifer | reverse complement strand
CTCCTGAGGGTTCCATGAAGTCTTGACCCATGCAATTTCTTTGCTAAATGTTTCCAGTGTAGATCAAATTTTCTGCTAAAGTAAATCTTATGTTTGAAAACATCCAACAATGTTTGTTTGTCTCTGTATCAATCTTGTCAAGTCGAGAGAGCTCGAAAATGGAAAATATACACTTCAACATATTGTTTGAAGTAGACGTAATTATACTGACAACTTGTGAATTTAGAAGTATATGTGATGAAGACCAGTTCAATCTCATTTGGATATATGGCCCTCTATATAAGTGTGCATGTGTGTGCGTGTGTGTGTGTGTGGGGGGGGGGGCATGTATTAGCATGTGTATTTGTGTGTGTGTGTGTGTTTCAGAGTTATGAAAACAGTTTTACCATCCAGTCATTTGTGTATATGTAAGTTTCATTACACAAAAACTGATCCTACATCAGTACTGTGGCTGTGCCTGACTTTGAGGAATGCCAGTGCATGCTGGTTGAAGCCTCACACAAACCAAAAAATATTTCAACTCTTTGTTTAGTTTTGAGTTTTGAAGCATTCCAGCTGATCACAGATTTCATGACTCCAGTTACAGATGTGTTGCTTAGAAATTCAAGCTAAAATGGAGGGTGTCACTGGAAGTACCGTAGAAATGCATATTTCATTGTCACGACAGCAAGTTCAGGCCAAAAATGATCCCAACATTGAAAGAAATTAAATATTGGAATTTTAAATTTGGTTTAATGTTTGAGAACAATAAAAATATCAATAATAAATTTTAGAGTTTAAGAGTTAAAGAAAACTTTTGGAATACTATTGGAATAAACAACTTTAAGGCCTAGGCTTTTTTAAGCTTTTGCAGACCCTTTCTTTCTTTGCAGAATTCTTCTTATTGCCGGCCTTAAATTATCTTCAATTAGCACATTGCCTATTTTAGTGCCTCTGTTGCCAGCTTGCTGTAATCATATTTAGGTTGAGTCAAGAACTTTTTTGGTTATTACTCTATATAGCTCTGTATTGATTAAATTATATAAATGATAAAAAAATACATTCATTCATTATCTTCCGCTTTATCCTATATTAGGGTCGCGGGAGGGTTCCCCATGCCCATCCAGGGAGAACGATTCGGGCGCTGGGCAGATAGACCCAGGACAGGGCTTCAATCCAACGCTGGGCATAAAAAATACATATCTCACAAAAGTAAGAGTGTATAAATCCATTTGACAATGCTGAAACTATGATACTTTGATACAATGTAAAATCATCAGTGTACAGCTTATGTCAATTTGCTGTGAGTTCAAAACTCAACACACAGCCATTAATGTCTAAACCCCTGGAAATAAAAGTGAGTACACCTCTAAGTGAAAATGGACTTGTTGTGGCCAAAAGTTGCTTTTGGATAAAAGCGTCTGTTAAATGACTAAATGTAAATGTAATGTACATGTGATTAGTTGGTTTTTTCATCCATGCCATGTGACTCATCAGTGTTACTGGGTCTCAGGTGTTAGGGAGGAGCAGGTGTGTTAAATTTGGTATTATTGCTCTCACACTCTCTCATATTGGTTACTGGAAGTTCAACTAGGCTATTAAAGCAATATGGCATGAGAGAGCATGCATTATTATGAATAAATTATGGGAAAGAGGTGTCGTTAAGCATGACGCAAAGTGTTTACAAACACACAACAATAAAAAAAAAGTTTGATTTATAAAATCATTTTTTGAAAACAAAATATTAAATAAACTGGTCTTTCGCAGCATAATGTAGTCCATTTTTTTTTAAAGTGAATGTTGATGACTGAGTAATGGGATACCACCTTTGTAATTGCTCACTGTCAATCATCTCGCTAATAATATACATTTTTATTTAGGGTACATAATTTAAAATTATTTATATCATGCAATGATACAAAGAAATACAAATATGGTGAGAGGTTTGGATGGTCAATAATGTCATGGCTAGACAAATGGTTTAGATAATCACATTTAACGACCAGAGCTATTCGTTTTATAAAAGAAGATTACCAATATCCTGAAACTGAGTGGCAGCAAAGTGGCCAAGATTATACAGGAGTTTAACAGGACAGGTTTGACTCATACCAGGCTTTGGCATGGTTGTCCAAAGAAGTTGAGTGCACATGCTCTATACAGAGGATGGCTTTGAAAAAAAAAAATATATGTATCAGTGCTCATATCATACGCTGCACATTGTATTAGTTAATTTGCATGCTGTTGTCCCAGAAGGAAGACTCTTCTAAAGATTAAATTGTCTAAAATGACTCACAAAAAATGGTTAAAACAGTTACACTTAAAACAGTAAACCCTCAACAGAACAGTGTGTTTAATACTGAGCTGGTCTTAGATTGTTGATTATCACTTATAGATCATGTAGCATTTGTTATTACTACTCACTCATTAACCAATATATGATATTTACCAGGTGAACAGCATTTACATCCTCTACCAATGTCATTGGTAAGCTGCTGAATTGCAATTTTCATGGGTCCTCTGTATGAGAATGTCACAGGTGATTTATGCTTTATACAATAATAATAAAATAAATGGCACTGAAAATATTAGATGTCTAGTCATCTCAGAATTTAAGAGTCCCCTTCTCTGCTGCTATTGCTGTATATTAAATGTGGAGTGGTGCTTAATTAAAAGTGCAACTTGGGCAAATGCTTTAAAAAATAATATGATAAAGTGACGTGAATAAGATTATAATTTGCTCCTTGCCCAGAGGTGAGTGGCAGATTCTGGCCTTGACCCTGCAGTAACTACACAGATCAAAGCTGCACTGTGACTGCTAAGCCTATTATTAGAGCAGGCATCATTAATTATCTTTATTGATTGTTGCTTTCTGAGATAAAGCATTTTGCTGACTGGAAAATACTCTTGCTCACACAAGGTCAAAGCTAAATCAGGGATTGCATATAACATCTAGGAACAGACCCACAGACTTATTTGATTTTAACGTATATAGGAAAATAAATGACTGTATATATTTTATATATATTAAAACAGCAAAATAAACTTACATATGCAACCACACTTATAGGTCTTTTATGAAACTATTGTGTAAATTCTATAGGAAATGATTTTAATCTGTCCTAAATTTATTGTTAAATTATACTGTAGCAAGCTCTCTGAGGCCTACTAGTTTTCCCAGTACAAAACCAAATAGCAACAACAACCTGGCAAAATACAAGGGTTTTACAAGGGTTTTATATATTTGCACAAATTTGCATCATTTTCAGTTCTTAGACCTGTGTGTGTACACACATGGATTAGAAAAATAATAAAAAGAAGAGCAAGAGAAAGAAGTCAAAAAGATCCTTTTAAAAAAGGCTTTTATCAAAACAAGGCCAAATGATGACCTGCAAGCAGTTTTTTTAATTATTAAAAAAAATAATTTCAGAGGGTGGCTGTAAATGAAATTAAAAAAAAGTTTGACAAAACTGTATGTACTTTTTTAATTAAAAGTAGCCATCCTCTATAGTAAAAGCTGGATACAATTGAAAGATTATTTCTAAAGATCTAGGGCCTGTTCCATGAAGTGAGCTTATAAAAGTGACACTTGTTTGAGTAATCCTTGCTTGAGTTAGCCAAACAGTTCACTTCCAACTAGTTCTGTTCACTAATGAAATCCAGCTGCAAACTGTTCTCACCAAGTGAAGTAAGGCTTGTCTAATCAAAGATCCTGTGTGTGCACTCAGAATTCAAACAGCCCCAGTAATTCATCCATCCATTTTCCTCCGCTTTATCCTCTACTAGGGTCACAGGGGGTTCCGCATCCCCATCCAGGGAAGACCGTTTTGGGCACTGGGCAGATACACCTAGGACAGGGCGCCGGGCACACAATCACTCGCACAGACACACACACATTCACAAACACACTCTATGTGAGGCAATTTGGACATGGAGAACATGGAAACTCCAGCCCCAGTAATTGATATTTGAAAAAGTGATATAAATGTCGAAAAAAACTTAAAAACAGGCACTGAATTTATAAAGCCAGAAAAACAGCCTGGCTGAATATTAAAGACAGATTAAATGCATGAACATATAATTTAATCCATTCTTTAGCATTTTAAAAGTGTTAAATAAAAAAAATATTAGTTAATCATATCTATATTTACAAGCAAGAAGTTGTTGTTGCTTTTAAATATTGTAGCAGGTCAAATGTAAAATTAAAAATGCTAAGTGTAGTTTCAGGAAATGTGCAGAAAATAATAAACACAATATTTGTGTCACACCCCCTACCGCTGACGTCCCACGGGCAGGTGCCGCTGTGCGTGGGGCGTCACCCGATTATTAAAGGAGCACGCTCATTGTCCCGTCCCGAGGCTCCTCCTCCCTTGGGGATTACTTAAGACGCGTGTCTGAACGTCGTAGGTTAAGTGTAGACCGGGTTGTTGTTGGGAGCTAATTCCCCCCGTTAACACTACTCTGTGTTTTCCATCCCAGTGACCGGGCCATCCTCTCCAGCGTCCGGATTTTTATTTACACCAGGGCACCTGCACCAGGGCTGACGGTTCCCGGACTCGCGGACTCCGCCCCGTCCCTTTGATCATTACTCCGCCGCGCTTTGTGTTCTGGCGGGAGCACTGCACACCACTCGGGACTGCAGCACGTATCCCGCACCATCTTCAAGGTTTTCTTTTCTTTTTTTTTCTTTTTTCAAGGGGTTTCAAGCTCCTGTGGTGCATAGGAGGCTGGTACTTTAGTTAATAAACTGGTGCTTACTCCGAACTCGACCCGTCTCGCCTCCATCCTTCACCGGCATGACAGATTCCGACACCAATAATGCAGTTATCCAGAGGTTCCGTGCCTGGCCATTCGGGAGCAGGGCAGGTTCTTACGCCACAACCTCGGAGAGATTACCACGCCGCTTAGGAACCTGGCAGAGCGCCAAGGGAATCTGGAGGGGAGCTTGCACGTGCTGCGGCGGCCAGCATGCCCTCCCCGGAGGTGGTCATCCCGACTCCCGACTCCTCCTCTACCCCGCGGACATCCTGGCCCATGTCACCTCTGGAGCGTTACGATGGGCACTCTGATACCTGTGGGACCTTCCTGCTCCAGTACAATCTGTTCTACGCGAGCCAGCGGCACTTCACGGACCAACAGCGGATCGCCTTCGTTCTCGCGCACCTACAAGGGAAGGCGGGGGAGTGGGGTGTGTCGCTGTGGAATGCGGGCTCACAAGAGACGACAGATTACCATGCTTTCCGGGAGATCTTTCGCTCCACGTTCCACCACCCCAACCAAGGACGCTCCCGGTGCCGGCTCGGCCTTGGTCTTACATCGCCATAGATTTCGTGACGGACCTTCCTGTGTCCGCGGGTTTTCACACCATTTTAAAATGTCTGTGACCGGTTCTCGCGTGCCTTAAAGTGCCTACCCTTTAAGGGTCTCCTGTCTGCTTTCCAAACCACCGAACTCCCCTTCCAACATGTGTTCGCGCAGTTCGGGATCGCCCCCAATTTACCGCAGCCATATGGCGAGCATTCTGTGAAAAGTTTGGAACATCGGCCAGCTTGTCCTCTGGGTATCACCCGGAGACCAACGGGTTATGCGAGCAATCTCATCAGGAACTGAACAAGTTATTACGCCTGTTCGCGTGTCAGAACCCAACCGATTGGCCTCGGTTCCTGCCCTGGGCGAGCATTACCCAGACTTCCCTGCGTCATTCAGCCACGGGGCTCACGCCTTTCCAGTGCGTGCTGGGCTACCAAACTCGTTCGCGTTGTGGGACCCGGAACCCTCGGAGGCACCCGCAGTGGATGACTGGTTTCGCAGGAGCGAGGCGGTCTGGCAGCAGGTGCATCAAAGGATCCATCGGTCCATACGCCGAGCCAAGGATCGGGCCGACCGTCGCCACGCACCTGCACCCGAGTATCAAGTAGGCGATCGAGTACGGCTCAGCACTCACAATCTGCGCTGCGCAGGCTCCCGTAAACTTCTCCCTCGGTACACTCGTCCGTATCGCATTGTGAAGCGCATTAACGATGTAGCCTTTAAACTGGCACTTCACCGCAGATGGAGGATTTACCACGTTTTCCACTCATCTTTACTCAAACCGTACATGGCGGGGCCATTGGAGTCGGGGTGGGCAGAGGTTAGCAACTTCGCACCTGTGTGCAAGGATCTGCCTCCTATATATAGGGTAGCCTCGATTTTGGAGTCTCGTAGACGGGGTAGGAAGCTACAGTACCTGGTTGATTGGGAGGGGTTTGGTCCTGAGGAGCAAAGTTGGGTGGCAGCTAAGGACATTTTGGACCCCTCGCTCATCACAGAGTTTCATGCGCGCTTCCCGGACCGCCCTGCTCGCAGACCCAGGGGTCGTCCTCGCTGCAGGGGTAAATTGAGTTCCACCACAGCCTCCGTCTCTTGGAGGGCCCGTAAGGAGAAGGGTAGTGTCACACCCCCTACCGCTGACGTCCGACGGGCAGGTGCCGCTGTGCGTGGGGTGTCACCGGATTATTGAAGGGGCATGCTCATTGTCCCATCCCGGGGCTCCACCTCCCTTGGGGATTATTTAAGACGCGGGATATCATGAGACACGCGTGTCGGAACGTCGTAGGTTAAGTGTAGACCGGGATGTTGTTGGGAGCTAATTGCCCCCCCCCCGTTAACACTACTCTGTGTTTTACATCCCAGTGACTGGGCCATCCTCTCCAGCGCCCGGATTTTTATTTACACCAGGGCACCTGCACCAGGGCTGACGGTTCCCGGACTCGCGGACTCCGCCCCGTCCCTATGTTCATTACTCTGCCGCGCTTTTTGTTCTGGCGGGAGCGCTGCACGCCACTCGGGACTGCAGCACGTATCCCGCACCATCATCAAGGTGTTTTTCTTTTTTCAAGCTCCTGTGGTGCATGGGAGGCTAGTACTTTAGTTAATAAACTGGTGCTTACTCCGAACTCGACCCGTCTCGCCTCCATCCTTCGCCGGCATGACAATTTGGGACAGTCTGAAATGCTTAACGTGAAAACAGCTTAACATGGCTTAATGTATTAAAACAGTAAGCTAGAAAGACCAAACTTTACTTATTTATTAGTCTTTTTAACCTCTACTACTGTAATTATGGACCTGTACTCCAAATAAAAAGTGATAATTTTCAATTTAATCCTTTTTTTCTCTCATTGAAATCCAATATAAGGATTTGGTTTAACGTGAAAATTATTACAAAGACTGTGGTTTGATAAGTGTGAATTACCGCTACTTTTATGCCATTTACTTCTTGCAATAAGATAAATGAACATTTACATTGTTTATATTCAAAATTATGGCCATGTGTGAATTGTGGAGTTTTATGATTTGTATAAACAATTGTATATATGTAAAATTAAAAGATAAAGTATAGTTATATAAAAATATACCTAAAAGTAACTTCCCCTTCCACAGGCCAAAAACATAGGTTCAAGGTAAATGAAATGCTCTGAATTGCCCCATATAGTGTATGTGTGTATGTGAATATTCCCAGTGATAGATTGGCACATTAAGAGTTTAGCACCATAAAAAAAGATGTGCATAACTAAAATGGGCAGAGATTGCAGAGTACCTGTTCAAAAGGGCTATGTAGAATGTCAGCATTTTAATGGTACACATTATACTATTGGTGAGCTTGGTAAACAGGTGAAATGCCAGCACTGATCACAAACACAACACAGTTTAACCTCTACATTTCTACATTTTTATCTACAGGAATGAAATAAGAACATACAATAAATGTGTTTTTAATCTTCTAGTGTTAGTAAGTTTGAATAACAGTGACAGAAATGTTCCACGTGAGTACTAGCTCTAATAACTTCAACTTATTAACTCTCCCCCTGTCTCCGCTAATTGCATTGGATTGTATATCATGTTGCCCTTCTTAAAGTTATTACTAATAAATTCCACTGTACATTCCAGTGCTCTATAAACCACTCTTTAAATTGAACTGCAGGTTGCATCTACTGACATTTTATTGTCTAAATTGGTGCTTTCTTCATCCTATTTTCTGCCTTTCATCATGTATGACTATTAATACATGATGATTAATCAAAAATAAAGTTTAAGTAAGTGAAATGTATTTCTCATATCATTTTCTTGCGCTTAATCCCATATTAGGGACAGGGGTCATGGGGGTTCCCCATGCCCATCCAGGGGAGAGCATCCAGACAGGACGCCAATGCATCGCTGGGCCCACAGTCACTCACACACACAGGCACTTACTATGTATGAGCAATTTAGATAGGGCAGATTAGAGCAGCCAATTTAGCAAGTGTATAAAATCATCAAATAATACTGGGCTTTTATAGTCATTATTACTGGAGCCGTGTTGAATCATCCATCACTTCATTTGTTGTCAGTCTCTCTTCCCATGGCATGTGATGTTACCGGTTTTAAAGGGTGCATATGTTGATTAGGCAGAGCTGTGTCAGGTGCATTAATTAACCATAATCAAAGTCCATTATTGACTGCTCCACCTTCTTCCCCACACCACGGCGATCCTACCTCACTGCCCCACCAGAAAATTCTGGATCCCCGTATCCATACTTGTTTAGGGGAAGTATCTGATATCCGATGTGCATGATCCGCAGTGAGGAGACAGAGAGAGAGAGTCCATTGTCCTTCTGCCTCCTTGCACATGGCTCCAACTTTGTCTGCAAATAAATTCCTGACGCCATCCCTTCAGCGTGGGGCCACATGTGGGCCATTCCTGTCCGCTTAGGCTCTTACAAACTCCCATGCAATGAGCAACGCACCCCGGTAACTTCCACTCCATCCAAAGCTACTGGAAACTCCATAAAAGACGAAATCCTGGGCCAGGGCTTGCACCTCCACTGGAGATAATGTAGATAAGACTTAAATCAGGTAATGCATCGTGTAGCATAATCAATAATAAACACTGGTATAGAAAATTATATAGTACTGTACAAGAGTTAAATACCTTTAACCCCATATCTAAAAAAGCTTGTCTTATTAATTGCACTCTCAAAGACAACGTCCTGTCTGTTAATTAATAAACAATATAAATTCATCACTTAAAATAGGCTATGTCCCTAAAAATCAGAAGTGTGCCGTCTTAAACCATTATTTAAAAAACCTAATTTGGATCCCCTAATACTGTCCAACTTTAGACAAATATCACACCTTCCTTTTGCCTCTAAAATCCTATTAAAAATTTTGTTCAACCAGCTAAATCGCCAACTTCTAGCTAATAACATTTATGAAGTTTATCAGTCAGGTTTTAGGTCTCACCATAGCACTGAGACAGCCTTAATTAAAGTTTTTGATGACTTAATAATGTCCTCTGATAAAAATCAAATCTCTTTTCTTGTGTTATTAGATCTTAGTGCAGCCTTTGACACTATAGACCATATTCATTCATTCATTCATTAATTCATTCATTAACTTCCGCTTTAACCTATGTTAGGGTTGCAGGGGGGGATCCCCATCCAGGGGAGAACGTCTCGGGCACTGGGCAGATACACCCTGGACAGGGTGCCAATCTATCGCTGGGCAACATTGTAGTTAAAAGATTAGAAAACTCTGTGGGCATTACAGGATCTGCACTCCAGTGGTTTAAATTCTGTCTGACAGATCAATATCAATTCACCTGTGTTAATAACAATGTTCTGATTTTGCTAAGGTTAAATATGGTGTTCCACAGGGTCAGTTCTGGGTCCACTCCTATTTGCCCTATATATGCTTCCATTGGGATCAATTATTCGTAAACATGGTATCAGTTTCCACTCTTATGCAGATGATGCACAGTTATACATTTCAGCTAACCCTAATGATGTTTGTTCGGTCAGTAAGCTCAAGGACTGCATCCAAGATATTAAAATGTGGATGTCAAAAAACTTCCTACTGCCAAATTCTGATAGAACAGAGTTTCTGATAGTTGGACCCAAGGACAAAATTAACAAAGCTTCTAACACTATGTTAAACCTTGATAACTCTTTAATTAGACCCAGTTCATCTGTAAATAATCTCGGTGTCACTATTGATTCAGATCTCTCCTTTACAGAGCACATTAGCAATATTACTAGAATTGCATTTTTTCACCTTCGTAACATTTCAAAGCTACGAAATATCCTCTCATTATTAATGTTTAAAAGTAGATTAAAAACATTTATTTAATATAGCATTTAATTAATTCCCTGTAGATAAAGGTGCAGATCACAGGCTTGTTTGTGTTGGGTTGGTAATCTGTGTGTGCTGGCGTTTCACCTCTTCACCCACCTCATCATTAATGGGGTTGGGTGTGATAAAATGATGCTCTTCCAGGGAGCCCTCTCAACTATGCAGTGTCTGCAGTATCTGCCTCCTTTAGTTAAGTTGCTCTAGTCCAGGGGTGCCCACACTTTTCTGGCCTGAGATCTACTTTTCCATTGGACAGGTCATCAAGATCTTTTTTTTAGGCTTTTATGTTGAAACCTGTTTACACACGTTTGTATTGTTGAATCAGCATAGAAACGACGGCTTCAGAGAATTTGACAGAAATTGCTCTTTTATTAAACACTTTCCAGCAAATAGCATGAAGAAAACTTGATTGTAGTACACCCAAACACACAGAATACAGCTCAAATGTAAAACAATCACTGTAATCTGCATTTCCCTAAACAGAACATGAACATTAATAAAAAGCAAATGCATTTTGAGTTTGACATTGTAAAAGAAATATTCATCCTCTCACTCTAAATGAAGTGGAACATTTTAGTTCTTTTGGACCAAAGTCCTTCAATCATCTTGTCAGTCAAATAAAGTGCAAAAACACAAACAGAAACTATCTAATGTAGATGATCCGTGAGGCATTGCTTCCGATTTAGGCACGGAGGCGTGGCCACGTGCGGGTTTTGGAACAGCGAAAGAGACGGGGGGGAGGGCAGACTGCTCGCTTGCACAGGGATACAGATCGCAATTCAGAATTACTCACCTTGTGTGTGTGTGAATGTGTGCGCTCGTGTGTGTAAGTGCTTCAGATACTGTGCTGTAAAAAAAATCGCTGATACGTGATAAACCTCCATCGCGATCTACCTGACACACGATCGGTCGATCGTGATCGACGTATTCGTCTGCTCTAGTCAGTGATGCTGGGGTCACCTGCTGCACTGTGTCAATCAATTACATATTACTTAAATGTTGTGCTTTATTATTAGCTCTAACTGCTTTTCTTGTCTGTTTCTTTTGAGGTGTGGTTTCCTGGAGGTGTAGTCAGATCTTCATTCATGGCTCTGCCGAAGCACTGTGCCCCACTGAGTCTTGGTCCTCCCAAGGTTTCTTCCTTAAAATAACAACATTACAGGGAATTTTTTTTTTGCCACTGTTGCATCGGCTTGCTCTTTGAGGGTTTAAAGGCTTTTGACTCTGTAAAGCTGCTTTGTGACAATGTACTGTTGTAAAAAGCGCTATATAAATTAATTACTTGAACTTGAACTTCAGATCATGCCCGCCCAGCTCGCAGGTGATGTCAGCTCATGGTCGGTCTTTCTCCCCGTGGCATGCTATATTATCAGTTTGGAA
Organism: Corydoras maculifer; assembly: GCA_019802435.1. NCBI lineage: Eukaryota > Metazoa > Chordata > Actinopteri > Siluriformes > Callichthyidae > Corydoras > Corydoras maculifer. The sequence continues at coordinate 44,899 of JAFMOD010001911.1, read as the reverse complement.
GGACGTACACACAGATTCGGCGAAGCCATGTCAGGTGCATTCATTAACATAATCAACCATTATCAATGGCTTCGCCTTTTATCAATCTTACCACATAAATTTTGAAAAAATTTGAAATTTTCTACAATTATTAATATTCCTTGTAATTTGGTATTATTGTAGAACTAACTCAATCTGTACATTGAGTCAATTTTAATGAGCACCAGATTTATTGCCAAAAGATAACAAGGCTAGTGTACTTACCCAACACCAAATTGAGGAATTTTATCAAAACTATCAATTAAAAAACTTCATTTAAATATATTAATTGTCATAAAATATCTTCTACAAAGGTGACAGCAATAAAGTTACATTTTGTAATATTTAAAGTGATACTTTCTTGACTCTTTTGTGCCCTTCAGGAGAAAGATAGATGTAAGCTATGGTTTGAAGACAGAAAACATTTCTGACATAAATGCATTCCCTTTTCAAATGGCCGTTTGTGGGAGCTGGCCTTGGCTCAGTCATTTCTCTCGTCTTGTCTCAGCCCTCCCCCCATGATTGGCATGTCTTCATATGAGGATTGTGTTCTTCTTCAGCCTGATTCTCTTTGTACAACCACTTCCTGTCACTGAATATAAATAAATGAATAGAAATGTAGAGTGAGAGGAAGATAGGAGAAGGTAGTCCATGAAAACAGATGCTACTGTATTAAGTCAAACTTACAGAATCTTATGAAGGGCTTTCATATATATATATATATATATATATATATATATGAGCACTTTGATGTCCACCACTAAAATAAGGACGAAGACAGATGAGAATCAGAGAACTAAGAAAGAAAGAAAGAGTTGATCTTTTTGTCTGAAGTATATCAGACAGAGCATCCCAAGGTCCTTAAATTCATTATGCCGCTTTGGCTTTTGAACAGGCACAGAATAAAAGGTCAGAGGCTGACACAGTGCTATTATATTCAGAGCAGAATAGTTAAGCAGTAGCCTGAGGGTACGCAGAAGCACTAAGGCCCAGGTAACGGCCAGTCATCACCACAGGGTACCAGACTCTCACGAGAATTTACCCCAGTAGACCAACGCAGGTGTATGATTGTGTGTGCGCTTCTGTGGGTTGTTGGTTTGAGGGAATTTATATCAGCAGCCAAAATATTATCAACAGCCATAAAGAATTTTCACTTTATGTTTTGCCTTGGTGAAAATATTATCACATTTTTACTTGGATAATTAGGCACTAAAGTGAGTTAAAATCCCTTTAATTAAAATTTACATTAGTTCTAATCATGTTTAAATGTTTCATGATAATAGCACATGGTACAGAGCCTGCATTAAGGTGTGCTACTTTTTTAGAGGTATTTAAAAAAATTTTGATTAAATAAATTTTAGATTAAATCCTGACTCCTGTATTTAATTTTAGTACCCTATTGGCCCACAAAGCACATTCTTCACAGATAAAAGCAAATGACATATTCCAAAATAAAATAAAAAAATTTAATTTTTGAATACAGTAAATGAAACATACAGTAGTAGCACACTATAAACTGTATCATGCACTCCTATAGCAGTGATGGTTTTATTTACTAACATCAAGTGAACATAATGTAGTGAGGAAGATGGGTTACTTCATTATGGTTACAGTTTAATTAAAAGTGCTCTTTAAGACAGCAGTGAAAATGGTATAAACAAATGGCGAGCTGGCATCTGTTGACACCAGCCTGAATTAACTGACTTCCTCGTCATGCTCAAGTGTCAAGGTTTGATCCTTGACTGCTCGAAATGGCATTTTCAGCTCCTCCAACTGGCCTGCCTGAGCTCTCTGCAATAACTCTACCCTCAGCCACCACCACTGCATTTCCAGCTTCATAGGGGGTTTGGGTTAGACCACCGCCAACCTGTGCGTTATTGCCTAGCTTAGCATTTTGCAACTCCTGGTGGTCTTCAGATTCTTCCCTTTGTTTTCCCCTTTTATTTATTTTACTTAGGGTGTGCAATTGTTTTTGCACAGATTTAATGGTAAAAGTAAAATGCCACCTGAGGTATGGTTTGTTTGTAGGGTCACTTGTGCATCTGAAGTATGTCACTATGCGTGATATGCAGTATGTGCACGTGCCCTGAGATATTTTATATTGCTTTTATTTTGTTTATTCAAATAAACTTTTCAAACTATTGTTTCTCTTGTGGTTTCTGTCTCATGTATTTGGATCCAGCATGCCCATATTTTTACGATGCATGCTGTGCCCTGTCACAACCACAGATGAATTAATATGTGTGGCTGGGGAGTTAACTTGCTGGTGTACATAAGTGCATAACAGTGTGCCATAATGCACATAATGATTATCTTTAGTCATATTAGTTATGAAGTATTGAAATATTATAAACAGAGCAATAAAACAGAAAATCACAGAGAGCTAGATTCTGGCACACCTGCAGTGTGATCACTATACAGACTGCATTACCATACAATATTGATATTACAATACAACATATATTTATAATAATCTGATTTTTAGTAAAATCAATTCATTATTCATTCATTCATTCATAATCTCCCGCTTTGTCCTCTAGTAGGGTCGCGGTGGGGTTCCCCATGCCCAGTAAAATCAATGTTAGAATAATTTTTATTTACATTAGTGATCATTATTAATTTTGTAATGTATAGCAAAAGTTGCCCTATGCTCACCTCTTCTTTGACATGAATATGATTAATGAAAAGGTAAAGTTTTGGTGTGAAAACGCATGTTATCTAGGGGACAACACTTCCCAACCATTCATTCATTCATTCATTATCTCCCGCTTCATCCTCTATTAGGGTCGCGGTGGGGTTCCCCATGCCCATCCAGGGGAGAACATCTCGGGCGCTGGGCAGATAAACCCAGGACAGGGCGCCAATCCATCGCTGGGCACACACTCACTCACACAGACACACTCTATATGGGGCAATTTTGAGAATTCAATTGACTTGATCCATGTTTTTGGACTGTGGGAGGAAACCGGAGAACCCAGAGGAAACCCACGCAGACACGGGGAGAACATGGAAACTCCACCCAGATGGGGATTCGAACCGGGCGGAGAACCCAGAGGATACACCCAGGACAGGGCGCCAATCTATTGCTGGGCACACACACACACACAGACACGCACACAAACACACTCTACATGGGGCAATTTTGGAGAACTCAACTGACTTGATCCATGTTTTTGGACTGTGGGAGGTAACCGGAGAACCCGGAGGAAACCCACGCGGACACGGGGAGAACGTGGAAACTCCACCCAGATGGGGATTCGAACCGAGAATCCCTAGTGCTGACAGGCGAACGTGCTAATACTAAGCCACCTAATATTGTCATAATAATCATATTATATTGATTGTTTATAATACCAATAAATTGTCATTCTATTAATTCTATTTAAGGGTTATAAATATCAGAAGTCCACAAATGCCCATTAAATTAAAAATAACTTTGCAATCAAACAACTTGAATTCATTTCATGTTTGAGGATTTTTTTAATGCTTTTGCTTTTCACTTGAGTAATTTAATTTGATGAAATTTATATTTACATTCAAACACAGAAAAGTAAGAGTATACAGTTTGGAGAGTGACACCAATATAAAATTTCCATTTTCATGTTTATCTAATGCTTCTAGAAGAATGAGGACACATAAATTGCATGTTTGTCTATAAAGCTATAAGGTTACACACATACCCTTACACACACGCATACACATGCAAAATGATTTGGGACGTTGTTATTCCAGCATGATGCCCATCTATCTTTTTGACATCTCCTAACTCAATCCCCTAGGGGGTAACTGAATTTAATCCTGAACATTAGATAAGCACCTCCGCTTGTGTGTATATGAGTGTGCATGTGTGCGAGACAGAAAAAGAGTGAGACAGACAGATATTGTTTGGAGACATGGCGTGGGTTTGATGAGGGCTAAAAAGAGGATAAAAGGAAAAAGTGCAGAAGAGACGGATGACGTAGTGAACTTATCTTGTACTGACACTGCTGCTCATCTACCCTCCTTTCTCCTCTCTCTCTCTCTCTCTCTCTCTCTCTCTCTCTCTCACACACACACACACACACACACACACAAACACGATGCTTTTGGGGGAACACATTTTATTCTGTCTTATCTCTTCTCTTCTTACACAAAGCTAATTGCTGGTGATTTATCAAATTATACTTCCATTCCTTTGTATCTTATCAGATTGAAATGAGGGATACAGTATGCTTCCTTTATGTTGTTACTGTTAGAGAACACAAGCTAGGTTTTAGCTTAACTTTGAATAAATGGCATGCATTTGACAGCATGCAATTTTAGGCCTGAAAGTTTAACATTGTAATAATAATATATATAAATATCTGCCACTCTTCCAACACACACACCCAAAACACTCAAACCAGTAACACAAATGTCCTGAAAGGTCAGAACTAAAAATCTCTTTAAATGGGCTACTATGTATAGTCTGTCCTCTCTGGAAAAAAAAAGCGTTTTTACTCATCGACTAATCTGAGGAGCAAAGTTTATTTTGCAGCCCAATGGTGAGCTACACTTCTTATTCTACCTCTTAATGTAAGCACAATATTTTGTATTGTGAAAGAATTAATTTTCTTCCACAATTTTTGAGCTAGCACCACCAGACTTGAACTAATCAAGTATCGTCAATCAAGTATCTTGTGTTCTTTCAAGCGATCAAGTGGACGGTGCCTTGCAGTGGACAGTCAAAAATAAATTCCCTATGAAATATTATTATAAAACCCCTTAGGGTACAGACACTTGTACACAGTATATAAATATTAACAGAAGCCCATACACACACTGTTTTACATATGGCCAGAATATTCAAACATCAACACTGGGATGTTCAAATCCATGGGAGAACGTTTCGGGCGCTGGCAGATACACCCAGGACAGGGCGCCAATCTATTGCTGGGCACACGCACACAGACACGCACACAAACACACTCTATATGGGGCAATTTGGAGAACTCAATTGACTTGATCCATGTTTTTGGACTGTGGGAGGAAACCAGAGAACCCGGAGGAAACCCACGCAGACACGGGGAGAACATGGAAACTTCACCCAGATGGGGATTCGAACCGGGAATCCCTAGTGCTAAGAGGTGAACGTGCTAACCACTAAGCCACCTTAGAGCAAATATATTTTGAAAGAAATATATACAAAGACAGGACATCAACACACATGGACAATCATGATTTTTTTTAAAAGAAAATTTAGCTTGCAGGTCGAATCCCACATAGACATATATCATAAATACAACTTTTCTTTTTGCTGCAGCTTCACCTCAATCACAAACCAGTGTTTAAACGTTTGACCAAAAGATTGTATAGGCATGAAATTAATTAATTAGAAGGCAGGAATTTAATTAATTAAATTGAAAGTAATTAAAAAAGGCATGTATTTAATTAACCAAACCAGTATGGCAACATCCACAAACAGTCTATGCAGGAGGGTAATAACAACTCTTTAACAAACTGCTTTACCAAACTGGTAAACTCTTCCCAGCTATACTATTTCACCTCACTTTTGAGTCCTTTGTGTGTAAAAACTGCTGTGCCACTGCTTCCATGCAGGACCAAGTGGGAAACATAGATTCTGCATTTTATTCCATTTCCATTTCCTGCCATAACCATGCTGCATCAACTTTCTTTTTGAATGAAACTGTTAACTATATAAAATACAGTGCATTTGGTCTCTGTGGTCAGTAATAAATCTGGCCTCAGGGTAGTTAGTTTTTATGTTTTTATTGTCTTTATTATTTTGCCTTTCAAGAACAAAGTTAATTATTCTATTAACAATATTAATAGGAATAGTACATCAGGCAGTTAATTCATCTGCCCCTCATTGATTGGTGTCTAGGGTTTTGGATGCAGTTTCCATGTGTCTCCATGTGTTTTTTTTCAGCTTCCTTTCACTGTCCAAAGACATGGATCCAAAGTGAACTGGTAGCTCTAAATGGCCCCTATCTATATTGCCCCTGTATATTGTGTGTCAGCTCTAGCCTGGTACTGAGCTGGTTTGTTCACACATATACAGTATGTTGCTGTAATAACTGAGTGAAGCTACGTTCTAGGCTCTTTCATGGAACATAAGAAATAAGCCAGACTCGCCTTCAAAGTCCGGCTTACTGAGTTAAGTTAGCAAACATAAAAATCAAACAAAAAGAACAGCTGACAGCAAATAACAAGTGCAAATGAACACAATAATTCATTAAAAAAGTGGGAGAAATAAGCCCCAAAATAAAATGAAACAAGCAAATCTATAGAACAGACCTAGTAGATGTTTGTAGAGGCTTTGCACCTGACACTGCCATGTTGCCAGATATAAAAATAAAAATTAATAATGTATCATACCAATTCAAATGTAATTTAACATTCATCAACTTTTTATCACAATTTTACTTAGGAAATTGTCTGGAAGGTTTTTGAATAGATGATCATGGAGCCGCTCATTTGTTTGATCACTTACTGATTAATTGACCTTTTAATATATCCGAGTGAAGACTAAGAACAGGCAAAGTTTAAACCTTAAAAAAGGATTTATTGCCCAAATTATCAACCTTAACTTGTAGTGTTTTTATACACACAGAGTACAGCAATTGTACTCTCTCAGTTGTGCTCATTTTCTCCTCTGCTCACTGCATAATAGACTATTGATCACACAAACAGGTTGAAGGTGTTTCCACATCACCTTATCTAATTCACTGACTTTGCCTCCCATTCATGAACTCCGCTCACCTTTCTCGAATATAGGAGCTGGGTATGCCGGGTATGCAGATTTGAGTCACCAGATAGTACAGCTTTAACTGCTCCATCCACTAAACCTGATCTAAAATTCCCTTTTTTATGAGATCAGTTAAAGTGACTCTGAAAACTAAATAGTATAGGTACAAACCAACAATAATAATCAGTCAGACCAAACAACTGTCAAATCCTTCTTGGTCTTGGGTGCTGTGTCGTTTGGAATTGTTGCAAACTTGCCAGTTTGGGAAAGCACTTGCCTTCGTCGAAAGTCCCCCAACCAGACTGCAAACTTATTAAGGATGATTGTAAGCTCTGCACAATGTTTTCAGAGTAATCCATAAGTTTTGTGTGGAACAATTGCAAATTGATGTAATTCCTCTTAATTTGTACAATGTTGAAAAGTACATGAAAGATGATCCCTTTGTGTTGAGATATTGCACAGGATCACAGCGTTTGGAGCTATCATAAATTGGTATCCCCATACTGACCTATCAAATAGCTTGATGATGTCAATCACATTTCTTTCAACTAAGACCTTGAATAATGAAATAGGCCACAAATGTGCTTTTGTAGTTGTAGGTGGGTATAAATGAGAAATTGATCCAAAGGAATGTAGTGGTATTTAATTCAAGTTTTCACTACTGTGTGTTATGGTCAGTCATGGAGGGGTGGTGCTTCCTGGGTAGCTCCGCCCCTTATTAGTTTGGTCTCCACGCCCCTGTTTGCTTTGTTATTGTCACGTGTTGTGTGTAGGTTTTTATGTCTTGCGTTGTTATGGTCACGTGTTGTGTGTAGTGTATGCCATGCTTTGTTATTGTCACGTGTTGTGTGTAGGTTTATATGTCATATGTTATATGTATATGTCACGTGATGGGGGTAGGTCTTTACATCAGGTTTTGTTATTGTCACATGGTCTGGGTTTGTCTGATTGTTATCGCCCCGTAATGATGCACACCTGGGTTCCCCTATCACTGTTCCCTATTTAAGCAGCTCACTCCCTTCACTCTGGGCTAGATGGTCTTGGTTTGGCCCACACCCCTCGTCTCCGGTTCTCCGCCTCGCCTCGTCTTGTTCTCGCCTCGCCCTGTTTCGCCTTGTCCTGTTCGCCTCGCCCTGTTGCACCTCGTCCAGTTACACCTCGTCTCGTTGGTTCTGTGTTTTGTGTCCTTGTATTGCAGTGCACCGTCCTGCCGCTGTTGCCCGGTGTTTAGCCACACTCCACCCTGTGCATTCCTGCGGATTGGAACACGGCCCCGCTCACGTCTGACGCCGACTACGCCGTGACGTCAGACCCCAGCTATACAGCCCCTGTGTTCATCCCTCAATGTTATGTTCCCCGAAGTACTGTTTTCCCCTGTGTGTGGCTAAATAAACTTTTGTTGGCAACAAATCCCCGTCCCCGACAACGTCGTTCCGAGTAGCGGATCCAACCTACTCCGCCCAGTTCTGGGAACCGAGGACCCAGAGGACCGAGGATAATCAGTGTTTATATTCAAAAAAAGGTTTGACTGCCACAATTATCAATTTAAACTAATAGTCCACCCACATGGACACACAAAGCACAGCAGTCTTTTTTACACTTAGCTACTTCAATTTTCTCTTCCCTTTGTGAACAATTAGTAGGAGGTAACATAAATCACATAAACATGATGCAGGTGTTTCCACTCACCTCATCTGATTTCTTGACTTGTCAGAGATCAGAGCGCAGCGTCGCGTTCCCCTAGCCCTGCCTTCTAGGCAGCATGCGCTCTCCGTGCACCAGGTGAGGTTCATTATTTATGGGTTTTTTCTATGCTATATAAGGCTTCCTGTTTCGCTCTTCGAATGCGAAGTATTGATCGTCCCACGACATACCGAGCGCTATTCGAGTGATATTTCTTGCCTTCTATCTCCTTGATTTACTTCCGTGTTTGTCTTCGTTGGGTGAGTGTGAATTCGACTGTGTTTAGTATTAGCGTGTATCTCCGTTTGTTCCCCGTTTCTACCTACCTCTTCTCGTCCTTCTCTCGTCCCTCGTCCCCGTCCTTTCCCTTATTCTCTTAGTTTAGGATTCCTGTGTGCATGTGGAGTTTGAGAGGAAAGTCCGTTTCCGTCCATTATTTATAGTGCCCTTAACACTTTCGCACTTTGTTTACTAATCACTCCCTCTGTCGGTGAATTTAACACTTTTAATCCATCTAGCACTAACCCCTCTTCTGTCTCCTGGTTCCCGTTCCCCGTCGGTGCATTTCCTTCCGCGCCGTTCACCTTAGGTTCCTCCTTGTTGCCGCCCTTCTTGTCCAGCACTTCACCTCCTCTATCTTTCTCCTTTTCTATTTAGCTTCTCTTTTCCCGCATTTTCCATTTTCTGTGTTTATTCTATCTCCCGGTGTTATATTTTGTGTTGGTGTTGGTTTGTGTTCTCTTTTGTCTTTTTGTTCTGCTTGATACCAGGTTCACATCCAGTCCTGGTCATCAAGCCACGCTCATGACATCCACCGAGTACCACAGTGATCCTGCTGCCGATCACCTCCTCATTCATGTGCTACTCGGTTGCCGCTGTTGTTTGGTTAATAAAACCAACGTTGTTCTGCATCTGCATCGTCTCCCTTGTTCTCATTGAGCCGGACTCATTACAACTTGTTTCCGATTCACAAACGTAATAAGGACCTTGTGCCACATTACATGAGTCCATACTTTACAGCATATAGAGGAAACAGTTGCCATGCTACTATTTTTGTTAATACTGTTACTAAAATAGAATCTTTTTCTTAAGTCTTAAGGTTGAACTCAACACTCCGGAGCCCCTAAAGGGACATGAGCAAAAAAAAATATTGAGAGGAACATGAGTAAAAAAAAAAAAGTTTTTACTTATGTCGTGCGCACCACTTATTAAGTTGTGCGCACGATTTACTTAATATCACGACATTCATTCATTTATTATCTTCTGCTTTATCCTATATTAGGGTCGCGGTGGGTGGGGGGGGGGTGCCCCATGCCCATCCAGTGGAGAACGTTTCGGGCGCTGGCCAGATACACCCAGGACAGGGCGCCAATCTATCGCTGAACACACACTCACACACACAGACACACTCTCCATGGGGCAATTTGGAGTACTCACTTGACTTGATTCATGTTTTTGGACTGTGGGTGGGTGGAAACTGGAGAACCCGGAGGAAATGCGGACACGGGGAGAACATGGAAACTCCACCCAGATGGGGATTCGAACCGGGAATCCCTAGCGCTGAGAGGTGAAATTGCTAACCACTAAGCCACCGTGCCACCTAATATCACGACATAATACATTTTTTTTTTTTTTTTTTAAATCATGTTCCTCTCGCAGGCAGCAGGATCACTGTGGTACTCGGTGGATGTCACGAGCTTGGCTTGATGACCAGGACTGGATGTGAACCTGGTATCAAGCAGAATAGAAAGACAAAAGAGAACACAAACCAACACCAACACAAAATATAACACCGGGAGAATAAACACAGAGAATGGAAAATAGCGGGAAGCAGAAGCTTAATAGAAAAGGAGAAAGATAGAGGAGGTGCTGGACGATAAGGGCGGCAACAAGGAAGAACCTAAGGTGAACGGCGCGGAAGGAAATGCACCGACGGGGAACGGGAACCGGGAGACAGTGTGTTAAATTCACCGACAGAGGGAGTGATTAGTAAACAAAGTGCGAAAGTGTTAAGGGGACTATAAACAATGGACGGACACGGACTTTCCTCTCAAACTCCACACGCTCACAGGAATCCTAAAGGACAAGGGACGAGACAGGGAGGAAAAGAGGTAGGTAGAAACGGGGAACAAACGGAGATACACGCTAATACTAAACACAGTCGAATTCACACTCACCCAACGGAGACAAACTCGGAAGTAAATCAAGGAGATAGAAGGCAAGGAATATCACTCGGATAGCGCTCGGTATGTCGTTGGGATGATCAATACTTCGCATTCGAAGAGTGAAACAGGAAGCCATATATAGCAACCCGGTAATAATGAACCTCACCTGGTGCATGGAGAGTGCGTGCTGCCTATAAGGCGGGGCTAGGGGAACGCGACGCTGCGCTCTGATCTCTGTTTTTGTTTTCCACACAAAACTTTTGTGTTCCACTCAAAACTTATGGATTATTCTGAAAACATTGTGCAGAGCTTACAATCATCCTTAATAAGTTTGCAGTCTGGTTGGGGGACTTTCGACGAAGGCAAGTGCTTTCCCAAACTGGCAAGTTTGCAACAATTCCAAACGACACAGCACCCAAGACCAAGAAGGATTTGACAGTTGTTTGGTCTGACTGATTATTATTGCTGGTTTGTACCTATACTATTTAGTTGTTAGAGTCACTTTAACTGATCTCATAAAAAGGGAATGTCAGATCAGGTTTAGTGGATGGAGCAGTGTCAACTGGCTTTTGTCTAAATTAAAGCTGTATTATCTGGTGACTCAAATCTGCATACCCGGCATACCCAGCTCCTATATTCGAGAAAGGTGAGCGGAGTTCATGAATGGGAGGCAAAGTCAGTGAATTAGATGAGGTGATGTGGAAACACCTTCAACCTGTTTGTGTGATTAATAGTCTATTATGCAGTGAGCAGAGGAGAAAATGAGCATAACTGGGAGAAATTGCTGTGCTCTGTGTGTTTAAAAACACTACAAGTTAAGGTTAATAATTTGGGCAATAAATCCTTTTTTTAAGGTTTAAACTTTGCCTGTTCTCAGTCTTCCCTTGGATATATTAAAAGGTAAATTAACCAGTAAGTGATCAAATAAATGAGCAGCTCCATGATCATCTATTCAAAAACCTTCCAGACAATTTCCTAAGTAAAAATTTGATAAAAAGTTGATGAATGTTAAATTACATTTGAATTTGTATGATACATTATTAGTTTCTATTTTTATATCTGGCAACATCAGGTCAGGTGCAAAGCCTCTACAAACATCTACTAGGTCTGTTCTATAGATTTGCTTGTTTCATTTTGTTTTGGGGCTCATTTCTCCCACTTCTTTTAATGAATTATGTTCATTTCCACTTGTTATTTGCTGTTAGCTGTTCTTTCTGTTTGATTTAATTTTTATGTTTGCTAACTTGGCTAAGTCAGTAAGCCGGACTTTGAAGGCGAGTCTGGCTTATTTCTTATGTTCCATATTATGTTTACATGGGGGCATTCACATAATATCTCGTGTGCACCACTCAACAACTCGCACGAGATATTAAGTCGTGCGTCATGCGCATGCGTTATTAAGTGTTGCGCACGAGTAATTAAGTGGTGCGCACGAGATATTATGTGAATCATAATCTGACAATAAACAGACATGAAGCGCTGTTAGAACGATAGCGTTTACACTGGGACATGCGCTCTCCGACACTATGGCTGTTTGACAGATCCAGAGATAAATAAAGAACATGAATATAAATAAACTTATCTTTCTAGGAATGTAAATCCGGAACGCCGTATAGTGCTGAGTTCGACCAAAGCTCATTTGCATGTTCTCCCCATTGCTTGTTGCTTGGGAATTTCATTTTACCCCCAAAACAGTTAAGTATTGGAGTTAAACGTGGCGATTTCACTTTGATTTAATTGAATAACCGTATTTGAATTTTTTTAGCCTTTAATCATGCGCTTTATTGTGCCAACTTCAGCTATTTAAAAAACACGAAAATAATGTCTTATTTTGAACGACAGTCCACTGTATTTGATTAGATGAAGTGTACATGTCTAGGATGAGATGAACGTAACCAGTGTTCTTCCGCAGCTACACATATGGAAAAACGGATGCTTTCTAAGAATCTTCAGGGAATCAATTGATTCACATTTCCGATTTGGTTCGAATGTAAAACATTCACAATGTGGTACACAGTCACATGTACATATAGGCACTAATATCTCGTGCGCACGACTTACTAAGTGCGCACGACTTACTAACTTATGATAAATAACTCATGGTTAACTATGATTTTTTATGCAACACTCAACACTCTTTTTGCAAGAGTGATAAGAAAACTGAAATCGTTCTACATTTATATTACATGTAGCAGACACTTTTATCCAAAGACACTTACAAACGAGAACAACACAAGTCACTAGTAATGGAAAAAACAAGCTATACTACACATTTTCAAATCTGATTATTATACTACCCCCTCCTTTTTTTTATCAGGTGTTTGTGAAAAAGATGTGTTTCTGTTGTTAGTTGGGAAGATCGTTTCACCATTTTGTAGTTGTGAACGCTACAGAGTGAGAATTAGCACTTGAGATCATCTCCAGAGCGAAGTGAAGAAGTTGGAGTATATTTTAAAAATGTAACTTGAAGGTAAGTGGGGGAGCCAATAGAGAGAAATAAATAGTGCAGTGACTAGTTATGACAACAATGTTTTCCTCCAGATACATCTTTTGTTATTTTATATAGGAAGGAGGTACCCTAAAGTCTTTATGTTTTTTTTTTCAGAACATTTTTTGACACATTAGTGTAACCAGGTTCAAATTCTTAAAATTGTAACATTTTTACTTTTACTGCTTTTGTGATTTTTAAATTGTTCAACAATGTAAGCAAGTTAATGCCAAATTCATTAGTTAAGGACTTTCAATTGCATGGGCCTGTCATACCTAGTGAAATGTCCTAAATGTCTTAAGGCTTTGTACATAGATTTTTACAATGGATTATAATGCCAAAGGGTCATGAATAATAAAATTCAAGTGTTATTTAGAGAGCTAATTGTTCTAATGCAGATTGCATGTGTCAATCACTGCCCATCAACCTGAAAGTTGACAGTAAAGAAACAAACTGGTTCTTTTGCTGGTTGCTTCTGAGTGAATTGAGCTGCCAAAGAACTGATTGATTGCTGTCCTCAATTCAATCAGCTCTGTTATGGGGGTGCTTATGAGCAATGGGCTCCACATTGGAAGCTGGCTAGATTGTATTCGGATGCCTTCTCATACAATGGCTGACGTGAATCCAAGTGGTTCTCCCCATCACTTGTAGTGTGGGTTTTCAGTCACCCTGAATACATTTTTTCTCTCCTGGTTACCTGCTTATGGTTGTAATTGCAGCAGTGGATAGGTTTGCACAATATATTACTATTTGCATTGGTTATTCTCACGATTATACATTAGTGATCCATTTTTCTTAATTTGGGTTATATACACTTGTTATTTCTTGTAAAATGTGAGAACCATTACACCAGCCCCATATTTTGAAAAATTTAGTCAGTCCATCAGTATGTCAGACATTAAGTATAAAGTGCAAATTAGTCATTTTGCTATAATTATCCAATGCTTTATGATTTCATGATTTTAAAAAAATGTAGATGAGCTCCAAAAAATGTTTGAGGTAGCCTTAAGCATTAAAGCATTAATCTCAAAGGCCCAAAGATTATCAAACTCCTATTTACAACCTTAACAATTTTGCAACTGAAATACTAGCTTGTTTAACCAAAGCAATTAACTTTCTTATCTCTGCTATTCCTTCATATTGCCAGAAGAATTTGCAAAAATCCATGCAAAAACTCATAACACACACACACACACACACAAATTAAACAAAAATTGTGTGTTATTACAAAGTTTCCTTTTGTTGTTGATTCCAAAAGTGCCTCTTATTCAATAAAAATGAACCTTAAACCTTTACTTTAAGTATATAAATTTATCTTTATTTAACATTTCCTGTACCAATTATTTAAAAAAATACTACAATGTTGGTATCTTATGTAACACTGCTGCTGGCCGCAATCCAGGTTTAGTCAGGTTTGGCATTAAAACAGCTGCTCAAAGATTGAATGGACTAGTGACCCAGACAGTTCACTTGGCCTTGAGAGTGCCAAATCTCATGATTCCCCAGCATCAACATGCTCCCATGATTAGGGCGGTCCTAAGGCCAGATTCCTTTACCCATCTTTGATTAGCATGTCCTCCTTTTCATTAAGATATTTTTTTTCTTTTTCAAATCCAGCCTCTATTAGTTTGTGGTTTTTAAGAGTATTTTCATAACTCCCAAGCCATGACCTGTTCAAAGTCATATAATTCAGTACATTTATAATAAAAGTAGCATACATTTCATCGTCTATGCTTATCCTTAAAAGTCACTTAAATTTGTTTGCTAATGGTTATGATAATATTATGTTCCTGTTCCTTTTCTCTTTTTCGTTTTTTTTTCTCCAGACAACACAACTTTAAATCCCAATATAGACTTTACACATTTTCTAATGCTTTTTTACCTTTAATACACCCGTTAGTGTAAACATAATATTTTTTTCACAAACATCTACATAAAATAGACCTTGATCCCTAATGTGGCTTATAAATATGATAAACTAGGTTCCAATGAAAAAGGACATCTATTTTGTCTTTTTCTATTAGCTTCTCACTAGTAGTGCTTTATAGATTCCACATATTTCCTTTCCATTTATTCATGCTGCTTTGACATCATGTTTTATTTAGTAGCTTTTTACATAGTTGTAATCTATATGTCATTTCCTTTTAGTCATTGGTGAAAAAAAACATTTAAAAAAAACATATTATCTAACACACACTGACTAACCAATGTATTTAAACTCCCCAGGTCCTTTAACAAATGTTTTTACACCTTTTTTATACTAATTAATGCCTTAGACCTGTTTAAAATGGTTTTCCACCTGTTTCTTTAGTGATTGTAGCAATGGACTTCTTGAGCACAGATAAATAAGGTCTCTATTTTTTCTGTGAGGTACGAGTCCTGTGAGAAAGATTTGCCCAACCATATGCTGGATCAAAGAGTTGTACAGTTAAGTAATCTTGTTCGTGATGTCAGAATGTGGTCTCATAAAAATAAACATAATTCAAGGCAAGTCAATAGCATTTTGAAGTTTGATTAAAAAGTAATTCGAAATGATTAAATCTATTGCAATTGGGCTCTGCCAAGGCATTGACAAGAAGCCGCTTTATGCTAAACGTATTTAAGTATTTATCGTCGTCAAGAATGATCTAAAAGTTGTCATATTTTACATATTCCCATGATGACCCCTCTAAGTAGGCATGTATGGCTGACCTTGAATAGTCTGGAAAAAAAAACTGAGACAGAATTGCAAACATTTTTTTATACAAATGCAGATAAATATTCATTAATTCACAATTGTAAATATATGATTACAATAAAAAAAATCATACTGGCCAATAAATTAGGGTAGTTAACATACTAGCAACATAGCAAGTACCAAAACCTTCTCCTGTGTTTTCTGTCTTTTCTCTATATATGTCTGTCTATTTCTGCTTCTTGTCCCAGACCAGATAACATTTTAAAATCAGCCTGCTGTCAGGATCATCATTTCTCTCAATAACAAAGATGTGCAAAATTACATTTCAGCACCATCGATTTTTATTTCATAGTAAATGGCAGGCTAACAAACAACCAGTGTACACTGACTTGCACATAAACACTTATCGGATAAGAATCACTTAAAGAAGTCCAGGGACTCGATGGTCTTATGGCCTGATGGCAGCAAAATCAATTCTAATTCAATCAGAGGCGGCAAAACAAATTCCATCCATATTGTTCTTGCTGTAATCCTGGGAGACCAAACAGCCATGGCAAAGGAACATAAACCACAAACGACTTTACTGAGTGTCATGTTTCAAATTAAATGTCACAGATGTCAGAGAAACATCTACATGGTTTACAGTGTGGACAGTATGTGTTTGGCCCATTATAGTATTTGGACAACTGGTCATGATCATCACCAACATCAGAAGGATAAGACATCAGGTGCAGGCTATTTATACAGTCTGTGTGCATGTGTGAGAGAAAGATAGAGAGAGCGAGAGGGCGAATTAGTAAGATCACTATTAGGAATTTGGGTTGAGAAAGGAAAAGGGGTGACCCCAGGGCTGTTTAGCACATAGAAAGAAACAGAACAAAAGAGGGGGAAGGGTGAAAAGGAGATAGGAATTGAAGAGCTGGGAAGAAAAGAAGGACTACTTTGGCCGCAGGCAGGTGCCTCTGATATGACAGCTGTTATAGTCTCGTGGTAGATCCTGGCTGCTTAGCCCATGGGACTAACATCGAGGCAGGTGTATGTGTACCTTG
>JAFMOD010001911.1:0-12330 GCA_019802435.1 Corydoras maculifer | reverse complement strand
GGCTCTGAATTGTCAATTTTTATTCCTATCTGTAGAAAAAACCCTATCGGCTATGTTATGTGACATGAGCGCAGCACCCTCCCGGGAAGGATGGATGCTGTCCCATTTCAAAAGGCCAGGCCTTCCCTCAAAAGTAGACCAATTATCGATAAAGGTAATGTTGTTTTCTGAGCACCACTTAGACATCCAGCAACGTAGCGACCATAACCTGCTGTAAGTTTCGCCGCCACGCCTAATTGGTAGGGGACCAGAGACAACTACTTCATCAGACATCATTGCAGCGGTTCCACACACCTCTTTAACATTAGCCTTCTCTTCCTTCTCTACTTTCACCAGTAGTCACTAGTCAACATCCTTTTGACTAGAAATGCTTGTGCTAGTCGCACAGATAGTGTAAGCCTGATAGCCCCATTTTTTCCCCAGGCTTGATACTAACAAATCAGAGGCTGCAGACCAATTGGTACTCAACAATAAGTTAAAATAATGATAGAGATATTGGTATGCTGTAATGTGGCACATTAATTATCAGGAAAAGGCAGGCTAAAAGCGGTGTGTGCAAAAACATAAGTAAAGCTACTGGATATCGATAATGGTTTGAACTCCAAGTTATTATGTAGAACAATGAGTTTAGAATTCATTGTCTCAAGAAATTATTTTTTAAAAGTTAGCAGCCAAGAGTCAGGAAAAAATGATTAGTATGATTTTGCCTGTGTTGCACATTGGGTTATATCTATATTTGAGATGAGTCTTTGTTTCAAAAATAACTATTACGCTGTTAGATATTTTATCTTCAAGACATTGAACGTTAAACCTCAGGCATTGTGACTGTAGGACACCCTTATGCTAATACAAAAATGTATTAGAATTCAGGCTCATACCATTCTTATTTTGTTTTCCCCTCTTGATCTCCAAAGGAAACAGGTTTGTGAACATATTTCACTGTTTTAAAATTTTCCCCATTAAAAAGAAAGTAACCTTTTAGGGTGTCAGGCCTTGGGGTATCCATTTAATCTACAACTAGGCCGGTTTTATCTCAATTGCTTACTTACTCTCTTGCACGTTTCTTTCATATGCTCCTGCTAAGAAAGGAACAAAACAAGCAGGAGGAATGTTTATTAACACCTCAACTGGTTTACTTGGCCCCGCTGGGCTGACCTGATTATTGCCTGTCTATAATTACACTGAAACCAGAGGTGTGCTGCTAATGGGTGTTGGGGGTGTGCAGATTAGGGAAGATGAAGCACTGTCGCTGTCTACCCAGGAGCTTCGACAAGTATTAATACACAGGAATGGAGGCCTGTTGTGTTGGGGCCTTTGTTCTTAGATACACATGGTTGTGAAGTGGATAATACCCTAGGTTGTAAATTGCAGTGTTTTTAAAAGAGGGATGGAAACATATTTAGGCAAAGGCTGCCGATGCGTCATGCTGTGTTTTTTTTTTTTGTTTTGTTTTGTTTTTGTGCATTCCTTTACCATTACTCCTTTTGTCTGTATGTTGCATTGTGCAAGAACATAGACATAGAAATCAAATCGCGGATGAGAAAGAAAGAAGGGCAGAATTTAACTTTGCTTGAAAATGAGAAACTTTTTCATAATCTATCCACAGGGAATAAAGAGTTTGAACCCAATTTCCCAAAAAAGTTGGTGCACGTTGGTGACGTGTTAGTTATTAGTGTAATATAAAAATTACAATGCATTATGTACAAATTTTTATATTAAAAAAAATTTATCTGTATGTTTCCAAATCTGTTACTTATGATTTGTTCAGGTACAGTTTTGCTCTATTGCCAAAACACAAAACCCAGTACTCTAAACCAAATTACCAGTTACCTAAACACATTTAGTAAAACTACCCCCCATTTGCCACAACCACAATTCACCTGTAGACACTGTTCACAAAACCCATCCCCTTTTTCTCAAAACTCTAAACACATTTTGCCTTGCTAAAACACATTTTGCATATATCTCTGCTCCAAAATGCATTGTGAAGCTCATGTGATGCAAAATGCCACTCACAGTCAGCAAAACCTGAACACTATCAACATACCTCATACCAGAGAGTACGCATGAAGCAGGCCTATAGGGTACCCTTTGAGCACAACTCTGACAGAATAAAACACCTACGTCACCAGTATGTGCAAATAAGTACAGTACAATCCATGTACACGGTAACCTAGAGTACTTTGCAATACTGCAATACTGCAATACTATACTACCGTACTGTAATGTGCTGTATTGACTGTCTGAACACCTGAAAACGCTATTTGTTTCCACAGAGGATCTTCGAGTTGGAGTCCATGGCCAGACCCCATGAATTTATATTTGTGGATGAGGCTGGCTTCAACCTCAAAAAAAGGAGGAGGAAAGGCCGTAACATCATAGGACAGAGAGCTATCGTTGATGTGCCCGGCCAACGTGGAGGAAACCTCACTCTCTGCGCTGCAATGAGTTCTAAAGGGCTTCTTTACCGGCATGCTGAACTTGGTGCCTACAACACGGAGCGTCTCCTCACCTTCCTAGGCGAGCTCAGAGATGTTTTGCATGACAATGACCACTCGAATGCTGGGCCAGCTGATCACCACGACCAGCAGAATCCTGGGCTGGCTGATCTTCCCATATATGTCATCCTCTGGGACAATGTTAGTTTCCATCGCAGAGTGGTTTAACATCAACCAGCAATTTATTAATGTGTCTGCCACCCTACTAAACCCAATTCCTAAACCCAATAGAGGAGTTCTTTTCATCATGGTGGTGGAAGGTCTTTGACCGCCAACCTAACCCCAGAGAGAACCTTCTCAGGGCTATGGACCTGGACTGTGATGATGTGGCTGTGGAGGCATTCCAAGGCTAGGTGCAGCATGCCAGGGCATTCTTCCCACGTTGTTTGGCAATGGACAATATTGCCTGTGACATTGATGAGGTCCTGTGGCCCGAACCAGCCTGACGACGTGATGCTACCCAATGATTTCAGTGTCAACATACAACATACTGTGTCAATTTACACGTACAGCGTACTGTAATAAAAGAAATCGCACCCTGAAAATTGTGTTTTTGATTGTTACTGTACTGTATCTATTGTGTGTAATGGATCCTCCATGGAGTTTACAGTACTCATTTCTGCATTGAGTTGTGATATTACTGCATTATTCATTATTCCTATGAAATGCACAAATCTATAGTAAATGCCCAATACATATTTGAGAATAAATAAGGGTTGCTTAAATGCATCCTGGCAGTTGTGAAACTGTTAAAAGAATAGTCTCACACTCTGAAAATTGTGTTTTCAATATTTTTGGTAATGTGGTTAATGATGCTCAGTGGTGTGTAGTTTGGAAAAGAGACTGTGAGGTTGTGTGTTTGTAGCTTTTGAAAAGTGTTTTGTGTTTAGAGTTTGTGAAAAATGAGGGACAGTATAGTGAAATGTGTTTAAGCAATAGAGAAAAACTGTATGTAAATAAGCCCCCTGTGTGTGATGTATGTATACATTCATTCATTTATATCTTCTGCTTTATCCTCTATTAGGGTCGTGGTGGGGTTCCTCATGCCCATCCAGGGGAACGTCTCGGGCGCCGGGCAGACACATCCAGGACAGGGCACCAACCTATCGCTGGGCACACACTCACTCACACAAACACACTCTATATGGGGCAATTTGGAGAACTCAATTGACTTGATCCAAGTTGAGGAAACCCACACGTACACAGGAAGAACATGGAAACTCCACCCAGATAGGGATTCGAACCAGGAATCCGTAGCGCTAAGGGGCAAACGTGCTAACCACTAAGCAACCGTTCCACCATGTATGTATACAGTGTCTACATATAAAAGATGGGATAAGATAAGGTAAGCCTTTACTAGTCCCTTGAGAGAGATAAGAAAATTTACAGCATTGGCAGCACCAAGAGGAAAGTATGGAACTCAGTAGCATAAAAAGAAATTTTTTGTACAGTATCAGAAATATCACATCATCAAGTTGTTTGAAGAACATAATAAAAAATATATGTTAAAATGAAATACTATGTACATCAAATGAAATAGAAACACTATGTATATCGTACTTGCACATGCACAATGACACAGAATTGCACAGAGATTGACTGTATATTGCACAAAAGTGTTATATGTGTTTTTGTTTATTATTTTTGTACATTTTATAACTGTAACATCTGCAATTTCCCCAGGGATAAATAAAGTATTTTGATTCTGATATAGATTAAAGATAGCTGTACTGAGAGCTGTGCTGGTACTACAGTCAAACTGCTGCAGGAACGAAAGGCCTGCTGTGACACACTTTGGATGATGCAGTCTGTCAATAAAGGAGCTGCCCAGTGTTGCTAGTGTCTCATACATGGAGTAGAATACATTTTCTAAAAGAATTGATCAATTATTTCTTATCCTCTTTTCTCCCAACACTTGTAGGTCTAAGGGAACACCCAGGAAAAACAGACAGAAAAACCCACAAAGGTAACTGACATAACTTTACACTGACAAACGTAATAATAAATACACATTTATAAAAATAAAATAACCAATGAACATTATTCATTGCTTTTAAATTTTGGTTAAACTAAATCAGTGAACTTAAACTGGTATAAACAAATGGGGATGAGGGCAACCGGAATTAAAAATATATACACAAATGAACTGTAAAAACCAACATCATTTATTACTTTTCCCACAAGGCCTGAACTTTAGATGGCAGTTGCATCACGGGATGATTCTCATAACTATATCAGCATTTTTATATTTCTAGTTTTAAACAGGCAAATGTAATACAACAAATCTATTATATAATTCCAATGAATACTAGGCCGAAGAAAAAATATATACCATACAAACAACTAAAATACAATTAAAATAAAACTCAAATCTCAAAAGATACAGGGCACCAATCTATCGCTGGATACACACTCACTCACACAGACTACATGAGGCAATTTAGAGCATTCAATTTACCTTGAAAACTTTTACCTACGCAGGCATGGGGAGAATGAGGAAACTTCACCCAGATTCAGACCTGGATCCCCAGCTCTAAGAAGTGAATGTGCTAACCACTAAGCCACCATTTCACCCCATACAAAGAAAAGAACAAAATTAGAAATAAAACACACTCGAGCAGTGACTAGTGCTTAGATACTTTCACTCCTGTTTGGTTACAGTGGGTACAGAAAGTATTAAGATCCCTTTAAAATTTTCACTCTTTGTTTCATTGTTCATTTTATTTCTCAGTAATATACACTAAACACCCCATCTTGATAAAAAAAACAGAAATGTAGAAATTTTTGCAAATTTATAAAAAAAAAAAAATGAAATGTCACATGGTTATAAGTATTCAGACCCATTGCTCTAACGCTCATATTTAAATCACATGCTGTCCATTTGTGTTGCAACTATTATTATAGGAAAGGCACACACCTGTCTTTATAACACCTCACAGCTCACAGTGCATGTCAGAGCAAATGAGAATCATAATGTCAAAGGAACTGCCCGAGTAGCACGAAGACAGAATTGTGACAAAGCACAGATCTGATCAAGGTTAAAAAAGAATTTCTGTAGCACTCAGGGTTCCTAAGAGCACAGTGACCTCCATAATCCTTAAATAGAAAAGTTTGGGACGATCAGAATTCTCCCAGACCTGGCCGTCCAGCCTTACTGAGGAATGGTGGGAGAAGAGCTATGCTGAGAGAGGTAAAAAAAAAAAAAAAGAACCCAAAGAACACTGTGGCTGAGCTCCAGAGATGCAGTCGGAGGATAGGAGGAAGTCCCACATAGTCAACTATCATTGCAGCCCCCACCAGTTAGGGCTTTATGGCAGAACAACTAGTGGTGGCAGAATCATGCTATTGGGGTGTTTTTCAGATGCAGGGACAGGACAATTGGTTTCAATTGAAAGAAAGATGAATGACAAGTACAGGGATATCCTGGAAGAAAGCCTTTGACTGGACCAAAGGCTCACCTTCCAACATGACAATGACCCTAAGCACACAGCTAAAATAACAAAGGAGTGGTTTTGGAACAATTCTGGGACCATTCTTGACTGGCTCAGAAAGAGACATGATGTAAACCCAATGAGCATCGCTGGAGAGACCTCAATACTGAGCAAAGAGTCTGAATACTTATGACTATGGAATATTTCAGTTTTTCTTTTTTCAATAAATTTGCAAAAATGTCTACATTTCTATGTTTTTTTCTCTCTGGGTGGGGTACTGAGTGTACATTAATGAGAAATAAAATTTACCTTTTTGATTTTAGCAAATGGCTGCAATGAAACAAAGAGTGAAAAAAAGAGATCTGAAAATTTTCCGTACCCACTGTAACTGTACATTTTACAGTAGCAGCTATTTAACATCTGGAGATCCACCCAGCCTTTAAAAGTCACTGTATTTATGACAACAGCCAACAAAACCCAACAAACCACTGATTTAACTGCAGCATTTCTCTCCCCATTGCTGAGTTCACCGCAAACTGGTAAAGACGGAAGGGATCCAAATTTTGCAGTAGCTTATGAGAGATGCCAAGATCTCTAATTGCATGGAAGTGAGCATTAAATGTCCCCAGTTTAGTTTGCAGAAAGAGTACAGTCTTGTTAGCACTTCTCAATATCTTGTCACAAAGATTGCAAATGACATCTCTGGATTAAACTGGTAGTTTTCTCTATTTTCTGATGACTCTAATCACTGAGATGTGCAGACTGGTAAGAACATTAATCCACAACATTAAGTAATAGCTGGTTCACATATTCTTCAGAATGGCCCAGAAACAAAATGACACTTGTTGAACTTCAGTCTATATTGTTCCAAACAGGCCATGATCTGAAAGGCATACGCTGGAACTAAAAAAAAAACTTTTCAAATAGTTATAACCAACAAGGTCTAAAATAGGAAACAACCAAGCAAAGCATCTTTAGTGTTCACACTTTGTTGAGAATCAACACAAAGATGAATTGTACCAGCCTTCTTTTGCTATGCTATAGAGCATACCACGATAATTTCCTGTGCCAGCAAATCCCTTATACTGTTTGTTTATTTAAAAGTTTATATAAAGAGACATTGTACAAAACTAGGATCTCATATTCAGTCAAAAACTTTTTTCAGGTCTTACATCCACCTAAATGGTACCTGAAACTTATCTCTTTGGACAGCCAAAAATGCAGTATAATAAACAGATTTGCTAGGTCATAAAAGGCTCCAAAGGCACAGAAGAAATGGAGGGAATTAATTGAGGACAGGCAACTGTAACAAACTGAAGGGTCCAGACAGGTGCGGTCAAAAGCAGCTAGATCACGTGGTTCTTTACTATCTGTACTGTTGAAGAATTAAACAGAACGTTAACATTTTGTTCAAACAGCTCTTGGTAGAAAGGATACAAACTATTATTCATAAAAGACCTGGTACTAAATCCATTTAATGTCATAAGACAGAATCAAATTAGTCTTCTCCTGGCTTCCCTGCTGTTTTTTATCACCCTGCTCATTTCACTTGAAGGCAACCTTATTGAAACAATGCAACACAAAAAGTGAGCAGAGAACCAAAAATAGAAAGTGATGAGAGAGCTAATTAAGGTAAAGTGCATGCACGTGCAAGTATTCAGGGGAATCAGTGTGATTGTGAAAAAGTAGGTGTGACAAGTAGGGCCATCAAAAGTTATGGTACATTCTAGCATGAATATATGATCACATCCTAACAGATTAAAAGGAAATTTGTGACTACGCAGAAAGTGTATGTGGAAATAATAGTGGACACTAGGTAAGTTCTTACCAACAATTCAGGGGTCATTAAACATTAGGTAATATTATATTGAATAAGTTCATCATAAATGTGTACGGGGCACCATCAACCCACAATTCAGTTTCAGGTAGGGTGTCGAAATTACTCAAATTTAATGTAGTAGTAATGGCTGCTTATATATTATATATTTGCAACATATTTTGGGCTCCTAGTGATTCACCTTTGCCCTGATAATTCATCACCTGCGTGGTTGTATGCTGTTACAGTGGCATTTGTTGTTGGCACTGCTGTGGTGGTGAATTAGCCAATTTTTTTTAGCATTATCTCTTCCAGTGGCCCTGTTTATTATATACATTGCAGCAACCCTTACATCTAGGTGGGTGATCCTGTTGTTAATGGCTCTGAGGCCCTTGTGAGCTTTGAAATGGTGCCAATACACTGGATTTACTTTGACGGCACCTTGCAATTCAAGCCTGGCAAATAAGTGAACCTCTGTTGCTGACTCTTTAATTGAACATCTGACTGCAACATATTCCGTGTACATCTGAGAACTGTCAACTGAGCATGTTTGTAAATGGACTTTGTGCTCCTGAATCGACTGTGTTTTTATTTGTCATTGTTTTCATTGTCATTGCTTAATTAAGCTAATTTCTTCATTAGTCTTTGTTAATTCATATCATCTGTTTTTACTTGTCGTATGTTCCTTTGAGTATTTAAGTCCTTATTTCCAGTCTAGATCATGTTATTGTGGTTTAGGCTACATCTGTTCGTGTTTGTGTTTTAAAAACTTTAAACCGTTTTTTAAGTTACAAAGAATGTCTATTGGTGTGGATGAAATAGAGTTTTGTATGTGTGAGATAACATTTCAGAGCAGTTTGTTTTTCAATGACAGCATTGGATTGAAAAGCCTATCAAAATGTTTTAATTTAATTATATACTTTTTAATATGCACTCACAATACTTATCATTTTCATCATAGTGGATAAGTACCTTGTTTTCACATGTATACTAAATTTTTATGTGACTTCTGTTAGGATCTTTTGATTTTGAAAAAGGCAGAAAGAACGAGCTGATGCAAAAATGGTCGTCTCAACTCATTTATTGAGGACAAAGAACACTTCAGGGACACCGTCAGTAACTTACGCTGGCCAGCGGGTCTGCCATCCTCAGCGTTCCGATGCTGTCTGCCTCCGGGTCTGAGTGAAAGTGCGCCCCCCGCAGTGTTTACCGGGGTATATATCTGTTACGTCTAGTTCCCGCCCATTCACTGACTAAGCCAATCGCAGATTACCCCCCTAGGTTTTAAATCAGCCAATCCCAGCCCAGTATTTTCCCAGTGGCGGCAAAATCAGAGGTCCTTTGTTTGTCTTTCGGCTATATTGGGACTCTCATTATGTATAAGAAATTTAAAATTTCTGACACTTCCTAAATATGATAGAAAACACAATAAATGTTAGCATCACTTACATTTAAGAAAAAGACAGCAAAGTGAACCAAATGATTAAATTAGTAATACTAAAAACAGCATAATCTCTGGAAACACAAAAAATACACTTATATTCCTAATCACCATCCAACTATATAAAACTGTTACGTGTTTTTGTTAGGTTTTGTTTTTTTAATTTACCTTCTGACTCATATAAGAAATATTATTTAGTCATCAGGAATTTAGTTTGTCACTTTTCTGGGTTTACAAACAAAAATAAAAGTGTAAAGTGTAAGCAAATAAATATTAATAACCATTAATTTACTTTTGGAAATTTTTAAGTATAAGGAAATGGAAACTATATGGAAAATGCACCCCAGAAAATCAATGGGTCTGTTATACCTAAACTGTTAAACCATCAAATTACTTGTACTGGACATGTATGATTTAATGATCTTTATCTGTCACTCTAGGTATGCAAATGTAAATATTTATGTAGTCTTTTGTAGGTATCAGGATGAAGGTAATCATGAATTGAATTATTATTATGAATTGGTCTATTTTAGATTTTAACCTACAGTAAAAAAGTATAATTTTACTCTTTTAAATAATTTAATAAATAATCATTAAAAAAGAATTTATTTATTTAAAATAGATACATTTACATTTTCAAATGTTTTCAGTTAGTTTGCTACAGTTAGTTTGCTTGTTTGGTGTAAAGCAAATAACTCATAACATTATTAAATTGAAGTACATGCCATCAAAACACAGTCGGCACAATTAATTACACTTTATTAAAACAACTTAATAAAAATAGAATTTGTTTGATCCTGATTTAATAGCACATTTAACATTTTCCAAATACCAACACAATTGTCACCTTGTCTGTTCCCTGTAAATGATAACTTTTGTGCAAGAGAAAAGAAAGTGAGGTAACCACTCAAAATAATAGGTAAATAACCTTGAACTAAGTTTTTTAGAAAACAACTTTTATATAAAATTTGCTCTTATGCAACTTTTTTTCACCATGATTGGTTCTCTTAATTGTGAAGAGCTGTCTCTTAAGGTACTTTGAAACAATATTCTAATTTAACAGGCTCTATATAAAAATATACAAACAAACAGTACTTCTTCAGTGACAGGTTTCTGCACAAGAGATTGTTCTCGATTTATTTATAGATAAATGCTGCCATCTACTGGAAAGATCTCAAAGAGAATTATGACACTTATTATTGAAATAATTTAAAAAACATATCTCTTTCGAATCCCCATCTGGGTGGAGTTTCCATGCTCTCCCCGTGTCTGCGTGGGTTTCCTCCGGGTTCTCCGTTTTCCTCCCACAGTCCAAAAACATGGATCAAGTTAATTAAATTCTCAAAAATTGCCCCGTTTAGAGTGTGTCTGTGTGAGTGAGTGTGTGCCCAGCGATGGATTGGCGCCCTGTCCTGGGTCTATCTGCCCAGCGTCCGAGACGTTCTCCCCTGGATGGGCATGGGGAACCCCACCGCGACCCTAATAAAGGATAAGCGGGGGATAATGAATGAATTAATGAATATCTCTTTAGTCTTGCTTTATATCAAGGGACTTATTTACTTAAGGGTCTATTGCAGAGATACACAGGGAAATACATTTACATGTGGTGCAAATTCATTCATTATCTCCCGCTTTATCCTCTATTAGGGTCGCAGTGGGGTTCCCCATGCCCATCCAGGGGAGAACGCCTCGGGCGCTGGGCAGATAGACCCAGGACAGGGCGCCAATCCATCGCTGGGCACACACTCACTCACACAGACACACTCTATATGGGGCAATTTTTGAGAATGCAATTGACTTGATCCATGTTTTTGGACTGTGGGAGGAAACCGGAGAACCCGGAGGAAACCCACGCAGACACGGGGAGAACATGGAAACTCCACCCAGATGGGGATTCGAACCGGGAATCCCTAGCGCTGATAGGCGAATGTGCTAACCACTAAGCCACCGTGCCGCCGTGGGGCAAATTAATATCAATAAAATGATAATATTTATTGGTGATAATGAAGTCTGTAATATATATTATTTCATATGCATTTTTTCTTTTTATGCTTATCTGTTGGTTATTCTTTAGACACACAATAGGTATATTTACATTAATCTATTTTACAGATGCTTTCATTTAAAATACATGTTATAGAACAACACAACAGTGAGTTAAATAATAAGTATCTGAATTTCAGTTTTATCAATCCTGATTTGGGCTGCTTAAAGTTCTCTCCACCTCTTCTTTTGTTTCTTTAGCTAGATTAAGAAATTACAACTAGTGCTTGCAAAAGACAAGTGTCTTGTTTTGATTTTTTTGTTTTTTTTTTAAATACTTTCTCAAGTTTAAATACTTTCTTACAGTTAGAAGTGAGGAAGATCATTTCAGGTGGATGATGTGGAGTGAGATTCTGCACCTAGGTGAGGTTGAAGCACTTGATGGCAAATATGTGTGGGTATAAAGGAGAAAATAGAGCTTGTCCTGTAGGCTAGTGTCAGGACCTTATACTGAATGCAGGAAACTACTGAAAGCCAATGGAAAGCATCATTTAGTGAACTAACATTATCTTGGTTTCTGAGTTCTAAATTAGCTTGACAAATCTTATTGCTAGTACAGAAGATTTTAAATACTGCAGTTTACAAGAGATTTTTTTTGTGTACACAAATACATGCATTAGCTAAATACAAATGCAGTATATAGATTCTGTTTTTGAATAATTATTCATTTATTAATTTAAAATACATTTTATTAACTTATTATAAGTGGAACTCTTATTCAATTAGTAGTAGTAGTAATCAGAATCAGCTTTATTGGCCAAGTACATCAAAGAAGAATTTGATGTGGTAGATTTTGTATGTAGATTATAATTAACAGATCTACAATACTATATATATATATATATATATATATATATATATATATATATATATATATATATATACTTTGTATACGTTGCCTAAACAAAGTATAAGATGCATTTTGTGCATGGTGTAGTGTGGACAATATAGTAGTTAGTTAAATTAGCATTTGCTGTTGACAGTATGGCTATTTATGACAGTGATGGCTTGGGGGAAATAATACTGTTTATGTGCCTGAAGGTATAGTAAGTGTCAGCCTGTCCTTTACCATTACTAACAAATCTAAGATTTCCTTTTTTT
>JAFMOD010000191.1:3034909-3053273 GCA_019802435.1 Corydoras maculifer | reverse complement strand
AAACAGCAACCAGGGCGACAAGGTACAGGGCTCAATAGCGAGGTAACAGGGCAGAGACGGGGCTTGTAGTGTCGGGGCTTGGCAAAGGCGTGGCACGAGACAAACTAGCGGTGACGGGCAGGTAGTGCGAGGTATAAGTAGGGGAATGTGATAGGGACCAGGTGCTCGTGATTACGGGGGCGTGAACACAAAACCCAACCCACACCACGTGACAAAACAAACCATGACAGTTCTGACTGTAGCGGGCTGAAGCAGGTCATATCATATTTACAGTACCAGGCAAAAGTTTGGACACGCCCCCTTCTTGCTTCATTCTTTATTTCCTCCACTTACTATAAAGATGGGGCGGCACGGTGGCTTAGTGGTTTAGTATGTTCTCCTCTTAGCGCTAGAGATTTCCGGTTCAAATCCCCATCTGGGTGGAGTTTCCATGTTCTCCCTGTGTCTGCGTGGGTTTCCTCCAGGTTCTCCGGTTTCCTCCCACAGTACAAAAACATGGTTCAAGTCAATTGAGTTCTCCAAATTGCCCAAATAGTGTGTGTATGTGTGCATGAGTGTGTCCTGGGTGTATCTGCCCAGCACCCGAAACGTTCTCCCCTGGATGAGCATGGGGAACCCCACCGCGACCCTAATAGAGGACAAGGCGGAAGATAATGACTGAAAAACTATAAAGATAGCGTTTGTAGTTCTATAATTACAGTCTGTAGTCCATCTGTGTTCTGTGTTGATGTTCGTCCCCTGTTGGTTCTCAGGAGCATCACAGAACAGGGATCATTTGGGTGGTGGATTGTTTATTGTCGGTTCTGCAGTGACACTGATGTGGTGAGGGGGGTTTAGTGCCGCAGTGCTGCTGGAGTTTCATTTCTCCACCTCAGTCACACTGCTGGGATAGGAATAATGCACCAGCCAAATAACCCCTGCTCTGTGGTGGTTCTACTGGGGTTCTGACCATTAAAACAGAGTACACAGTATGTACTGCAGAACACAAACAGATGGACTACAGTCTGGAACTGTAGAACTACAAAGTCCATCTTTATGGTATGTGAAGTAAGTACAGTTTAACATTAAGCCCATTATTTAGATAAAGATAGATATATTGGTGCTTATATACTTAGTTCTCCTTCATTTGTAATAAACCCTGAGGGGCCCAGAAATCTCATTGGCTATCCATCAGCCTTGTAATCCAGCATGTGACTAATAACTAATGAATATTTATTATGAAAGAAGAATTGAATGTTTATTCTGAACATGAACTTGCTCTTTTCTTCTCCAAGCCAGGACATCGATTGCTAGGACACAGGCTTGTCGATTCCCCTCATGGCCGGATGCTGATGCAGGAGTGATGGTCTGCTTGTGAGAGGAAATCATACGGTCGTGAGCTCATCGAACGCTTATGACAGAATATTACAGCGCTCCAACCTGTTATCGGAAAATGTGATTGTGTAAAAAAGAAAGCTCACGAGATCCCCAGAACTGTGATGGAACAGATGGAACATCATTAGGAGTCATCATGTTGACACCTGACATCACAGCCAGCTTGTGATGTGACACCCTGGATATGTCACCGATCCATTTCAGGGCACACGAGCACATTCGCACCTCAGGGCAAACTTAGTTTCGCCCTTGTTCACCCTGAGTGAGAACCGAACCCAGGACTTTTATACTGTGAGACTGTAATGTTAACCCCAGCATCACGGAACCATCATATTTAACATTATTCATTCAT
Source organism: Corydoras maculifer (assembly GCA_019802435.1). Classification (NCBI taxonomy): domain Eukaryota; kingdom Metazoa; phylum Chordata; class Actinopteri; order Siluriformes; family Callichthyidae; genus Corydoras; species Corydoras maculifer. Next base: position 3,051,547 of record JAFMOD010000191.1, on the reverse strand, counting down.
TCATTCATCCATTATCTTCCACTTTATCTTATATTAGGGTTGCGGGGGAGGGGCTCCCCATGCCCATCCAGAGAAGAATGTTTCGGGCGCTGGGCAGATAGACCCAGGACAGGGCGCCAATCTATCACTGGACACTCACTCACACACACACACACACTCTATATGGGGCAATTTGGAGAACTCATTTGACTTGATCCATTTTTTGGACTGTGGGAGGAAACCGGAGAACCCGGAGGAAACCCACGCGGACACGGGGAGAACATGGAAACTCCACCCAGATGAGGATTCGAACTGGGAATCTCTAGTGCTGAGAGGAGAACATGCTAAACCACTAAGCCACCGTGCTGCCTATTTAACATTAATAAACATGTTTTTATTACATGATTATACTCCCTCATGGTGACGACATCACATGGCATTAAAATCTCATCTCATCTCATTCATTTCTGCTTAATCCTACAGTAGTGCACCGGGGGGGGGGGGTGTTTCCCCATTCTCCTCATCAAAGGGAGAATGTTTTCGGCGCTGGGCAGATCCAGGACAGGGCGCCGATCCATCACTGGGCACACACTCACTTACTCAGACACACACAAAATATAATTGGGCAATTTTATCGGCCAATTCACCTTGAATCCATGTTTTTGGACCGTGGGAAGAAACCGGACCCAGAGGACACGGGGAGAACATGCAAACTTCACTCGGAGTATAAGTAACAGTGCAATTAGAACATGATATTAAATGTGTGTGTGTGTGTGTGTGTGTGTGTGTGTGTGCACCTGCATGCTCAGGCTTTCCTGACCTGAACACACACTGTAGACTGCGGGGCTCTCCCCATGCAGTGGTGTTTAATATCGGTGTTACTGTGCTGCAGAGAGAGCTGTGTGGAATTTCAATGAGCGACGCCGGAGCAGTGCGACGAAACGCATTCGTCCCTCACACTCCCTCCTTCAGTCCTCCATCCTTCCATTTGCTCCTTCACCAAACCATTTCCATCATGCTGACAGCATAATGTGCGTGCATGTGTGCGCTCGGGTGTGTGCGCTCGTGTGTGTGTGTGTGTGTGTGTGTGTTGTATCGGAACATTTCGGGTCCACTGATTTATTGGTAACATAAAAATTCTGAGGTCATTACTGGATAATACACATACAACATATAAAATATACACAAATCACACACACACACACACACACACACACACACACACACACACACACACACCTTAAAATGATTCTATTAAATTTCCTAACACACATACACATTACTTGTGAACTAGTATGATGGTAGGGTTATATGTCTGTCTTACTAAGTGTGTGTGTGTGTGTGTGTGTGTGTGTGTGTGTGTATGTATGTGAGAGAAAGAGAGAGAGAGAGAGAGAGAGAGAGAGAGAGTGTTTGTGTTTTGCCCAAAGTTTTGTATGTACTGTGTATTCTATTATTATGATGCTATTAATATATTAGACATGAAATGTTGTGGTGCCACACACACACACACACACACACACACACACACACACACACACACACAATGATTTTATATGCGATATTTCTACAAATGTTATCTCTCTCTCTCTTCCTCACCCTGTGTGTGTGTGTGTGTGTGTGTGTGTGTGTGTGTGTGTGTGTGTGTGTGTGTATGTGTGTGTAGTAGCTCAACATTTCAAGTCCTGTAATTTAATGGCAACATAAAAAGTGAGGTGATCACTGAGTAATACCTATACAACATCATAAATAAAATACACATATTACTTATGGGCAAACAGACACACACCCAAACACCCACACCCACCCACACACACACACACACACACACACACACACACACACACAGCCTATATGTAATATATCTACTTTATTACATCATTATATTTATTTTTCTTGTATTGAATATTTGCATGCTGGTACAATGATGTGTGTGTGTGTGTGTGTGTGTGTGTGTGTGTGTGTGTGTGTGTGTGTGTAATCTCATTTGGCGTGAGCCACTCTGTTTTGCACCCAGTTGGTAGTTTCATGGTTAGAATAAAGGGGTGTGCAGTGTGGTTCAGCAGAAGTCGCCCCGCGTGGCGTGCGGCTGCGTTTTCAACCCACACTGGTGCAGAATCGTATTTTCACGCCTTCCCCGAAACAACCCCCCCCCACACACACACACTCACTCACACACACTCACACACACACACTCACTCACACACACTCACACACACACACTCTCTGCTAAATTACCTGCTTTTATTATGTGCACTATTTTGGTCGACCCACTTCAGCGTGTAGAAGCAGAATCACCGCACTGCTAATCAAATACCCAGACCTGAATTCCAGCGCCAGACGCCCGAGCAACTGTTTATCACAGAACATCTCAGGAGGAGCCTCTGACCCCGACTTCCGCTGTTTCTTTTTTTTTGTTGTTTTTTTTTTTTTTACTCGAACCAGCACTGTGTACAGAGTCAACCAGCTGCTTTCAATTGTCACTGCCGTCTACATCACGCTCATTTCAACATATAAAGAAGAAAGAAAGCTTGCAATAAAAACGATGTGATGTGAGATTTCAGTAAACAGACTTCAAAACACGGCGAGTAAAGAAGTGAGAAGAGATTAAAAAAAAAGAAAGAAAAAAGAAAAAGGGAAATAAAATGTGCCAGGTAAGCAAGAGCGCAGGAAGGCAAGGACAGAGGGAAGGAGAGGAAGGGGCAGGAAGAAGGCAAGGGGAAAAAGGATGGAGGCAAGAGTGCGGTAGCTCAGTGGTTAGGGTGTTGGGCTATCAATCTGAAGGTTGTGGGTTCAAATCCCAGTTCCAGTGGAGTTACCAATGTGGGTCCTTGAGCGAGACCCTTAACCCTCATTGCTGCAGGGATGTTGTGATGAACCCTGTGTTCACCTTGTGAGTCGCTTTGGATAAAAGCGTCCAATAAACGACCAAATGTATTCATTCATTCATTATCTTTCACTTTATCCTCTATCAGGGTCGCGATGGGGTTCCCCGTGCCCATCCAGGGGAGAATGTTTCGGGCGCTGAGCAGATAGACCCAGGACAGGGGGGCAATCTATCGCTGGACACACACTCACTCACACAGACACACTCTATATGGGGCAATTTTGAGAACTCAATTGACTTGATCCATGTTTTTGGACTGTGGGAGGAAAGCGGAGAACCCGGAGGAAACCCACGCGGACACAGGGAAAACATGAAAACTCCACCCAGATGGGGATTCGAACCGGGAATCCCTAGTGCTGAAAGGAGAACATGCTAAACCACTAAGCCACCGTGCCGCCTGACCAAATGTAGTGTAATGTAGGCAAGAAGAGAAAGGCGTGAGGGAGGGCAGGACGAGAAGGAAGGGAGGGAAAATAAAGGGAAACAAAAAAGGACTGCGTCCAGTCCAGTCGAATGGCTGCGTCCAAAATGGCCCCCTGCAGAGTGGGTTATCTTTGTAGGTGAGCATGTGAATAGGTCTGAATTTCGTGTGTCAGCATTTCCTAGATTCTCCGGAGGAACCGTCTGGGAAGCCCGGTTCTCCGTGCCGCACGGCTCTGCTCAGTGCACTATTCCTCCTCTAAACATAAAATCAATAGCAGGGTTTTTTATTTAAAACCCAGCACTGTTTTATTAAAGGGACGAACCCACAGGACTCGCCGTCGTTTCTGCAATTACTGATAAATAATGCACGGCTCTTTATGAAAACAGCGGCCACATGGAATCACATTAGAACCTGTTCTCCACGAGCCCACAGACCTGCTGCTCGAGTGGAACCGTCACGGAGCTGAGTTCATTCCTCACAGAGAAGCTTTTCTTAAATCAGAACCTTCATTTTTAATCTAGTTGTTTTCTGCGCGATGGATTATGTAAATGGAGCTGCGTTCTGCACTTATAAGTATGATATACTGTACTGTATCAACAAAGGAGTGTGGACACCCCACACGTATGTTATTATAATAATAATAATAATAATAATAATAATAATAATAATAATGGGGCGGCACGGTGGCTTGGTGGTCAGCACATTCGCCTCTCAGCACTAGGGATTCCCGGTTTGAATCCCCATCTGGGTGGAGTTTTCATGTTCTCCCCGTGTCTGCATGGGTTTCCTCCGGGTTCTCCGGTTTCCTCCCACAGTCCAAAAACATGGATCAAGTCAATTAAGTTCTCAAAATTGCCCCATATAGAGTGTGTATGTGTGAGTGAGTGTGTGCCCAGCGATGGATTGGCGCCCTGTCCTGGGTTTATCTGCCCAGCGCCCAAGACGTTCTCCCCTGGATGGGCATGGGGAACCTCACCGTGACCCTAATAGAGGATAAGCGAGAGATAATGAATGAATGAATAATAATAATAATAATAATAATAATAATAATAATAATAATAATAATAGGTGGCACGGGGGCTTAGAGGTTAGCATGTTCTCCTCTCAGCACTTGGGATTCCCGGTTCGAATCCCCATCTGGGTGGAGTTTCCATGTCTCCCATGTCCGCGTGGGTTTCCTCAGGGTTCTCCCCGTGTCCGTGTGGGTTTCCTCCGGGTTCCCCTGTTTCCTCCCACAGTCCAAAAACATGGATCAAGTCAATTAAGTTTGCCAAATTGCCCCATATAGTGTGTGCATGTGTACGTGTCTGTGTGAGTGTGTGTGTGCCCAGCGATGGATTGGCGCCCTGTCCTGGGTCTATCTGCCCAGCGCCCGAAAAGTTCTCCCCTGGATGGTCATGGGGGACCCCCCCGCGACCTTAATATAAGATAAAGCGGAAGATCATGAATGAATGAATAATAACTATATTCTATGCACAAAAGCTGAGTATCATGAAATTGGAATAGTCTGCAGGAAACCGATACAGACATGGGGAGAACATGCAAACTTTGTACAGAAGGACCTTGTCCTCCCCTCCTTAACTCAAGGCCTTTTGCAGTGATGTATTCAGTTTATTATCATTATTTGTTGTTTAATCTCATCTTTCTTATATATAACTAATTGTTACATGGTCTGCCCTCTTCCCCCATTTTGGAGAACTACTACACCCCCCTAACAGATCCTATTGTATGGGTAGATACAGCCAGGACAGGGCGCCCACCCATCTCTAAGCACACACTCACTCACTCACATACACACTCTATATACAGTATGGTGATACTGATATGCTATGCAACGTTATAATTATCATAATTATGATTATTATCATTATTAATATTGCTGAATTCTTTAGTGGCTCACAGACTGAAGCTGAAGCGGAGGAGCAGATTCATCTGTGAAGTCATCTTCATCGAGTGAATGGTTCTTCATTCTGTCACCCAGCTGATTAATGACATGCTGATTCACTAATCTAATCGGTTAATCAGGACCTGATTACATAAGAGCATTCTACCACTCCTGTGTGTGTGTCTCTGTGTGTGTCTCTGTGTGTCTGTATGTGTACATGCATATATAGCATTGTGGGAAAACAAAACCTGTTTACAGACTCACATGTGTAGACCTCAAGTTGGTCCTCATAGAAATCTCATTCAATTTGAACATGAAATCCTGTTGTTTGATTATAGTTATGGTTGGAATATGGTTAGGGGAAGGTTAGGTTTAATGTTGGGGGTAGTATTTATGGTTCAATTAAGTCTCCACAAAATGAATGCATAAAAACTAACTTCTGCTCGCAGGAAGGATATATTTATATATATACACACACACACACATAAATCCTTCCTGCAAGCGGAAATAGCAGAAAATAGATTTCCACCTCCCGCAGTGAATGTGTAGCATGCAAATAAGCCTCATCATCGCATTACTGTGCCTGTGTTTATGCCCCTGGTGGGAGAACTCGACAGTTTGTATTCATCATAAAAACAGAGTTGTACAATTTTAAGATTGTTTAGATCTCCAGAGCGCCCCGTTCATGGCCGCAGATGGATGGCCATTAAGTCTCCTCCTCTCCTTTAAGACCCTCCATTTTTTTTTGGGAGCCAAAGCACCCAGCCTTCGTCTTACGATGGACCTGGAATGAATCCGGTGGGTGAATGGGATGTTAATGTTATGTGAAATTACATTATAATACATTATACGCTATAAAGAATCTTTTATTTCTTTTTTTCTAAGCCTCTAACCCGAATCAGGGCTCCAGGGTATGCTGGATTGTTCCTTATCAATAAAAACACAGATATCAGCCAGCATGCTTTTGTACCATGAGGAGAACATACAAACTCTCACCCTGCATGCTGTACGGCAACAGCACTGCCATCTTCTAATAAAAATAACATTCATATTCTGCAATGCAATCTTAATTGTGTAGATTCTCAGACCCTTCAGGGCGGATAATATCTCCCCTGACACAAAGAAACCACACACACACACACACACACACACACACACACACACACACACACTCATATCCAGTGTCACAAGTCATTCAGAGCCGAGGGTGACGGCTCAATGGCAGCACCGCCGGTGGAAAGACTGCGCTGCGTTTCTCATAAGTGACATATTAAAAATGTCAGCGTGATGATAAAACCCTGAAGACAGAACCTCTCAGCGCTCTGTCTGCGAAGCCCGCAGAACCGCAGCACTGTTGCACCACCACGTTACGATGCATCACTTATAAAGCATTTAACCTGAATGTTATCAAGCACATCCGCCTCTCAGCGCTGGGGATCCAGGTTGGAGTCCTGATCCGGGTTGAGTTTTCATGTTCTCATGGGGAGAGCGTGTTCAGTATGTGTTTTCAGGTCAGCAAAGCATGAGCATGCAAGGTGAATTGGCTTCTCTAAATTGCCCCTACATATATAATGTGTATACCTGTGTCTGTGTGAGTAAGTGTGTGCCCAGCAATAGATTGGCACCCTGTCCTGGGTGTATCTGCCCAGCGCCCATAATGTTCTCCTCTGGATGGACATAGGGACCTTCCCCCCTTGCAACCCTAGAAGAGGATTAAATAGAAGATGGATGGATGATTATCGAACTCAGACAACTCCATCTGCCATCTAAAACCACATATTAATATCTGTCTTGTAATTTTTATTAGTTTGCTATTACTCTTGTTAAATAATTAAGTAGTTGTAGAAATACCGAGGTCCACAAACATCCTTTTTGTGTGAGGTCTGCATGTGCAGAAAAAAAACATATCCGGTTCCAAACATATGCACATCGGTACAGCGGTTTGCATTTCTGCCTCACAACAAGATTCCCAATGGAGAGAACATGGGTTATGACGGTATGGGGTCAGCATGTCCTCACAGGGCCTGCATGAGTTTTCACCAGTTTCCTCCCACATCCAAAAAAACATTACAGATACTGCATTGTAGTACGTACATGTGTATGTGTACATATGTGTGGGTGGATGCTTCAGTGCAATTGTGGTGCCATATAAATAGGCATTATTGTAAATAAAGCACAGAAAAGAGGCATTTTTAAACCCAGACATGAAGCGGAGTACAGCTTCACCTCTTTGCCTTGATTTATTCACAATAATACACAACCTGCGGCATGGTGGCTTAGTGGTTTAGCACGTTCGCCTCTCAGTGCTAGGGATTTCCGGTTCGAATCCCCATCTGGGTGGAGTTTTCATGTTCTCCCTGTGTCTGCTTGGGTTTCCTCCGGGTTCTCCAGTTTCCTCCCACAGTCCAAAAACATGGATCAAGTCAATTGAATTCTCCAATTTGCCCATATAGAGAGTGTGTGTGAGTGAGTGTGTGCCCAGCGATAGATTGGCGCCCTGTCCTGGGTGTATCTGCCCAGTGTCCGAAACTTTCTCCCCTGGATGGGCATGGGGAACCCCCCCTCCCCCCTGCGACCCTAATATAGGATAAAGCGGAAGATAATGAATGAATGAATGAATACACAACCTCGAGAGCCTTATGGCTTTTATGAAACGGTTGCCAAAACACTATAATAAAAAAAACAAGGTTTAATTCATAAATGTCATTATTGTAAACAAAATTGTTAATAATCTGGTTTTCTGCACCGTAATAAAGTCATTGCTGACTGCTGAGTAACAGGCTTCCGGTTTCTCGTTCATAAAAAGCCCTCTAGTGGCCAATTTACAGAACACAATTTTCAAACAGGTTAGGTGTTCAATTGAAACCGGCTCGCTGTTTAAGATCAATCTGTATTTTATGATTTATAATGATGTATTGAATATCACGCCTTGATATGAATGTGAAGTTCTTGGAGGTGTGTGTTATTTTCAATGATGTCAAGCCTGGACAAACAACTCAGCCAATCCGATTTGAGGACTGGAACTACCTTTTTTTTTTTCTTTTTTAAAAAAATATGATTATTATAGAATTTCTGACAGAAGGAGAAGCTATGGCCAAAGTTTTGTTGTTTATTCAGGGTCAGAAGACAGATCTGTACGTTTTGAAAGACCAGTTTTGGACCAAGGCTGCATTGTCAGTAGAAGCGAGTCGTGCTCCGTGATAAACTGTCTGTATATTCAGCCATGAACCCAGTGGATCAGGACGGCACCGAGATAAAGGTTTACTAAAGATAAATAAAATTCGGAGGTTTTATGGCCCTGAAAGAGCCTCATCTTTTAGAAGTAATGGATTTTGCTCTTCACTTCCTTTATAAAAAGTGTTTCCTTCCATTAGCTTTTTAATAAAATGCTACTCTGTGTGTGTGTGTGTGTGTGTGTGTGTATTTGAAAGTTTAACATCAGTACCAATGGCTTTTTTCCTTAAAAATGGTTACTTAGATCTACTCCAACGAGCAGTCAGTTCACCTTGAATCCATCCATCCATCCATCCATCCATCCATCCATTATCTTCCACTTTATCCTCTATTTGGGTGGCGGGAGGGGAGGGGTTTCCCATACCCATTCAGGGGAGAACGTTTCGGACGCTGGGCAGATAGACCCAGGACAGGGTGCCAACCTATCACTGGGCACACCCTCACTCACACACACACTCTATAGGGGGCAATTTGGAGAATTCAATTGATCTTGATCCATGTTTTTGGACTGTGGGAGGAAACCGGAGAACCCGGAGGAAACCCACGTGGACACGGGGAGAACATGGAAACTCCACCCAGATTGGGATTCGAACCGGGAATCCCTAGAGCTGAAAGGCGAACGTGCTAACCACTAAGCCACCGTGCCGCCTATTATTATTATTCATTCATTCATTCATTATCTTCCGCTTTATCCTCTATTAGGGTCGCAGTGGGGTTCCCCATGCCCATCCAGGGGAGAACGTCTCGGGCGCTGGGCAGATACACCCAGGACAGGGTGCCAACCTATCTCTGGGCACACCCTCACTCACACACACACTCTATATGGGGCAATTTTGAGAATTCAATTAACTTGTTCCATGTTTTTGGACTGTGCGAGGAAACCGGAGAACCCGGAGGAAACCCACGTGGACACGGGGAGAACATGGAAACTCCACCCAGATTGGGATTCGAACCGGGAATCCCTAGAGCTGAGAGGAGAACGTGCTAAACCACTAAGCCACCGTGCCGCCTATCATTATTATTATTATTATTATTATTATTATTATTATTATTATAATTATTATAACATACGAGTTGGGTTGTCCACACACCTTTGTTGATACAGTACAGTAGGAGGAGAACATGCTAAACCACTAAGCCACCGTGCCACGCACCTTGAATCCATGTTTTTGGATTGTGAGAGGAACCTGGAGAACCTGAAGAAAATCCACAGGGAGAACATGGAACCTCCACCCCGATCGGGATTCAAACCTGGATCCCCAGCGCTGGGAGGCCAACGTTCTAGGCATTAAGCCACCTTCCAAAAACATGAGTGTGTGTATTTAATGTTTGAAATGAGGCTTTAGAGCGAGTGCGCCTGTTCAGGATGTTTCCTCGCCTTAAAAGTAGAAGGCGTTTGTGTTCCTTCCCTGAAATGGGTCATTTTACTGCTGCTAACACCCACAGGGTCAGCAAGAAGCTCCTTCCTCATTATTCCTGGAGTTTTGGAGTGGAACTTGCGTTGCAGTAATGGCTCTGAGGCTTTAAAAGCCTGACTGATCTTACTAAGCTAATGCTACGCTAATCAGCATCTGTGTGTGCGTGGGTGCTAATATGCTAATTCCGCCTCACAGGAGAACAGGTTAATGATAAGTACTTCATTTCAGCTTTTATAAGAACTTTTTTTCTGCATTGCATAACCGTTTCACCTAAATGTGAGAGAGAAGGGCTTTAATTCCACTTTATCTGCTTTTCAAACAACGATTCAAACGACGGCCCGCTGAAACCGAGAGAGCGAATCACACTCAGGAACAATTAACTCTCTGAGTCGAATGGTGATTTCATTATTTCAAAAAAATAAATGTTTCAATTTAAATGACTTTTTAGCTTCACAGCCGGAGCTGAATCATATTCATGGCCAAGTGATTCAGTGATTTAAATTTGGAATTGTTGATTTAAACAGAAGTGAATCTGTGTCACATATAAATGACTCATTGCTTCAAATGCTCAGACTTGTGAAATAAAAGTTTAGGACAACGTCATGAGGCATGGCGGCGTAGTGGTTAGCATGTTCTCCTCTCAGCGCTGGGGATCCAGGTTCGAATCCCGATCTGGGAGCATTACTTCAGTTTCCTCCCACAGTCCAAAAACATGAATTCAAGATGAATGGACTGCTGTAAATTGCCCCTTATAAAATCCTATATAGTGTGAGTGTGTATGTGCCCAGCTATGGGTGGGTGCCCTGTCCTGGGTGTATCTGCCCAGCGCCCGAAACTTTGTCCGCTGGATGGGCATTGAGACCCATTCATTCATTCATTATCTCCCGCTTATCCTCTATTAGGGTCGCGGTGGGGGTCCCCATGCCCATCCAGGGGAGAACGTCTCGGGCGCTGGGCAGATACACCCAGGACAGGGCGCCAATCCATCGCTGGGCACACACTCACTCAAACAGACACACGGCATTGAGACCCATCCAAGATAATGGATGGATGGCTGAAACAATGTCCCATTACAGATATGAATCACATCAAATGATTCAATGAATCAAAACTACGATGCTGAATTAAAGAGGTCAGGTTGTTTATCTGAGTCACATTAATGGCTTCTCTAAATTAAAACACCAGCAGTGACATCACAGCCACAGGGATAGACGGTGGAAGATGTTCCACATCAAAGAGCAAAGAAATTGACTGTTGTTCACCTCCTTTTAAAGAATATTCGTTGAAGTCTGAATGGAAACCATCCATTCCGTGGTCTCGCGAGTCTCTGTCGCTTTCAGCCTTTTGTTGCCGCGTGTTCGCGCCTTTGTTCGAGCCTCAGATGTGCGTCTGCGAAAAGTGACCTACATGAACACTGATGGACGGGCAGAGAGATAAAGCTCTTCATTTTTTATGGTGTTCGTACACTACAGACGTAGCAAAAATAATGAAACCTGCAGATGAAAAAGGAGCTGGGACTTTGATGTTCAGAAAACCAGAGCTGGACAGGTGAGGTCCAGGTGAAGGCAATTAGTGCGGCTCCGCAGGTCGGAAAGAACTCTGACAGTAAGCACTCTGATACGGCCAGACGTCTGCAGACATCGAGTCTGTGCTCGGTCTCTGATGGAACTGCAGTCGAGACACGTCGAGAACATGGAAACGCCACCCAGAATGAGATGCAAACCTTTTTAATTTAGTTAAACAATGTGTTTGTTAATTATTCTTCTGCTTTTCACCTACATTACGTCATTGCCACAGATCTGTGATGACGTCCTGCAAACGTTCTAATTGTTATTCATTCATTCATTATCTTCTGCTTTATCCTCTATCAGGGTCATGGAGGGGTTCTACATGCCCATTCAGGGGAGAACATCTCGGGCGCCAATCCATCGCTGGACACACACTCACTCACACAGACACACTCTATATGGGGCAATTTGGAGAACTCAATTGACTTGATCCATGTTTTTGGACTGTGGGAGGAAACCGGAGAACCCGGAGGAAACCCACGCGGACACGGGGAGAACATGAAAACTCCACCCAGATGGGGATTCATACTGGGAATCCCTAGTGCTGAGAGGCGAACGTGCTAACCACTAAGCCACCGTGCCGCCCTGTTCTAATTGGTAATTTAAGCATAATTGGTTGCATTTTACTGTTGAAATAGCAATCCGCCAAGGTCAGACTGCTCTACACTCTTAAAGGAATGGTGAGACACACTAACATGCCCTAAAACAAGCTGCGAGGTCCGTAGTTGAATGCTTATTAAAGCCCCCTGAGTCGCAAAGGTGGTTGTACAGAGTATATAAACCTCTGCAGGGTCCTAAAGAGTAAGTATGTGAAATGTCGCTGTGATCAAAGCAATGGTGTGGATTTGTATATTGAACACACACACACACACACACACACACACACACACACACACACACACACACACAGATCTAAATCCAGTTACGTCAAATCCAGGAGCATGTTAGTTAAAGTTCTCATCGTCACCGTCTTCTGTAGTCGTAAATCATTTGATTTTCAAGGCAGCCTCGAAAATTTAGGATAAACGATCTGTGTGAGGTTGAAAGTGCACAGAAAGAAAGTAATCCCCCCCAGCGGCACCCGAATCCCACCCGACGTCCGTAATTAGATGTTTTCTTTTAAACCCTCTCCTGCAGCTCCTCCATTCTAAAGGCTTTGGCTGCGACTCTAACGCTCTGCTCTTTAATAATGAGACACCACTGAGCACTGTGATTAAAGAGATGGGGCAGTTTCCCGTAATCTAAGCAGCTCTATGTATTCCCAATTCCCTCAGTAACGGATACATGATAAATTAAAACCCTTATCTCGCCCTTAACAGATATCGATTTGATTTTCTGCTCGGCTTAATAAGGAACAAAGTGTGTTATACTTCCACCTATACAGGAAGTTCGAACCCTCACCACTCTCCTCAGGTTCCACTCTCATCAGCGAGACTAACTCGGCCCCTCGCCTCTGAAGCCGAGGGTTCGGCTTCGTGTCCGATCGTTTGCTGTACGAGGAGCCGAGGGCGGCCGCGGACGCAGCTGCTGCTCCGGAGCTTTAATGTGCATTTATTTCATGTTTTATTTATTTTTAGTGTTTCGCTCCGGGCAGAACTTCAGGGAGTGTAAACTACGATTAAAATAATGATTTTAAAAGGCCACATCTGTCGAGCCGTGTTGGGAACGCCAGTTCAAATGAGCACCAACTTGCCTTTTATTGAGGCTTTAGTCGTCATTACACTCGTGCACACTGCTGCAAAGGCTTTCCACAAGGTTTTGGTGGCTGCATCTCTGCTGTGGCATGTGAGTTTATAATAGGACTTCACTAATAGGAGATGTGTCGGTATAATATAATCCATCCATCCATCCATCCATTATCTTCCGCTTTATCCTCTATTAGGGTCACGGTGGGGTTCCCCATGCCCATCCAGGGGAGAACGTCTCGGGCGCTGGGCAGATAGACCCAGGACAGGGCGCCAATCCATTACTGGGCACACACTCACTGACACATACACACTCTATATGGGGCAATTTGGAGATCTCAATTGACTTGATCCGTGTTTTTGGACTGTGGGAGGAAACCAGAGGACCCGGAGGAAACCCACACGGACACGGGGAGAACATGGAAACTCCACCCAAATGGGGATTTGAACCGGGAATCCCTAGAACTGAGAGGAGAACATGCTAAACCACTAAGCCACCGTGCCGCCCTGGTATAATATAATTCATTTATTCATTATCTCCCACTTTATTCTCTATTAGGGTCGTGGGGGGGGGTTCCCCATGCCCATCCAGGGGAGAACGTTTCGGGCACTGGGCTGATACACCCAGGACAGGGCGCCAATCTATCGCTGGGCACACACTCACTCACAAAGACACGCACACATACACACTCTACTATATGGGGCAATTTGGCGAACTCAATTGACTTGATCCATGTTTTTGGACTGTGGGAGTCACGCGGACACGTGGAGAACATGGAAACTTCACCCAGATGAGGATTCGAACCGGGAATCCCTAGTGCTGAGAGGAGAACATGCCAACCACTAAGCCACCGTGCCGCCCCGTATAATATAATATTGTTTTTCATTTTTTGATGCGGTTGTTGGTACCGTACACTCAACTCATCACTTCTTATCCCACTAACTTCCGCTCAATCCTCTACTAGGGACCAGTGTCGCAGGGAGGTGGGGTTCCCATGTCTATCCAGAAGAGGACTTTTTGGGCTTTAGGCAGCTACACCCAGAAACGGGCACCAATCTATCACTGGACGCATATAGAGGCATATAGGGACAATTTAAAGCAGCCAATTCACCTTAAATCCATGTTTTTGCACTGTGGGAGGAAACTGAAGGACCCAGTGTAAATCCACAGCTGCCTTGTATCCAAAATGTGTGTCTTTATTTTTTATAAACGGTGGCTCTGCTTTCATAAGTGCGTTTCTTTCTTTTTGTAGACACACTCTCTACGATGAACAAACTCTCTAAAAAATGACCTTGGAGCTTCGATAGCTTCTGAACTCTGGACAGAGCTGTTAAACTGGCTGGTGAAGCGCCGGCGTTCGGTTTTACGGCTCACTCACTGCAGACAGCAAATCCAACGAGCCCGTTTGAGCCAAATGGCCTCCTGGCAGAGTTAAAAGCTGTTGACTCTCTTACGGCTAATTAATCATCCGCACGGAGCCGCTTTCACATGATATAAAATCATGAATCATTAAATGACACCTCTCTGCACTCAAAAACATCAAAGGTCACTCCTCTCCCATCTGAAGAAGCGGAATCTGTTCTAAAGAGTCACACTGTTAGAACCATCGGGTTGTGCATCTGAATGCAGGCTCCTGACGGGGAGCTTCGGGAACCTGGTTGGTAGCTGCTCCCTCATTTACCTTTTCATTCATCTCATTATCTTCTGCTTAATCCTCTACTGGGAACAGGGGGGTGGTTCCCCATGCTTATCCAGGGGAGAATATTTGTGGCACTGGGCAGGTACACCCAGAACAGGGCGACAATCCACTGGTGGGCTCACAAACACACACTATATAGGGGTGATTTAGAGCAGCCAATTCACCTTGAATCCATGTTTATTGACTGTGAGAGGAAACCGGAGAACCCGGGGAGAGCCCATGCGGACATGAGGAGTACATGGAAACTCCACCAGGATCGGGATTCAAACCAAGATCCCCAGAGCTGATAGGAGAACATACCAACCACAGTGCACAAGCAATATAGAAAAAGTGGCGCCACCTGAAGTATGGCATGTGCACTGAGATAATCCATATTGTCTCTCATCTATCCATCCATTATCTCCCGCTTATCCTCTATTAGGGTCGCGGTGGGGTTCCCCATGCCCATCCAGGGAAGAACGTTTCGGGCGCTGGGCAGATAGACCCAGGACAGGGCGCCAATCCATCGCTGGGCACACACTTACTTATACAGACACACTCTATATGGGGCAATTGTTTTGAGAATTCAATTAACTTATTCCATGTTTTTGGACTGTGGGAGGAAACCGGAGAACCTGGAGGAAACCCACACAGACACGAGGAGAACATGGAAACTCCACCCAGATGGGGATTCGAACCGGGAATCCCTAGTGCTGAGAGGCGAACGTGCTAACCACTAAGCCACCGTGCCGCTGTCTCTCATCTAATTAATAATTTTCTGCTTAATCATCTACTTGGGAGGGGGTGCTACTTGAAGGTCAATCTATCACTGGGCAAACACGTATTCACACAATATATAGGGGCAATTTAGAGCAACCAATTGACCTTGAATTGAGAAAAAAAAAACAGAGAACAGGAGAAATTTCACACAGACACAGTGAGAGCATTAAAACTCTACCCAGATCAGGATTCGAACCTGGGTCCGCAGCGCTGAGAGGTGGACTCCACTACGCCACCATGCTGTCTGTTTCACGGTGGACTTCTGTCTCATGTTTTCGGTCATGTCCACATGTACTGCAGTCCACTTTCCACATTATTTCTCAGTTTCTGCTCATCGGTTCCTCCAATACTACAGCTCCTCTCTCTCTCTCTCTCTCTCTCTCTCTCTCTCTCTCTCCTCCTGCTCTTCCTCTCTGTGGATGCATAGTAATTAAAAGCAGTTGAACCCAGAATTTATTTTGCAGAAATGATGACAGTGTTATTTGCTTCGCAGTCTCGATCTCATCGAGTCCCCGCTGATACGCTTCACCCCGGGACCAGCCGAGCTCGGCTACACCCACAGGCGACGGCGTGCCGCAATTCCACCGTCTCCCATGGCTAAAAACGTTACGCCAAAACATAATTACAGCCCCCACAGCTCCGGGTTTGACAGCTGCGCATGTGGAACATACTGCAGCTATAAAGCAGCGAATGGCAGGTGTGAAAGCTTCGGCTCTCGATTAAATTCCGGTGTAGAGCATCATTTATTGAAAGTACAGACTGCGGATCATCGTCTGGAGTCTTTTATTTATTTATATAATGAAGTGTTCGGTTACGGCACAGTGGCTTAGTGGTTTAGCATGTTCTCCTCTCAGCACTAGGGATTCCCGGTTTGAATCCCCATCTGGGTGGAGTTTCCATGTTCTCCCCGTGTCCGTGTGGGTTTCCTCCGGGTTCCCTGGTTTTCTCCCACAGTCCAAAAATATGGATCAAGTCAAATGAGATCTCCAAATTGCCCCATATATTAGAGTGTGTCTGTGTGAGTGAGTGTGTGCCCAGTGATAGATGACCTGGGTCTATCTGCCCAGCGCCCGAAACGTTCTCTACTGGATGGGCATAG
>JAFMOD010000191.1:2929782-3022282 GCA_019802435.1 Corydoras maculifer | reverse complement strand
TGTGTGTTTACGTGTGTGTGTGGCTGGGTCAGTAGGTGTGTGTGCTTGTGTGTGTGTGTATGTTTGTATGTGTGGGTGGGTCAGTAGGTGTGTGTGCACCTGTGTGTGTGTGGGTGGGTGGGTCAGTAGGTGTTTGTGGGTCAGTAGGTGTGTGTGTGTGTATGTTTGTATGTGTGGGTGGGTCAGTAGGTGTGTGTGTACGTGTGTGTGTATGTTTGTATGTGTGGGTGGGTCAGTAGGTGTGTGCACGTGTGTGTGTGGGTGGGTCAGTAGGTGTGTGTGCACGTGTGGGTGTGTGTGGGTGGGTCAGTAGGTGTGTGTGCACGTGTGGGTGGGTCAGTGGGTGTGTGGGTGGGTCAGTAGGTGTGTGTGTGTGGGGGGGGTGTAGCAGTCAGAATGAATGACTGCGTTGGATGGTGAGGCTCTCAGTAAAAGCCGTCAGGTTTCCGTCTCTCTTAATTAAACTGTAATTAAATCTGAACCGGATCAAACGAGTCCCAACATCCCGCCGCTGCTCCAAATAAAAAGAGACAACAGAGAGAGAGACGCAGAAAAGAAAACGCGCCAATTATGCGGCAGACACAATGGAGCAGAGTGCGGCGTGAGACGTGGCGTGTTCGGGGCTGGGGATCTGTTTTAATGTTTCAGGAACTCTGTTGTCGTGGTGTCATCAGAACAAGTTGCCCTTTTCATTTCACCACTGATTCTGATAACTGCTCCACCACCAGGGGGGGGTCACGTGAGTCATGGACTCGCCATCCTCATGCTGCTGGTCTGGGGAGGTTTCTGTTCCCGGAGCATTAAGGATCCCACTAGAGCTATAGCCGCATGGTGGTTTCACTTGTGGTTTGGGAGGATCCTTTTTTTAGCGGAGTAGTTGGCATGTTCTCCCTTGTCTGCATCCATCTCCTTTTACTGTCCTCCCCCACCCCACTTTCAACCACTTTTCAAAGCTGGGATAGGCCCTGGAATGGACCCAGATCCTGAGCGCACTAAAATCATTTCTCAAACCTTTGTAAGCGCAGCATACGGACGTCTTTAATGTCATGCGTAACTGAACCCTCTGATCTCAGACAGCGTGTGGCGCTCTCTAACACGTCCGTGTCGTCCGCAGTGACGGCCGATGAGCTATGGAGAGGCGTGTTGGCAGAGGGCGGCGCAGGATCCAGAAAGGGCCGAGGGAAGAGGACCAAACGGAAAATGAGGAAGGACTTGAACCGGGGCCAGTATCTCGGAGAAGGTGACACAGACACACACACACACAGACAGACAGACACACACAGACACACACACACAGACAGTCACACACACACACACACACGCATGCACACACACACAGACACACACACACAGACAGAGACAAACACACACACAGACTGACACACACACCCACACACACAGACAGACGCACCCCCGCACACACAGACAGACAGACAGACAGAGACACACAGACACACACACACAGACAGTCACACACACCCACACACACACACCCACACACTGTCTGGTCTCAGGTGATCTGTCACTAATGGCTCAGAACTTGCTGGAGCTGTGTTTAAAATCGGTTTGGGTTTCGTTCCCTTCGCTGTTGGAGTTGCAGAGGTTTGTGAATCTCTGAGCCTGAAGCTTTTTGTGTTATAATTTCAAACTAAGCAGAATTTAAAGCAGGGCGATGAACGTGGTGTGGATTTGAACCCTCGCTCCTCATTTCAGGTCGTGGGGGTTTCCTCTGGCCTGGTCTGAACGCTCCCATCCTCAAAAATGGAGCCGTCCAGTCGTTCTCCCAGCGTGGGGAGGCGGAGCAGCAGGAGCTGAGGTCGGAGCTGGAGCGCCAGCGGGACGAGTGGGACCGCAGGAGGAAGACGAGGATCAAACGGGAACGGGGCTGGTCCGGAAACTGCTGGGGGGGCATCAGCCTGGGGGCCCCGGACCCGGGTCCTAATGGAGGTTCGTGGACTTCGTTGAACGTACAATCCGAATCCCATTGAGCTGGTTCCGTTCTTTGGGCAGAGCCGTGTACCTGCTTCAATTAGAACGAACAAATCCCAGAATCCTTTGGACCTCTGACTAATTTGACTAACAGTCAGCATAACGGCGTGTTGAGCTGGCCACATGCTGTCGGTTTGATTTCGCTCTTATAATTGGTTGGATGTATTGGTTGCCATGGTGATGGAACGCTTTGCTGTGTTGCAAAAGCAATTGTGAATGACAACAATCAACCAATTCCAAAGCACTGATCGCCATGGTAACAGGTCCCCAATATACAGAAAGTAATCATTTTTGTTTTTTGAATGTCTTTGTGTACCACACACACACACACACACACACACACACACACACACACACACACACACACAGACTGGCACCGGTTCCATCCTCAGTTAGGGTTGTCGGGGTTTGCTCCAGCATGACTGTGATCAACAACCACATGATCAGATGAGTTTGGAGTGGAACAGCATAACTGAAACACTGAGGATAAACTAGAAATCAACTTTATACTTTTACCTTTGTGAAAATAGTTTAGGGAAGGCCCGGCACCCCATGTACCCTGGAGCAAACGCAAAGCCGGTCCATGCAGAGTCCCTCCCTCAACCTCATGGAACATCATGGTGTTGAACTAGAACTTAACTTAACGTTTGTATACCTTCAACTTTGTGGGAATAGTTTGGGGAAGGCCCTTTTTCTTTGGTCCAGCATGACTGCACCCCCAGGGCACATGCAGAGCAGGTCCATTCAGAGCCCTGAGCTCCACCACAAACTCTATATGAATGAGAATGGAGTTCCCACATCAGTATCTCTTGAGAACTGACCAAAAACCCCAACAGACACACCTAAAAAATCTGGGTTCTAAGAGTGGAATGTTCTAAATGATGTGTATGTCCCAATACTTTTGTTCCTCTGTATAGATTAGGCTTCATGGAAAATGATCTTCAGTCATCATATTTGGGATCTTTGTGTTCCACAGAAACGTATGAGGACTTCGACTGTCGCATCATTGAGGTGAGTTCCACCGCTCACCTTTAGCAGACAGGAGAACCGCTGACAGAGAACCTGCATTTCATTTTATAGACTTTAAAAAAGGTCTAAAATCCGTCCGTTTGCTTCACAGTAATAAAAGCCCGTTTTAAGTTCCGTTATCTGGTACTTTCATCCCGCGGGCCTCTGTTTCCTTTCCCTCCTCTCGCGTCCTCCTGAGATCCATCGTTCTCGCGTTTCTTCTCCGTTTCCATTAAGCTCTTGCCAGCAGTGGAATTTACGATTTCGCCTGCCGGGCCGTTTCCTGAGCTGGAATCGAGCGGTTGCCATGTGAGGTTCTGTTCGGGTTCTCGGTCCACCGCCGCATTTACATCGTCCACCTCCGTCCCGATTCCTGTACGACGGACGGCCGCCTCACCTCAGCCTCATCGGGTGCAACGTGATGCGACGCAGAGTCCGTGTTCTGCAGACTCTAAAAGAGGAGAACCACCGGCCGCGTTACGAGCTCACCTCAAATTTTGAAATGTGGGAAACGTTCGGTCCGTCTTTGTGTCCGTCGCATCTCTGTCTCTTAATGCTGAGATCGTCCGTTAAATGAGCGCAAAGTGAAGCCCTCAGCGAAAATAACTCTTTAAATGTAGAGTGTGTCACTTACTCGGTGGGGGGGGGGAGGAGTGGGGTTTGATTCACACGGCGTGATTATGAAGTCATGTGATGTGATGTGACTTGGCTGTAATGATATTTGACAGTTTAATTCGTTCTATAGACGCCAGCGGAGCTTAATAACAGAGATGATGAGGAATCCCGTCTCAAAATCTGAAGAAGGGCTTTTAAAGTTAGAGGCAATAAATACCCCCCCCCCCCCCCCCCCAAAAAAAAAAACAGCTGCGCACCCGTTTGATGGCCACGCATCCGTTTTTCTGGGCCTTTCCAATCCCCATCTCTTCCCACAGGGTACGTACAGAGAACCCACAGGGGTATGTACACCCACAGGGTACGCACATAGAACCCACAGGGTACGTACAGAGAACCCACAGGGTACGTACAGAGAACCCACAAGGGTATGTACACCCAGAGGGTACACACATAGAACCCACAGGGTACGTACAGAGATCTCACAGGGGTACATACACCCACAGGGTACGCACAGAAAACCCACAGGGGTACATACACCCACAGGATACGCACAGAAAACCCACAGGGTACGTTCAGAGAACCCACAGGAGTACATACATGCTCAGAGTACCTACAGGACGTTCTTGATGGAGAACCTGGTTCATCACTTGTTCTGTTTTTCGGCCGTTTGTTTGTATGTACCCGGGTTCCACTCGTTCTGCAGCCTCTCGCCTCATTGCTCCCCCCATCTCCGCTCTGCTCCATTCTCCGTCCCCATTTTCTCTTTCCTGTTTGGAGCGCGGCTGCTTTTTTCTTGCCTAATTAGCCTTTTTAATTAGCGACGTCTTTTAAAATGATTGTTCCACTTTGGGAAAGGCAACTTTTGTGCGTGCTGAATAGACGCCGTATATCTCCGTTATTGTCCCTCCCTCCGTTCGCCGGCGCAATAAAGACGGAAACGGCAGCGCGAATAAAAGCCTGGCACTTTAACGATTAATTGCCATGCGAGAGGAGCCTCCTTCCTTTTGCTCTCCATCCATTTTCTCCTCTGTCCTCCTGCAGTCCTCCCCTTAAATTCCTCCATTCTCTAAATTAAAGGGGGGGGGGGGGGGGGGGGGGGGGGGGGGGGGGGGGGGGGGGGGGGGGGGGGGGGGGGGGGGGGGGGGGGGGGGGGGGGGGGGGGGGGGGGGGGGGGGGCTGCCGAATCCCAGGAAAAGGTTTTAGTGTCGGACTGTATATGATATAATATTATAATTAATAAACTGATAGTTCAACATCCATCCATCATCTTCCACTTAATCCTCTACTGGGATAATTTTTATGGGGGGGGGGGGGGGGTTCAGGCACTGGGCAGATACACTCAGGACAGGGCACCAATCTATCACTGGGTACACACACAAGCATTCTAAATGGGGCAATTTGATTTGATTTGGAACATTCAGTTGACCTTGATCCATGTTTTTGGGCTGTGGGAGGAAACCGGAGAACCCGGAGGAAACCCACGCAGACACGGTGGAAGCATGGAAACTCCAACCAGATTGGGATTCAAAGTGCCGCGAGGAGAACGTGATAACCACTATGCCACCGTGCCTCCCTGATAGTTTAACATCTCATTTTGAAGTCGTTATGAGAAAATGAAATGGATAAAATTAATTAGCGGAGATTTGAAACCTCTGATCTTTCAAAAGTTGCCAATGCGGGCCCTTGAGCAAGGCCCTCAACACTCATTGATTATGGGGGTCGCTTCATAGCTAATTAAATGTGGAGGACACACTCGTGTGTGTGTGTGTGTGTGTGTGTGTGTGTGTGTGTGTGTGTGTGTGTGTGTGTGTGTGTTTACAGAAGGCAAAATAAATCACTATCACTTAAAACTGAACCAGCTTGCGGTCCTCACAATTACACCAGGGCCACAGTGTGAGTGTTTAAACAGGGTTTTGGTCCCCACTTTGTTTCCCCACATTTGTACACACACACACACACACACACACACATACACACACACACATACACACACACACACATGCCCTTATGTCACTCAGTCATGCAGATGTTTAATAATGCATGGGGATCACCTCCTATTGATTTTATGCCTCAGTCTGCCTACAGTCATTCTTTCTTGCTCTCTCATGTAGACTCACACACACACACACACACACACACACACACACACACACACACACACACACTCACAGTAATTCCCCATTCATATTCCTTTATTTTATCAGTGCATCGTAAGCAGTCTGAGTTCATATGAATGTACATGAATCTTAATAGAATCAGAATTACAGCCATCAACATTAAAGCGTAATTAGAATTAATACCTTTTCTTTGGTGCAGATCGTCCAGCTACCCTAAACGAACCACCTTTTAACTGAAATGCCGCAGTGTCATGGGTTATTAAATTCCGACGTCGTCTTTAAATGATCCTTGGAATTAAATTGTAAAGAGAAAGTCATTATTAAAGAGCAAGTCGTAAAACTGATGGGTGAATTACAAACGACTGACTCTGTTCTGCGTCGGTTGATGTAACATTTCTTCTGTCCTGAAAAAAACCCCACACATTTAAAGGTGTAGGAATGACCACTGTGAATTATAATTAAGTTATTAGTTTAATAAGAAGTTATTTGTAAACTTTGGGAAAGGTTGTATCGTGTTGTCTGACGCGCTGTTTAAACCGTGGAGTGGCACTCCCCCCTTGTGGCCACCCGAGGTCTTACACTTGTGTACGTGTCTTGACAGGTGAAAAACGTCTTCAACATGACTGCTAAGGAGGGCAGGAAGAGGTCGGTCAGTGCCCTCGTGGTCGTGGGAAATGGTAAAGGAGCAGCAGGTGGGTGATCATGTCCACAGGCAGAGTCCAGTTTTACAGATTTACACCTCCTGGGTCTCCACAGAACCCTCCTGGTTCTTTTAAACAAATCAGAAACTCTCATCGCGTCTTATCTTCCACTTAATCTTATATGTTGGGTCGTGGGGGGAGGACGTTTCAGGTGGGTTCCTCATGCCCATCCAGGGGATCCATCGCTGGGCACACCCTCACTCACACAGACACATACACACAATATAGGGGCAATTAAGAGCAGCCTATCCACCTTGAATCTATGTTTTTGGACTAAAAGAAATGAGCATTGTTAAATTCATTTCTATATATATATTTTTTTCCCCTCAGGATTCGCTTTGGGAAAATCATCAGACAGAATGACTGCCTTGAGGAAGGTACACACACACACACACACACACACACACACATCCTGATTGTACTGATTGTGCAATGGATTGAATGATATGTCAAGACCTCGTTGCGTTATGCAGATGAACATGAAAGTCTGAATGTTCTGTGTGTATATTTATATTTTTATAGACAAAACTTTTATTATATGAATTTGTCTTAATGCTTTCAGGCCAAGAACCGAGCCATGCACTACCTCTATTTTATTGAGAGGTTCCAAAATCACACCAGTAAGTACGTGTGTGTGTGTGTGTATGTGTGTGTGTGTGTGTGTACGTGTGTGTGTGTGTGTGTGTGTGTGTGGTGTTTGTAGTAAATCATGTCTTTTGATTTATCTGTAGTTTTTCATGACGTTGACTCGACCTTCAAGAGGACGACGCTACGAATGAAAAAACAGAACCACGGTAAAGAAATAAGAAGTCTGGCGGCATGCGAGCCGTCCGTCTCACCCCGACAGTACAGTGGCAGGTTCTCCTTTCGTTCGTCTGGTCACTGAACCTGAACAGAAACACTCAAATAAAAGTCTCTGTGCTGTTTCTCTGAATATTCTTTATTTAAAGCGATTCTTAGTGACACCGTGGCTGTAGATTTTAGCAGTCCCCCTTTCATCAGACATTAAAATAAATGGAATAATTAATAACAATTTTAACATGAAATCATTTGGTTTGTCACCATTGATTCATTCGCTTTATCCTCTACTAGGGTCGCGGGGGGGTTCCCCATGCCCATCCAGGGGAGAACAATTCGGGCGCTGGGCAGATACACCCGGGACAGGGTGCCAATCTATCACTGGACACACACTCACTCACACAGACACACTCTATATGGGGCAATTTGGAGAATTCAATTGACCTGATCCATGTTTTTGGACTGTGGGAGGAAACCGGAGAACCCGGAGGAAACCCATGCGGACACGGGGAGAACATGGAAACTCCACCCAGATGGGGATTCGAACTGGGAATTCCTAGTGCTGAGAGGAGAACATGCCAAACATTAAGCCACCGTGCTGCCCGGTTTGTCGCCAAACATCTGAAAAATTGTAGGATTGTCGAAATGCATATCCATCCATTATCTGCCACTTAATCGTCCACTAGTGTCAAGAAGAAGGGGTGGGGGGTGGTTACCATGTCCATCCTGGGGGAACATTTTGGGCGCTGGGCAGATTCACCCAGGACAGGGTGCCAATCCATCACTAGGCACAGTCTCACACACAGACACTAAATAGAGGCAATTTAAATTGCTGCAATTTAAATTAGGGGCAATTCAGGGCACCAATTCACCTTGAATCCGTGTTTTTGGACTGTGTGTGTGTGTGTGTGTAGGTTATGGGCTGCACTGTCACCGAGCTGTAATCACCATCTGTAAGCTGATTGGTATTCAGGACCTGTACGCTAAAGTCGAAGGATCTGTGAATCTCCTGAACATCACCCGCGCGTTCTTCCATGGCCTCGCTCAACAGGTAAGACCTTCATCCTTAAAGAACCAACCGCCTGGAACCACCTGGAACTGTTTTCATGGGCCAGAATGCAGGTGCTGCATCGTACACCTGTGGGCGTGTCCCTTTATTTTGGGTGTCTTCAATCGTCAGAGTTATTATTATTATAATTATTTCATTCATTCATTATCTTCCGCTTTATCCTCTATTAGGGTCAGGGTTTGGGTCCCCCATGCCCATCCAGGGGAGAACGTTTCGGGCGCTGGGCAGATACACCCAGGACAGGATGCCAATCCATCACTGGGCACACACTCACTCACGCATAGACACTGTATATGGGGCAATTTGGAGAACTTAATTGACTTGATCCATGTTTTTGGACCGTGGGAGGAAACCGGAGAACCCGGAGGAAACCCACGCGGACACGGGGAGAACATGGAAACTCCACCCAGATGGGGATTCGAACCGGGAATCTCTAGTGCTGAGAGGAGAACATGCTAAACCACTAAGCCACCATGCCGCCTCAGAGTTATTATTATTATTATTATAATTATTTCATTCATTCTTTATCTTACACTTTATCCTCTATTAGGGTCGTGGGGGGGTTTCCCATGCCCATATAGGGAAGAACGTTTCGGGCGCTGGGCAGATAGACCCAGGACAGGACGCCAATCCATCACTGGGCACACACTTACTCATGCATACACACTCTATATGGGGCAATTTGGAGAACTCAATTGACTCGATCCATGTTTTTGGACCGTGGGAGGAAACCGGAGAACCCGGAGGAAACCCACGCGGACGCGGGGAGATCATGGAAACTCCACCCAGATGGGGATTCGAACTGGGAATCTCTAGTGCTGAGAGGAGAACATGCTAAACCACTAAGCCACCTTGCCGTGTCAGTTATTATTATTATTATTTATTCACTTTTTGCTTGGTTGCCAGATTGTCTGAATTTCAACGCATTCTGCATCACTACACTCTGCTGTTATGCAAGGCGCCTCATGTTTACACCAATAACATTAATCACAGTAACGTCACAGAGAGCCAAACCGCTGCTTAGCGTCCGACCGCGCCGCACGCTGTCACTGATTAAACGTGAATGTGCTTCAGAGGAGGAGAGAGAGAAAGAGAGAGAGAGAGAGGGAGAGAGAGAGAGGGAGAGAGAGAGGGAGAGAGAGAGAGAGGGAGAGAGAGAGGGAGAGAGAGAGCACGTCGCCACCACCGCCGCCGTCGTCGTCAATCTGCTTCATTGTTGTTGTCCCTGTTGCTCGCCTCATTTACTTAATTGCTTGCGAGGAGGCTGCTAACAGATGTGAAGAACGGAACTGACGGCGTAAAGCTGCTCCTCTCAGCTTCCAGATTCAGAAATAGAACGCGCACGTCGGGAAACAAAACCCCCTGTCATCGCACGTGAATCCTTTACATGTTATTATGGGATGGAGGCTTAATAAGTATTTAAAGGCGTAATGAGCGACAGAGCCGCGACACATAACTGCTGACAGCTTTAAAAAACGTTGAAGACTTTTATGGAGAGAGATCCTGTAGATGTGATGAATGACATTCTGACATTTATGGAACAGTCAAATGTTTGGACACGCCCCCTTTTCTCCTCTTAACGTATAGATGGACTGTGCAGTTTTACAATTCCAGACTGTGTTCTTTGGTGCTCCTGAGAACCAACAGGGGACTAACATCATCACAGAACAGGTATCATTTGGGTGGTGGATTGTGGGCAGTGAGGGGGGGGTTTATTGCAGCAGTGCTGCTGTAGTTTCATTTTTCCACCTCAGTGACACTGCTGGGATAGGAATAATGCCCCCACCCAATAACCCCTGGTCAGTGGTGGTTCTATTGGGGTTCTGAGCATTAGAACAGAGAGAACATTATGTACTGTAGAACACAAACAGATGGACTACAGAATGTAACTGTAGAACTACAAAGTCCATCTTTACAGGAAGTGGAACTGAGAACATGGAGAGCAAAAAGGGGGCGTGTCCAAATTGATGGCTGATCAAAAAGCACAAGACCTTTAAATCTCTGGAAGACTGTAAGTCATAATCACTCCCTCTGTCGGATCCACAGGAGACCCACCAGACGCTGGCGGACAGGAAGCAGCTAAATGTGGTGGAGTTTACCGAGGAGCGGGGACCGCTGCCCGTCGTGGTGGCGCGGCCTCAGCTCGGGGCCCGAACTGAACCGGAGGTGGAGGACGAGGTCCCCAACACGAAGCTGCACTGGGCCGACGTACAGGCGGCGCAGGGCATGAAGCAATCGGTGTGGTCCGGAGTCAAGAGGAACATCTGGTGAGGTGCAGCATCTTAAAGCGGCAGAGCTGAAGCACGGCGTGAAGGTTCTGCTCTGCTTTCCACATGATCCAATCCCGCGTGAGCGCGAGCACTGACATCACACCATGTTACCATGACGATGTTCCTGGCGAAAATGTTTCCAATAAACATATATATATATTTAAGATTGTGGCTTTTTAAAATGCAGATAAACACATTATTCATTCATTCATTATCTCCCGCTTATCCTCGCGGTGGGGTTTCCCATGCCCATCCAGGGGAGAATGTCTCGGGTGCTGGGCAGATAGACCCAGGACAGGGCGCCAACCTATCGCTGGGCACACACTCACTCACACAGACACACTCTATATGGGGTAATTTGGAGAACTCAGTTAACTTGATCCATGTTTTTGGACTGTGGGAGGATACCGGAGAACCCGGAGGAAACCCACGCGGACACGGGGGAGAACATGGAAACTCCACCTAGATTGGGATTCGAACCGGGAATCCCTAGCGCTGAGAGGAGAACATGCTAACCACTAAGCCACCGTGCCGCCCTAAAAAATTAAAATTATTATAATGTGTTTATGGCGGCACGGTGGCTTAGTGGTTAGCATGTTCTCCTCTCAGCACTAGGGATTCCCGGTTCGAATCCCAATCTAGGTGGAGTTTCCATGTTCTCCCCCGTGTCCGCGTGGGTTTCCTCCGGGTTCTCCGGTTTCCTCCCACAGTCCAAAAACATGGATCAAGTCAATTGAATTCTCCAAATTGCCCCATATAGAGTGTGTCTGTGTGAGTGAGTGTGTGCCCAGTGATGGATAGCCCCTCTGTTCTGGGTGTATCTGCCCAGCGACCGAAACGTTCTCCCCGGGATGGGCATGGGCAACCTCCTCGTGACCCTACTAGGATAAAGCGGGAGATAATGGATGGAATTATTTTTTTAGGGGGGTTGTCCACACTGGATTTTGGGAATAGAACCCTCACACCTTCAGCCTGACCACCCAATATTCAAACCACTGAGCAACCACACTCAGTACTGTGCACCACAGTATCTAACTTCATCTTTATCTATAATTTTATTTATTAACGTCTATAAAGCTGCATTATTTACCTTCTGTTTATAAAAACTGATCTGAACTTAACGTCTGATTCCTTTGAAGCAGGAGGTCGAGCCACACTAACATCACAATTACAGCCAACCAGACAGCGGTTTACATGACGACGTGTCTCCACGCTGAATGAGCAAGTGATCCACCCTGTTATTGTTGAGCCTGAAAGATAGTTCATTAAATATTCATGTGCGTGTGAGAAACAACAAAAGGACACGATTAAGTCAGAGGTAGCGTTTAGAACGAGGCGTCTTCATTAACCTTCCTGACCCGTTTTCTGTGCCGCTGTCTATCCCGTCACTTTTTATAGTTATTGTTACTCAGCAGGTTCTCCAGTCATTCATTCATTTATTATCTTCCACTTTGTCCTATATTAGGGTCGCGGTGGGGTTCCCCATGCCCATCCAGGGGAGAACGTTTCGGGCGCCGGGCAGACACACCCTGGACAGGGCGCCAATCCATCACTGGGCACACACTCACACTTACTCACACAGACATGCACACAAACACACTCTATATGGGGCAATTTGGAGAACTCAATTGACTTGATTTATGTTTTTGGCTATGGGAGGAAACCGGAGAACCCACGTGGACACGGGGAGAACATGGAAACTCCACTCAGATGGGGATTCAAACCAGGAATCCCTAGAGCTGAGAGGCGAACGTGCTGACCACTAAGCCACCGTGCTGCCTGTTCTCCAGTCAGCTAAATTTAATTAAATATATATTGGTTAAGTTGATGGTTGGGGTTCGAGCACAGGGTAAGTCAGGATTCAGCAGTAAGGATTAAGGGTTTTGCTTAGAGATCCACATTGGGAACTTTGGGGATGGACTTGAGGTCCAAATCTCTACACTTCGTGTTTACAGTCCAACACTTTGACCGCTGAGCTACTCTCCCTTGGTGAAGATATAGAGCTGCAGCACTGATGTGTGAATATCTGTGTCTTTCAGAGTGACGGGTAAAGTTTACAGGTCAGAAGTGAAGCCTGCCATATTGTACACCTTAGAAACCGCATCTCTGACCAAAAGACTATAGAGAGAGCTGCAGTGTGAGAGATGAAGATGCTGGGATTCTCAATGAGAGTGATGAAGATGGACAATGAGTGGTAGGGCTCTGGAGACAAAGTTAGGCGGAGAGATTGAGGTGGTTAGGACATGTGCAGAGGAAGGATGAGGATGCTGAGGATGGAGCCGCCGGTCAGGAGCAGGTTTATGGATGGATATATATATATATATATATATATATAGCCCAGCGATGGATTGGCATCCTGTCCTGGGTCTATCTGCTCAGCGCCCGAAACGTTCTCCCCTGGATGGGCATGGGGAACCCCACCGCGACCCTAATAGAGGATAAAGTGGAAGATAATGAATGAATATATATATATATGTGTGTGTGTGTAAATTGTCTTTTTTTTCTTTTTTTTAAATATTATTAGCACAATGACAGACTGACAGCAGTAAAGTTCGGGCTTTATTGAGCCGATACATAACAGGAACTGTATGATTTGGGAAAAATAAATAAAATAAAATCTTATCATAACATGAGACAGAGCAGCAATAGAAAGAGAAACCCCCAGAATCAAACATCTTGATTTCAAAAGAAAGACCAAAACAACCAAAGAGCATCTAAAAGGATGGCTCGCATCACTTTAGGGATCCGACTGGCACTGTGTGAATGCAGACGCAAAACAAGTCCTGAGTCCGGGGTTTATGACATCACAGTCTGATGTTTGTTCCAAAAGCACCTGATACTGTAATGAGTATTAGAACATAACATACAGGTTTATTATTTTTTTTAGCTTCATAGTTGTTGATGCTTTTCCGTCTGTCCTCTTTATGGCTTTCTAATATTTTAAAAATATCTAACAGCGTTTAATAAAAATTTAAATCAAACTTTAGAAAAATCAGTTCCTTCACGTACGAAGCTTCTTTTTTAACATGTGCATAAAATAAGATGAATACATTTCAGAAGGTGGTCAGCTGGAATGTACAGATTTCCTTCATCTGGAAGAACAATTACCTCAAACCACTGTGACATCACGTTTTCTAAAATGATTTAAACAATTTTTTTAAAAATCCCCACTGAAAGAGAATATTTAGCGTTTATTAGAGCACTTCAGCGTAGCTCCTGGTCTTTTGGACCCCATGTCCGTTCATTAGAAGGTTTTCCATCTGATGGCGGATAAAATGCAGTGGATGAAGTACAGCAGTGTGGTGACGTAGGAGAAAACCTAAAGGAAAAGCCACAAGGTATCACATTTTAATCGTTTTTATTGCTTTTATGGCATCACATTGTGGTTTGGTCTTCCCTTTGCAGCAGTTTCCACTTGTCTGCGAAGGCTTTCTTTTTTTGTTTTGGAGTAAATCTCTGGAGATGTTTGCTCTTTCATCCAGAACTGATTTTTGTAAGGGTGTTTAATGGGATTATGGAGAGGGATTTCACTAAAAAACTCACCCCACTTCCCCTTTAAGGACCTTGTTTTGTGAACCTGCTTTGTTAGACCAAGGCTTTTCCCAAACTCATCTCATCTCATATCCACCCAGGTGTCAAACAGATACAGCCCAGACAGGGCACAATTCAATCGCTGGGAACACATGCTATATAAGGCATTTCAGAGCAGCCAATTCACCTTGAATCCATGTTTTTGGACTGTGGGAGGGAACCTGAGAATCAGGAAGAACCCCACACGGACACGGGGAGAACATGGAAACTCCACCCAGATTTGGATTCGAACCTGAATCCCCAGCGCTGAGAGGCCGGAGTGCTCACAACTACATCAACATGTCGTCCCTTATATTACAATCGTCGTTCTAATTCGTACCGAAGGTGTTTAATGGGGTTTTAGTTATGGCTTCCACTGCAAACTCGCCTCATCATGCCTTTAGGGACCTTGCTTTGTAACCGCGGGTTTAACCAAGGCCTTCCCCAAACTTTTCCCCACAAAATTGGAAGCATACAATTGTCCAAAATTCATGACTAGGTTCAGGATTTTATACAACTGTGGAAATAAAACATCAACATTTGAATATTACGTTTAAACTGGCTTGAATACAGAAGGTTTCATTGTTGTTACTCAAATACTTAACGTTTAATCGTGTTTAAGCTACCCCTCGCAGCAGTATTAGCCTATGCTAACAGGAGAGTGAGCAGAAAGTCACAGATCAGAGAATAAAGTATTCATTTCACTCACCACCGCTGCGATATCGATCTGGTAGTATTTAAATGGGAACACTCCACCGGGAAGCGTCTCGTTCTTCATATCCAGAGTGACTTTAGCCAGAGGGACGGAGGCGCCGAGGTAAAACAGAGCCGCTAACAGGTGATACACAAAGTCCTACACACACATCAACAGACACACGTCCTTTAAAACAAAGTGCTTAGGGTTTCTGAAATCCTGCTTAAATCAGTTTAATTAAACCTGCTAGCTTAATCAGTATAATGCTATGAAGATGTCTTATGCTAGCATAGCATTCTTTATCATTATTAATGTGAATTCATCTGTATTCGTTATGGTTTTGCATTATATTTAAGTATCAGGGGTGGGACGGTGGCTTAAAGGTTTAGCATGTTCTCCTCTCAGCACTAGGGATTCCTGGTTCGAATCCCAATCTTTTTTACTTTATACTTTTAAATCACTTTTACTTTATCAGCTTTTCCCTTTTTTCATCCATTATCTTCCGCTTTATCCTCTATTAGGGTCGCGGGGGTGGGGGGGGGGGGTTCGGGTGCTGGACAGGGCGCCAATCCATCGCTGGGCACACACGCACTCACCCAGACACTTTATATGGGGCAATTTGGAGAACTCAATTGACTTGATCCATGTTTTTGGACTGTGGGAGGAAACTGGAGAACCCGGAGGAAACCCACGCGGACACGGGAAGTACATGGAAACTCCACCCAGATGGGGATTCGAACCGGGAATCCCTAGCGCTAAGAGGAGAATATGCTAAACCACTAAGCCCCTTTTCCCTTTATTGCAGTCATATTAAATATTTCCTTAAATACTTGAAACACTCTCACACACACACACACACACACACACACACACACACACACACACACACACACACACACACAGGATTTTAAACTCATTAATTTTCTGTTGGCTACACACTTTAAGTCCACAGGTCTGAGTTTGCCACCTGGACCTTTACTTCATTATTTGTACTAAAGTATATTTCATTATTGTACTTTTTATTTTTCAAGGTGCCACTGTGCACCGCTGTGGAACAAACCTCCCACCTCACTGACATTTTAACTACAATATGAAGCCAAAAGTTTGTGGACACTGAGACTCTGCGGCTGTGAGAGATTGTCAAAGGCTGTTGTCTGGGGGGGGGGGGGGCTCTATATGACCTTCATCCACTGAAATTAATAATAAGTAACTGGTGCTTTGTGGCCCAGTGATATTGCCCCCATGTCCTGGGTGTATCTGCCCAACGCCCGAAACGTTCTCCCCTGGATGTTCTCCACCCTCCGCGACCAAAATAGAGGATGAAGCGGAAGATAATGGATGGATAGATGGTGCATTGTGTGGATACTACATACTGAAAGAGCCTTCTGCTTCAATACCCACATGCATAAAACCTCGTTAACCTTGATTAATTCTCATTGTATCAATTTGTGATTAACACTCATTTCAGCCTCACCGCAGTAGCCCATCCTCCTTTGTTCTTGTGAGCTCCAGATATGAAGACTATAAGCCAGATGAAGGTCATGACGAAGCAGAAGACGGAGACGAACATCACCCAGCCTTGAGGATTCTCCGGCTTCACGTGAGTTGATGCTACCAGGATCCAAACCAAGCCACCAAAGACCTACAAGCCAACACGGACTGATGAGAAAATAAACCCACACACTGCATTACATCTCATTGATTAACGAAACGTAGAATGTACCAAAAATTTGTGGACACCAGAGAGGGCTTCTCATCTTTTGCTTTTATGGCCTGTTATCTCAGGAGCCTCCAAATCATTTCCTGGTCAGATTACTGGTGAATCATGCTGATGGGAGGGTCAGGATTTGACTCCCTGAACCCTCACTATCAGGAGTCGATGGTACAGGCTGGTGGAGGTTCATTCATTCATTATCTCCTGCTTATCCTCTATTGCCCATCCAGGGGAGAACGTCTCGGGCGCTGGGCAGATAGACCCAGGACAGGGCGCCAATCCATCGCTGGGCACACACTCACTCACACAGACACACTCTATATGGGGCAATTTTGAGAATTCAATTAACTTGATCCATGTTTTTAGACTGTGGGAGGAAACCGGAGAACCCGGAGGAAACCCACGCAGACACGGGGAGAACACCACTAAGCCACCGTGCCCTGGTGGAGGTTAAGTATAAAAATATTTTACCATGTTTTACTTGAAGGCGGCATGGTGGCTTAGTGGTTAGCATGTTCTCCTCTCAGCACTAGGGATTCCTGGTTCAAATCCCCATATGGGTGGAGTTTCCATGTTCTCCCCGTGTCTGTGTTGATTTTCTCCGGGTTCTCCGGTTTCCTCCCACAGTCCAAAAACATGGATCAAGTCAACTGAGTTCACCAAATTGCCCCATATAGAGTGTGTATGTGTGTGTGAGTGTGTACCCAGCAATAGATTGGCGCTCTGTCCTGGGTGTATCTGCCCAGCCACCGAAACGTTCTCCCCTGGATGGGCATGGGGAACCCCACCGCGACCCTAATAGAGGATGAAGCGGAAGATGATGAATAAACAAACGTTATACTTGACACAATGTATAACTGGCACTAAATCAAACCCTGCATTTGCATATACATAGTGTGTAAGTGTCTGCTTTTTAGGGAATTAAAGCAATGTTCCGTAACGAGAATTCCGCTCCTGATGCAGCCATGATGCCATCAGCCTCCACCATATGGCTCTTGTCAGCACTATGCACGTAAATGTGTAAAAAACCATTAATATTCTGGAGAGGATGGAACTTAACAAGGGCATCACGGTGTAACATCATGCTGCACCATGGCTACTTATCTGAACCAGTGTTTGCATCTTTTATTAAAACTATTTAGCCAAAAGAGTGTGGATGTCAATTCTAATTATTGACTTACTGGGCGAGGCCCGTTGGTTTCAGGGAAGGGTGGTTTTAATGGCACCACAATGGCAAACAAGAACAGATTAAAAAAAAAAACTGCATGTTTCCAACATTTTGGGAAGACCCTGTTTTGGTGTCTGGTCGTTGATTTCATGAGCCCTGTACACAACCCTGCGGAACTCCTTCTGAATACATTGGAAGGTGAGCCAATGATGAGCCAATGGTCCCCAACCACGGCCAGGTCTGTCCATAGTCTCAACATCTGAGCTGCAGTCCATTCCTGCTGATTTGTTGTTCATGACATCAAGACAATCAGATGGTTTCTGACTCAGCAAACTCACCACTGTCAGGCCAAACCCCTTATCGTCCCTCAATGTGCTGCCTGCCAGATTTACCCCTATTTAGCCGCTGTTACTGATCCAGAATGCCATCCAACTCATTCCAGCCCATGTTACCCCACCATTCATCTCCCTCTGTAAGTCGTGCACCATTTGGTAGTCCACATGATGTCCATATATGGCACTTTGGGTCTTAACAGGATTTTCAATGACAAAATTAAATAGGTTTCCATTAATCACCTCCATCACATTCTGAGGTAATGAAATGTGTTAAGAATCTGAAATGGTACCTTCTGTACACATTTATCGTCTGTAGATCACTGGATCCTCTAAGTTATGAGATGGTTTAGTACTAATACTGCTACATGTAAGATATTACTGCGCCAAAGTAGGGCGGGGCCCTGGGGGCTACAAAATATTGGTAGACTAATGTAACAATATTGGGGTTGTGGTGATTTAGAGGATCCAGGAGTAAAACGTACAGAGAAAACGTATTTTCAGATTTATTTCAGAACATGAGGAAGGTGATTAATGGAAAAACCCCATTAATATTTGTCATTAAAAATCCTTTTATGACCCAGACTGCCATATATGGGCATGACAAGCATGGTGCCCACTATTGGTGCTATACTACTTCTGGCTTTCAGTTGATACCTGGATCTAGTACACGCCCGTGACACTGGCACACAGGTTAATCCATGGACCTTCATACCTGAGCTCTCTTTTTCAAACGCACACCCCCGGCTCACCCGCTGCTCCCATGTGATTATTGTTGCCTGGTGACTCTACCTCAGTGCTTCATATCCTTCATCACTGCTGTATGGTTATATGATCCCTCTAGCACCATCTGTAATGCAAGGTCATTCAGCATTTTCAAGAAACACCTGAAGACACCCCCCCCCCAGGAGCACCTGCTCTAATCTCTAATCCCTAATCTCTAATCTTCATCTGGTTTCCTTATTAAAAAACGACAAAGTGGTGGGTGGAGAAGGGGGGGGGCAAAGGGTCAATATTTGGTGATCTTGCTGATTTCTGTGTTGTTCTCTTTCTCGTAGGTGGTTTTGGATAAAAGTGTACGATGGCAAAATATAAACAAGACCTTGTCTCGGTACGACAGCAGCCTGCATGCAGGACGATTGTCCACCTGTGGGCAATGGGACAAATCCAATCAATCAGGAGACGTCAAATTCATTGGCCATGTGGCTCATCCTTAAAAAAAATGTCCTCAAAATGTGTTTCATATCCCTTCAGTATATTGATCACTTCCATTTCCACTGCTCTACCCACTCACTCGCTGTCTTTCTCACCTTTCAGATCAGATAGCAATACTGATACACAGCCCTGAATACCTCCAGCAACCCTCACAACAACACAATAAAGCCACCGAGGCTGCGGGATCATGTTTTTCCATTTGGGAAAGAACCGCCGCAGCACATTTCCCACAATTAAAAACAATGGCGTGGTGCGAGGCAGCAGGGCGAATTAAAACATCACTGAGACCTGAATAAATTCAATTAGCATTAAACACAGTGTTAAACACAAAGAGCTCAGCACATGACCTGCTGCTTCTTCACTAAAACACTACATTAAAAGATCACAGTCTCAGTTCTAGTTCATCCCAAAGGTGTTTTATAGGGTTCAACTCAACGGACCCTGCTTAGTGCACAGGGGCTCTGTCAGGACAAATAAGCGGGCCCTCCCTAAACTGTTCCCACAAAGCTGGGTCCATACGAGATGCTTGATGGAAGTGAATGTATCACCTAAATCCAACGATTAAAGGATGTGTCCCAATACTTTTGCGAGTTATTCCAAGCGTTTATTGCGCAGACCTTGTGGTTTATTAACTTTTGAAGTATTAGATCGTTGAAGCATGAATTAACTAAAAAGATAAACATCTGGAGTCCAGTTATAGTGCAAGTTTTAGTGTGTGTGTGTGTGTGTGTGTGTGTGTGTGTGTGTGTGTGTGTGTGTTCACAATAAACATAAATTATTGCCGTTTTGTTACAGCGCGTTATAACTGTTCATTATTAACCCGAGAGTTCGAGCCACGCGCAACAGACCGTCTCTCAGCAAGCGCAATACAGTTACTCGTTCTTTTTTGCACACACACACACACACACACACACACACACACACACACACACACACTTTATCAGGTAATATACTAGATTCAGCATCTAAATCTGTCTGTATCTTAAATTGTCAGAACTTTTGCGCAGTGCGCCAGCAGCGCGTAACGAGTTCGTAGCCAACCGTTGGAGTCGTGTGCGCATTCTACAAGTTGTATTAAAAAGGACCCATATTTTTCATTTTCACAGCTCAACTGCAGCATGACTTTTTGTTTTCACATCTTACCAGTTCGGGCAGGTAAAAGATGTCCGGGGCAGTTGTGCAAATCCCGAGCCCGCTGGGCAGACTGGCCATGGACTGCGCCGTCACCGCCGCCATCCCGCTGCTGTCCTCCTGATCCAACTGACCGAGAACGAGTAAAGGCGAGAAGCCCTTGTCTCCACCTGTTTAAGCACCTACCCCCAGGAACACTTTCTTTCCCAGGGCAAAACAGACACACACCCTCTTAGGGAGTTTTGTCCCCTCACACCACCTCTGACTGCAGTTGTGCTGGTTGGTGTTCACTATGGAAGGCCTTCAAGGTCAACATTTTGGAAGGGAAGTGGTGACCTCATATCCCTTATTTTAAACAGTGGATGGTTACTATGTAAACTTATAGTAAACGTAATATTTGAAACTACTTTACTTCATGAATAATCCAACATTATGAGCTCAATGTATAGATCACAAATGTGTCTGAATTGAAGTGTGATATAGTATTAATTCATCTATTTATTGATTAATTAATTTATTTGTAAGTTTTATTCTAATTAGTTGCTCTGGAACAGTTTCTAGTGCTGAACTGGTCTCCAGTCATTACTATACAGACAGACAGACATTCATTCGCTCATAAACAATTTATTAACGTTACTTTATTAACTAACATGTTATGGATCATGTGATGCCCATGCAGACACAGAGAGAACATAACAAATGTTGTACCAATGTTGCTTGATGCAAACTGAAGCTACTGCACATCCGAAAAAAAAAAAAACAACAGTAATCAGTAGCATTAACTTGCATATAGCAATATTAGTATCAGGACTCTTCAATTAGTATTTATTTCAGTAGATTTAGAAATGTATAAGAGAAAAATATGCACCGGTAAAAATAGATCTGGTTCTGAACATTTTTCAGAGGAGTGTGGCAGAGGCGTGGTCAACTGGATGTCGGGTAGGGAGGGGAAGGCGGAGCTGAGGATGGGAGGAAGATAATTAACGCACCTGACATAGTTTGTGCTGATGGCTTCTGTGCAGGTATTTGAAGAGAAGCAAGCAGCAGGATCAGAAGAGAGAGAAAGCATTCGTGACAGTGGCTGCGCCAGACTCTCTCCATCCTCTTTTTGAAAAACCTGTCTGTCTGATCCCACGTGCTGCCACCATCAGGTGATTTTTGGAAAACCTTGTTAATGAAAACCTTGTTGTAAATGCTTCCTAAACCCAGAATTCCAAATATGGATAACTGTCATAGAACCGACTCGTATATAAAACCCCTTAGTTTGTTTTGTGGAATACACTGTGTGTCCTTTATTAAATTTAATGTGAGCCCAAAGTGAGCTTCATGTTCAGTGGGTACAGATTGTAGCTATTAAGTACACAGGGCACACAGGTGGAGGTTGGTTTGGAGTTCAATTTTAGCATCGTGAATTACAGGAGGCTCACGTTGTAAATAAAGTGCTTTTTATTAAATCTCTCACATCTTTAGAGTCTGTGATTCTAGGATACCCCAAAAAACACTTGCAAAGAATCTTTTCTCCACATTTAACCCATCCAGCAGTCACACACACACTAAGTAAAGTAAGCACACAAGCAGAGAGTGATGGGCAGTCATGGCCCTCGGGCAGCATATGGGGTTAGTTGCTTTGCCCAAGACTACTTTCGCCATGGTACTTGGTGGGACCAGGAATCGAACCGGGGACTTTCATGTCACAAGGCTCGTTTCTTAAACACAAACCTATGACTGCCCCAAAGAACACGTTATAAGATATGATTTTAATAATTAGGACTGAATATACAGATGAAATACATGTAGTGAATGTAAATGAAAGACTGTTTATCAAAACAGAGACACAAAAAAAGGTATAAAATAAATTTATTCATCATTCCGGTTCAGACAAAGAAACATCAGTGGGTTCTTCAGATGTGGATCATTACCTTCTCTAATATCGCCTAAGATAAGATGTGATACTAAGGCATATTTACAGAGTAAAGGTGTTATGGAGTGATGATAGAAATCGAATGATGTCAGAATGAGATAAAAACTTCACAGGACGATTAAGATGAATAAAAAAGACAATAAAAGAGCAGCACATTCACACTGCTGCCATGTCGCATGATATATTTCAAAAATAATCCAAAGAGAAAAGATGATTTTCTATATTCATATGCAACCAACTTATTAACTATATATATATATATATATATATATATATATATATATATATATATATATATATATATACATGGCATAAATTGATAGTCATTCTGAATATTTAAGTTCTAAAGTTTGTCATATATTTATAAATGTCATTTAGAATTTCTGTGATTTTAGTTGTGTATGGTGCAGACCAGTCTACCTGAACATACCACACTACTTTTCTTTAACAATTCAGATTACAGCACGCCGGCTGTTTCCGAAATATATATATAAAGCCTGAATCTGTCCCGGATACTACATGGTCTTGCTGGGTACAACACAAATAAATGATTGTCAATTCTTTGTTTTACTTTCTTTTCATTTACGTTTGTAGGATGAATGCATTTAGTTTGGCTGCTGAGGCGTAGCTGGTTGTCATGTCTCGCATTTTCCTGCTTTACCCTCAGAAGATCTTTAGATGGACCTCCACCGGAGAGCGGAGAAGATGGCATGCAGGAAGTAGAGCAGTGTTGTGATGTAAGCCATCACCTGAATACAGCACAAAAACATGGCAGGTAAAAATGTGTACTTAATGTGTGAAGTAATTTTTATATTTATTTAGTGTGATCTCCAGTTTCTGAGTTGCTTTATGTTTAGACGTCCTAAAGGACTTTTCTGAGTAATACATGCCATTATAATGCTGTGCTTTAAAAATAGATTTAAAATATTAATGTACACATTAATATACATTTTTTAGACAATAACACTGTATTTCATGTTCCACATGTTACGTAAATGACTCCTTAAATATCCATAACCCTTACATTTTACAAGCAGTAACCCAATGTATACGAAATACCACATTTTGTAATTACAAATCAGTGGCAATACTATAAACCAAACTACCTCACAGAACTTCAGAGAGCATTCATTCATTCATTCATTCATTCATTATCTTCTGCTTATCCTCTATTAGGGTCGCGGTGGGGTTCCCCATGCCCATCCAGGGGAGAACATCTCGAGCGCTGGGCAGATAGACCCAGGACAGGGCGCCAATCCATCTCTGGGCACACACTCACTCACACAGACACACTCTATACGGGGCAATTTTTGAGAATTCAATTAACTTGATCCATGTTTTTGGACTGTGGGAGGAAACCGGAAAACCCGGAGGAAACCCACGCAGACACGGGGAGAACATGGAAACTCCACCCAGATGGGGATTCGAACCGGGAATCCCTAGTGCTGAGAGGAGAACGTGCTAAACCACTAAACCACTGTGCCGCCACTTCAGAGAGCAGTTTTACCAAAAGAAATAAGCAATAGAAAAAAAAATAGGAAAAAAAGTTTGCATTAGATCATTTACTATTTCCCTTTACTATTATGATTTCATTACTGAAACAAAGTCGAAAGTATATCAGGTTAAACCTTCATGATTATAAAACTAATAAACAGTAGTTAAATAATAATAAGTAGTAGTATTAAAAAAACTCACCACAGCAGCAATGTTTTCCTGGTAGCTCTTAAATAAGAAGGGGTCAATGGACCACTCTTTATACACAAGGGTTACATAGGCCAGTGCTACTGATGCACTTAGATAGAACAGCACTGCAATGAAATGGTACATGACATCCTAAAAGGAAAAGGAAAATTGTCAGTTACATGTCAAATAACATTTCATTCCAGGTTTTATGGACTACAATGCATCACTTTGTTGTCATCATTATGCTCATCATAAGCAGGATATTTAATGACAAAAATTTGTGTGTTCTTAAAAATTGACCTTCATTATGTTTTGTGGAAAATAAATATGTTCAAAACCTGATATATGTTCTTCTGGAGCCTCTGAATGACTGGAGTAATAGTTGTAATGCTAATATTGAAAGTGAAAGATGTCAGTAGGTTACACCAAAGTGAGGTGGGCGCTTTAGAAGTTGTAACACTTTGTGATACTTAATTACAAATGTGGTTCACCCTCCTTCTTGAGGAGGATGAACAGAAAAGAATAAATCAAGCAATATATATATATATATATATATATATATTTTTTTTTTTTTTTTTAAAACAACCCATATAATTTTTAATTACTTTATCCCAAATTAATTCTGCATGTATATTATAGAATTTTGTAGAAAATGGTCAATTTATCCATAGAAAACAAAATGAATTAATTACCAATAATTAGTTAATTAGTTAATTTTTTTAAAAATTGATTCATGTGTTATCATCAATGGTGAACAATTGTGCAAAGTTTTAGCTTAATCGGATAACGGGAAGTAGGTGAAGTAGCATTTTCAATCTTTTTTCCATAAAAACAGATGAAGCTGATATACGGGTGGTAATATTGAGTGATTATAAATGTACAGCATCAAGCTACATGTAGCAGTAATACTATTGTGACCTCATAATTCAGATGATCCAGCAATGTACAGAAGAAAATGTACTGGGTTCTTTATATATTTATTTAGTGCCAACTACATAACGACAACAATGAACTCTTAATTCTTAATGCTTTTAAGCATAGTTACCAAACTGGGCCAAATGCCACCCTGGTTGCCTCCACAGAGAAAAATGAAGAACCAGAGGGTGGTCATGACAAAGCAGAAGATGGAGACAAACATCACCCAGCCTTGTGGATTCGCAGGAATCACATACGTCGAGGCCACCAGACACCACACCAATCCGCCAAAAACCTGTAGAAGAGAGGTAAATAAAAACATTACCTACAACCTCTTACATTAAACTAAACTAAGACCCAATTCAAATTCCAAAATTCAGGTACCAATTGCACAATTAAAAGTTCACATCCAAATGCAGGCTTTAAAGATTGCAAACTGTCAAATGCATTGCTGCTTGCTGCATTTTTAAAATTTTTTTTTTTTTTTAGCAACAAGGGTATTTTGTATTACTTTTCCATACAGAATAAAATGTTTTTTGGTGTTGAAACAATAACGTGTAACTTATAACTATTTCTAAATCTAAATATAATTTTTCTAATTATTGTTAGTTATAGCGGCACGGTGGCTTAGTGGTTAGCACGTTCGCCTCTCAGCGCTAGGGATTCCCGGTTCGAATCCCCATCTGGGTGGAGTTTCCATGTTCTCCCCGTGTCTGCGTGGGTTTCCTCCGGGTTCTCCGGTTTCCTCCCACAGTCCAAAAACATGGAACAAGTTAATTGAATTCTCAAAATTGCCCCTATAGTGTGTGTCTGTGTGAGTGAGTGTGTGCCCAGCGAGGGATTGGCGCCCTGTCCTGGGTGTATCTGCCCAGCACCCGAGATGTTCTCCCCTGGATGGGCATGGGGAACCCCCCCGCGACCCTAATAGAGGATAA
Source organism: Corydoras maculifer (assembly GCA_019802435.1). Lineage (NCBI taxonomy): Eukaryota > Metazoa > Chordata > Actinopteri > Siluriformes > Callichthyidae > Corydoras > Corydoras maculifer. Next base: position 2,996,437 of record JAFMOD010000191.1, on the reverse strand, counting down.
GCGGAAGATAATGAATGAATGAATTTTTAGTTATTATTTGTTATATATTTTATCATACACCAGCATATGTCAGGACTTGTAACTGAAATGGCTCTTGGTTATTGCAGCAAGATGTGGCAGCTCAGTGGTTAGGGTGTTGAGCTATCAATCTGAAGGTTGTGGGTTCAAATCCCAGGTCCACTGAAGTTACCAGTGTGGATCCTTGGGCAAGACGCTTAACCCTCATTGCTCCAGTGATGCTGTGGTCAACCCTGTGCTCACTTTTTGGATAAAAGTGTCTGCTAAATGACCAAATGTAAATTTAAGATAATAAGTTTTGATTAAGTTTCTACATAACCCTTTTTTTAAATCACAAATTACAAACACTGGGCACTTAAAATGTCATTTATACATTAGAAAATATATCGCATTTAGTTAACATGAATATTTAATTTGCTTATTTTACATATAAAGTTCCAACATTTTAATAAACTCTACATTCCTTTGTACTGGGGCTCAGTAGAGACTGTTTTGTAAAATTTCTAACAATGGCTAGGATGCAGACAGACATGGCACAGGCAAACACAAGCACCACCTTGCACAAATATTCAGCTATAGGTTAAAAGAAAGGGTATGTTTAGTATGTGCTATGTACATGTTACACATGTAATACACACCAAAACTCATTCATATAAAGATTTCATTAGAACAAAGGACACCGAAGAGTTATGTGTATTTAATATTCCTCCTTATGCTTTATTTTATCTAAACCTTTTGCCATTTTGTATTTAACACAGATAATACTAAATTTGGTAGCCTCTGCGCATTAATACAAACACACAGCTATAATGCAGTTTAACTTAACACTTTAGTTAAATTGGAAATAAAGATAGATATTCAGCTTTTTAAAATACAAATTGTTACTCGTAACCCGTATATTACAAAGTTGTTAGATATCTGTGGCTTAATTAAAAGGTCACTTAACGTTTAGTTCTCTAAAATAGTCTTTCCATCATTATAGTTCTGTGTTTTGATGTGAAGCAGCTTTTTGTTTTTTGGTAAGTAGCTCGGTTACTGTGCAGTCACACTGCATGTTGAAGTCAGGTTTCTGTTTTCAATGTTGATTTTAAAGTCTATTTGAACTTTTTAACTCTGAATCTTACAGCTAAGCCATTTTTAGTGCCTTTACTAGGATTATATTAGGGGAAAAAAGCTCTTTCTGCCTGCATTCTAGTCAGTTTAAAGCACCGAATGTGCCCTTAAAGCACGGAATGAGTGTAAAATAAGTCACATGTTTTCACACAGTTAAGTTTCCTCCCTAAAGTCACATTTAAGAAATGAAGACGAGTTCTGACTCCAGCGTCAACAAACCTGTCAGCAAACAATGAAGCACTACCAGCTCAAAGCCACAACAGAAAACTGTTTTTATTCTCAGCGTCTATTAGATTTAGCTTTTAATGTTATGATTGATTTTGGATGGATGTTAAAAATCCTTTCTTTTTTCTCTCACAAATTTGTGAAACGTGTCTTTGGAAGTGACCATTTAGGAGAACAAGCAATTATGTGGTCTGATGACTATATATATATATATATATATATATATATATATATATATATATATATATATATATATATATATATATATATATATATATATGACCAGATACTGATGCTAAGTGAAAAACTCATAACTTTTATAACCTAACATCCTAATTCATCCCCAAACTATGTTAACAGGTCACTACAGTTTCTTCATCAAACCCATTTACAGTGTGGACTTGTAACAGTTTAGGGAAAGCCTCTGTTTTAGCACGACTGTCTAAAAGTACACAAGACAAGGTTTATAAAAGCTTGACTGAATACGTTTTAGGTGACAGAACTTGACAAGAACTCCATCAAACACCTTTGTGATGAACTACAGTTGTAGGCCAGACTCTTTTGTCCAACATCAGTGTCTGACCTTGCAAATGCTCCTCCTGATAAATTGGTAAAAATTCCCACAGACACAATTAAAAGCCTGCAAGGTGTCCTTACACTTTTGTACTATCAGTGTGAAGGGGAATTGACTAATTATGACTGATGCTGATCACTAAAGATGATTTTATCACGACAAAATTTTAAGAAATGTTTTTTATATGGTCACATATCTTATGTTTTCTACAATCAGAACGGTGCAACACTTCCTGGTTATGCTTTTTTTAGAACAAACGTGCTTTGTACCCAGCGAGTGTTCCACTAATTCACAAAGCTGTTTAACCAAAAGCAACTGAACCTGAAATTCCTGTCATGTCAGAAACATCTCCCTGTACTGTACGACTTTAAAATCTAGACCTGCAATTATTATTTCACGTGACATGAAAGAAAGACTTAAATTACATTCTATTAAGATGCACAATCCCAAAAATCCTAAACGCACATTCCTAGCATCACACTTTTGTCTGCTCATTCTGTAAAACGAAGAAAATCCAGAGCAAGGTCTGCAATCCAGAACACTGCAATAGAACATTTAGTTTACAGTTGAATTCTTATGTTATGAATCAATTTGCTTTATTGATGATGATATTTACTAAGAATAGTTTTTTGGGGGGATCTTTAGGAATAAGAAGGCCCTGCGACAGACGGTTTGATGGTGTCAGTCTGGGATTTACGTGCAAATAAAGGTAAGTACTGAAGGCAGTGTTCACAGTGCTTCAAACAAAGCACCAAACCCTCAGATCTGACAAACACTCAGACGTTTTTAAAGGTTTAAACGTTTAACGATTTTAAAGCCGTTTTTAATTCCACTGTCTGTGGATTGTTTTCAGCCAGCCTGCATCTGAAAGAGGTTGGGTTTTATTTATGTCAAGTTAAATGCAGCAAAATAATAGAAATCCATATTTTAATATTTGTTCTGTTAATAATTAAACGGTAACTTATTGACTGTCAAGTGTCAGATAATGAAATAATTATTAAATAACTTTGAAACTATATATATATATATCTTTAAAAAGTTGCTGTTGTAAAAGATGTGTAATTAATGCAAATGCGTGACATCACACAACATAAAAGGTGAAATCGTCTAAACTGTCAGTAACTGAAGACAGGAGCAGCTTCCCCTTATTCTAATGCTTTGGCCTCAGGCTCAGTATGTCACCATCCACTTTTGAGGCACATGCCACATCAATTAAACTCTCATTTAAATACTCAGGCGTACACTGTGCAAATGATTATAATCATAAGTGTTGACCCTAAACTCATGCGCTCGGGTTTCAGCAGAGCTGTTTACTCAGCTCAACCGTCCCTTGCACGAACGCTCATATGTACCTGCATACAACGAAATCTTACTCCTCTCCCTCATGTGCATGGGGTACTTACAAATTCGGGGAGGAACAGGATGTCTGGCATGGTGGTGAAGATCTTTCCTCCACTCGGGAGGCCGTTGCCGCTGACTGCAGACGCCATAATCCCAGTGCGGTGGGTGAATGTGTGGGTGAATGGGTGAAAGCACCAGAAATGACGAGAAAATGAGTTGGCAGTGAACCGGGGTGGTGTTTTAAAGCCTCATCTCCTCCTCCTCCACCACTCCTTATTGTCTACCAGGTCCTCCTCTTTTGCTCGCTTTGTGTTCGAGCCATGCTCACAGGACACATTCTCTCACCTCTTGGTAGATATTCTTAGCGTCAACTGGGAGTGTGGACAGGTTGGATGAGAATTACGTGTGGTGGCATGTTTTTACAATAATCTCAATGCAGCCGAGTGCGATTGTGTTTAAAATCAGGTGTGTCACTATTACCAAGGCCAGGACACAGGTCCTCTCCTATTGTACAGGCCTTTTTTTTATAGTGTGTCATGTTTAATAAGAATTATATTATAATCTGCAGCATATTATTAGAACCATTGACCGAATGTGGACACCTTTAATTAGTGGGTCACACCCGTTACTAAAAGATGCCTCAAGTCCAACATACAGCCATACAATCTCAGAGCTGGGCAAGGACCTTACTGGTGGAGGTATGTGTGAACACATGGGAGTGGAAATACGAGATGCAGGAAATGAGACGACCACAAGCGTTCATCCCAGTTTTAGTTATGAGCCACTTCAATACAGTGAAGTGTTTGCTGTGGCTGAAATCCCAGAGTGTTTTATTTGCTCACCTGTCAAACCCGAGTAATAAATAGTTTACAAACAAATAATTTCCCTCTTCGTTATGAACACACTGTCCTGTTACAGGAATAAGGTACCATTTAATCCCCATTTTCACGTCTTCTGTACTTTATTTCATATTGTTGTTGTCGTACTTCAGTAAAAAGTATCTTTGATGTTTACTCACGAGTTATGTGTTAGGACTTCTTTTATTTCTTACCACTGAGCTCCAACGTGCCAGCAGGGCATGACCCCGTATTCTGTACTCACTCGAGCATCTGATGTCCCACCACTGTACACGCTGTTTTAATGACTAATTCATTTTTGATTTGTCACAGGAAGTATACATTTATTTTGCTGTTAATTATAGCACCTCAGCGGCACAGTGGATTAGGGGTTAGCCTCTCAGAGCTAGGGATTCCCGGTTCGAATCCTTATCTGGGTGGAGTTTCCATGTTCTCCCCGTGTCCGCGTGGGTTTCCTTCGGATTCTCCGGTTTCCTCCCACAGTCCAAAAACATGGATCAAGTCAATTGAGTTCTCCAAATTGTCCCATATAGAGTGTGTATGTGTCTGTGTAAGTGAGTGAGTGAGTTAGTGAGTGAGTGTGTGCCCAGCGATAGATTGGCGCCCTGTCCTGGGTGTATCTGCCCAGCGCCCGAAACGTTCTCCCCTGGATGGGCATGGGGAACCACACCCCCCCTTTGCGACCCAAATATAGGGTAAAGCGGAAGATGATGGATGGATTATAGGACCTCATTATTTCCACATGTTGCATTTTTGGGAACATGCCAACATAGTGGTCCCTTCACAATATAATACCTAAGGGCAAAAAACATGCGTAAGTGTGTGTGTGTGTGTGTGTGTGTGTGTACAGTTACATGTTCCAGTATATCTATGTACCGTGCCTTACCTGTTTCTCAGGTCTTAGTATTATGTTTACCAGAAAATATGATCTAGTATTTCCTGCTGTGTCAGTTCGGATTGTTGCCATTGGACATACCAAGCTTTTGGGTGATGACAAATAAATTTTTAAGTATCCTCATTCCTTAATAATTACTTTTTTAAACCACAGAAGACCAACAAACCACCTCAAAATGATCAGGGACACACCCTCATCATTGAATTGGGGTCTTTTTAATCCGTCCCATTACCACAGGGGCATAAAATCCATCACCTACTTAGGCGTTTTGGACAAGTGTATGTGGGAACAGTTTGGGGAAGGCCGTTTTGTGTTCCAATCAGGGTACATGTGTGAGACTGAGGTCTTAACCTGAGGAGGCACTTTCCATTTAATGTGATTGAATGACACTCCAGAGAAATGAGATCTCCTTTTTCCCCCCCTAGGATGCTACAAATTCTTGTAGAAAGCCTTATGTGTGTGTGTGGGGGGGGGATGAGATGTCAAAAGTATGGAGTATGGAGTGGGTGTCTTATTACTTTATTCAGTATAGTGTACTATGGTTAAATCAGGCATTCTGTAATTCACACCACCAGCGTTTCGGATGCAGCCGGTGTGTGTTCACATGCAGAAATGTAACATCATCAAACCAGCACACAAACCAGGCCACCTGAAAACCTCCCCAGTTCTCCCAACAGCCGGGATAGGACATAGTTCTACATATGGGAGATGCTCCTGTGTGTGGCATCACCCCACAATCAAAAGTGTCATTTAGGTGTAAACCAAGAATGAAGTAACACTTTCCAGTTCGACTTGACTACATACAAGGCAGACACACACACACACACACACACACACACACACACACACACCTCCCATACCTGGAGATCCACACCTTGTCATGATGAGTCAGGAGCTACTTAGGTGTCCTCTGACATTATCCAGAACAGAAAAACAGTTTACATGTTGCTTATGGCAACACATTAAGAATGTCTGTTAGTTTCTACAGCCCTTGGTGACCAACAGCAACATTAATATGCAAATTTACGTGCAGTGTTTGTTTAAAATTTTGTTTAAATGTTATTTATTGTATTTGTCCATATGCTGTAGTGTTTCCTGATCATGTAGCCGTGGCCTCATAGAACATAAAGGAATGTAATGATGCGTCTGCGTCTTTGTAATAAGAAGTGTTTAAAATACTTTATAACATTATTATTTATTTTTAATTTAAACAAACTGGGGATTCGGTCGAATCTCGGTGAAGTTTGCATGTTCTCCCCATGTCCTTGTGGGTTTCCTCCGGGTTCTCCAGTTTTCTCCACAGTGCAAAAACATGTATTCAGGGTGCATTATTTGCTCGAAATTACCCCTATAAAGTGCATGCCCACCAATAGATTGGTACCCTGTCCTGGGTGTATCTGCCGGATGGGCATGGGGAAACCCTGTGCAACCCTAGTAAAGGATTAAGCAGAAGAAAATGAATGAATGAATCTGCAGGGCAAGACTATTTTGGTACCTAGTTAATGTTTTGTAAGTCGTCTGAAGCATCCTGTGAGACATTGTTAATTCTGTCAACACTGACAAGTTGCATGAATTGAAAGTGATACCAGAGACTGTATCTAATGTACTTCTTATGACTTACATATTCAGCTTGGTGAATGGGTGGCATGGTGGTGGTACATGGGTATCTGTATCTGTGTGGGTTTCCTCCAGAGTCTTTAGTTCCCTCCCACATTCTAAATGGGAATCAGTCATAGGCTTGTGGGTAAGGAAGCAGCTTGAACGTCCCCCGTCTTGATTTCGACTCCCACCATCGGCAGCTAAAGTGCTGCTCATCTGGTACCAACAACCATGCCACGGTTAAAATCACAAACTGAAAAATGCTAAAAAAAATACACAGCTGGCATTAAGTCATTCCAACAAAGTGCCACAATGCTGCACATCTCTTTGCTTACAATCAGTTATTTAATTCCAATTCATCTCAATTCATCTCCAGGCTTCTGAAATCCATGTGTTCAGGGACCTTGCTTGGTGCACAGGATATGAAGTATACAGTACTTCAGAATGTGGTTTAAATGTGCATGCAGTAGATTTGCAGTCGGTTGGATTTTTAGCTGCTGCCTCCGCTGGTCCACGTCACTGCGATGGCACCTTGTTTAGCTGTTTCTCTGTATGCTGAGTAATGATCGTCAGTGGAAACCACGGTGCTTCAGCGTCCATGGGCTTAAATTACTCCTTTATTGTGAGCATTATAATAGCATGAGTGTAACTGTATTAAAACTTAATCCTATCAGAGTGCTGACATTGTGCTTTTGTTCTTCTCACAATCCGCCGTTCTGTATGTAAGTGGATATCCAGCTTTAAACACTTGTTCTGTACATAAACATCCAGATTATTTTATACGTAAAGAACAGTAGATGGTGATGCTGTTCTCCTCACCAACAAACATAATTATTCTGATTGAAGTGAGTATTGAGTGGTATTCAGGTTTATGTATGTAAACTGCAAGGTCCAGGCACAGTGGGGTATCATGGATGTGTGCACGAGCTTGTCATATTTACGGGGCAAGAAAGGCCAGGTAACATATACAGTACCAGTTTGGACACGCCCTCCTCTTGCGGTATTGTCTTTCCTCCACTTACCATATAGATGGACTTTGTAGTTCTACAATTACAGACTGTAGTCCATCAGTGTTGTTGTTCGTCCCCTGTTGGTTCTCAGGAGCATCACAGAGCAAGTATCATTTGGGTGGTGGATTGTTTATTGTCAGTTCTGCAGTGACACTGATGTGGTGAGGGGGGGTTTAGTGCAGCAGTGCTGCTGGAGTTCCATGGAGTTTCCATCCCTGCTCTGTGGTGGTTGTATTGGGGTTCTGACCATTAGAGAACAGAGTACACAGTATGTACTGTAGAACACAAACAGATGGACTACAGTCTGGAATTGTAGAACTACAAAATTCTGCAGAACTACAAATCTTTACAGACAGTGGAACTGAACGTGAAGAACAAAAAGGAGGCATGTCCAAAAGTTTGATTGCCACTGTGGTTCATTAATTAACTGATTAAAATAAATCGATTAGAAAGCAACCCATGTGAAACTCTCAACGCCACTCTCTATAGTATTTGCTAACAAACAGCCCACCAGCCGAGGGCAAAAGATAGCATTGCTACACAGGTAGGGCATCAGGAAGTGCCTCTGTGTCTTCTCTCTCGGTTCCAACTCCTTTCTGTCACCAGAGCTGCAGGCCACCTGGGCGTGTCGCCTTACTGGGTCTGGTTTCTTCAGCTGAAATTAAACTCAGCGACCCCCACCCCTCCCCCTTTGCCCCCCACCACCACCACCTCGTCCCACCTGCACGCCGCCATTAGTCACGACGTGAAACCGAAACGCTGAATACTCATAGCTCAGGCACGGATATTACGCTGATAGTGAGATGATCAGCTCCTCTGATTAAACAGAAATGCTGTAAGAAATGCTTCGGAAATCTGGAGAAGCCGGTTTCGGTGGGATGCTGGCGGCTGAGGGCAGCGGAGAACAAGGGCATCACGATGGACGTGTCATGTTCTTACTAAAACAGAAACAGAAGATAATCCACGCTGTGATCTGTTCATCTCGTATAGAACACGAGCGTCCTGCCAAATAAAATGTCTGTTAAAATTGTTTCATACACTATAAAAACTAAAAAATATGTAGACAGTCCTGATTATCAACAATCCCCTTTTTAACATCAAATCAAACTTATCACACAAAGTATACACCACAAGCCCAATCTAATAAATTAATAATATTTTAAAGGTCCAAAACAGAGCAAGAACTCAAGTAATGCACTTCTTAGTCAAAGTGTAAATACAATAAGATGGAAAAATCCCTTAGCGGATCTTCCTGCTTTAGATTTCTGATATAGATGAACAGAGGTTTTGGGATACACTTCATAATCTTTGAAGTCAGGGGTTTAATTCATGCCACATCATAGGTTTTAGACATCCATACTGGAACAAAAAAGGGCCTTCCCCAAAGTGTTTCTATGAAGATTTCTGAAACCTATGATGTGGGTTACACAGAGACCGATTTAGAATGGAATTTAGAATGTCATTAACACCTCTGTAGTTAAAATGTGTTGGTGTTTTAGTACTTTTGTCCATATACAAAATGTAATATAATATATATCTCATCTCATTATATTCGGCCTATTCCTCTACTAGGATCACAGGGGGGTTCTCCATGCCCAGCCAGGGGAGACCGTTTCAGGCACTGGGCAGATGCATCCAGGACAGGGCACCAATTCATCTCTGGGAACTCACTCACTGATACACATATAGAGTGTGTGTGTGTTTGTATTTGTGTGTGTGTGCCTGGCGATGAATTGGCGCCCTGTCCTAGATGTATCTGCCACGCCCGTCCCTGGATGGGACCCCCCCTTTCGCAGAAGAGAATGAATGAATGAATGAATAATATAATAACTAACTTAAAGTGATTATAATGTGATGGTATGGTTGGGTTTGTCTACATATTAATGGCAGCACCCTCGGTCACATGGTTTAGAAAGCTCTGTGAGGTTTTTGTTTTATACAAAAATGTGGATATCAGTTTTCATCTTTTGAGATAAAGTTTGGTTCTTACAGCTATCAGCCGAGAGATCATTCATTCATTGTGTTTCATCAAACCGGTTCCACAAAGTCCCAATGAACCCGACTGCTTCACTTTCAAACACAAGAACGTTGCCTGGAAGGGTAGACTTGTGCATGTTTATGGACTAAAGTATTTGAACACCTTTACATTACACCCACAGGTGCTTATGACATCTCATTATGAACCCCCCCCCTCTTCCCGACACCTTTATTCCCGTGACTTTATTGTCCGTTCACCCAAAAGAGCATTCGTGAGGTCAGACACTGATGGCAGATCAGAGGACCTGTTCAACCCAGTGGTGTTCGATGGGGTTGAAGTCAGGACACACCCAAACGTGACCAAACGCACATTAACTTGGCCTTGGGCATTGGGGCACAGTCATGCTGGCACAGAAAGGGTCCTTTCCCAAACTGTTGCCACAAACCTGGAGGCCTACAACTGTCCAAATTGCATTGATTTAATACATATGTGGAAACTGAATTCAGTGGGCGTGGTAGCTCAGTGGTTAGGGCATTGGGCTACCAATATGAAGGTTGTGGGTTCAAATCCCAGGTCCACTGTTACCAGTGTGGGTCCTTGAGCAAGACCCTTAACCCTCATTGCTTCAGGGATGTTGTGTTTAACCCTGTGTTCACCTTGTAAGTCGCTTTGGATTAAAGTGTCCAATAAATGACCAAATGTAAATATAAATGCAGTGATGAGGGGGGGGGGTGTCCCAGTACTTTTGGTTATATAGGATTTTATCCTGAACAAAATTGTAGAACAGGAATGATTTATTGAATTAAAATGTGATGCACGACGACAAACAGGTTCATCTGAAGTGATCATTCAGAGCTTGTCAACAATAAATCTGTAAAACCTGTATGAGCTGCGATGGCAGCTGGAAACAAAAGACAGTAAAGCTAAACCAGAGGCGACATTCCACGCGTGGATGAAATCCAAGTACTCAAACACGGAACTGAGATTCTTTACTATTAATACTCTGTAATGTTTCTTATGAATTTGTTCATATTACATCTGTTTTAATACCACACCCTGTGCTGTACAGAGAGTTAGTCTCTCAGCTAACGAGCATTTACTCCATTAAGTGTGCAGTGTTTTTACACTAAAATCTGACAATTAAATTTAATTTTTATTTCTAATCGGCTTCTACATTCTGTAATCTGGTTTTGGAAACTTGCCCCACTATATTATTATATTATAGTACTATATAATTATTATTGTAGTTGTGGTAACTGATTTATGAGGGATTATAGTAGTTGTGGCAACCATTGTTTTATGAGGGATAATATTAGTTGTGGCAACTGTTGTTTATGAGGGATTATAGTAGTTGTGTCAACCATTTTTATGAGGAATTATAGCATTTGTTGTAACTATTGTTAATCAAGGTAGTTGTAGCAACCGTTGTTTAGAGTTATTCCCTCCCAATTATTGTTGTAAGTTTTGGCTGATGATTGGATGCTGTTAAAGTTACAAAGAGGTTCAGATTATTATGGGATGTTATAAAAGCGTCTGCAATGTGTTGGTGTCCCAGTTCTTGTGTTTGGTCTCTTTATTCCACGTCCATCTTCAGATTAAACGTTAAAATCAGAACCTCTGGATGTAAACTGAACTAAACGGACATTGAACAACATCGCAACCACATCGCGGCAGCATTCCGCTCATGGACGTCAAGCGTTAAAGATAAAACGGTGAAACATACACAAGCACACGTACACTGCACTCAGATTTTTGACATTTTTCTTTGGATCTTCTCACTGATTCGGTTTCATCACGTTCTGCTGCATTGGTGCTCCTCAAGCTGCCCCCCACCACATGCTTTATCTGACCCACGCACCAGTGACGCCTTCCTTTTAGCATCAGGCACGCGTGACGGAGTGGCGCTTAACTTCCGGTGAAGTTCTCCAATGTCTGTCTTGATCATTTTGAGCCCAAGATAACCCACTGCCCCAAATACTACCCATACTTGCTGCATCGGTTATAGTTTTGAATCTATTCCAGTTCACCATAGTTACCAACGTTGGTCCTTGAGCAAGGCTCTTAACCCGCATTGCTGCAGGGCTACGGTGCTCTGACCCCAAAACATCAGGTTCAGATACTTGTAAGTAGTTTTGGATAAAAGTGGTAAAGGAGGCAGAAGCAACCACGTGATGTAATGCTGGGATGTTATATTTTTGTACACTTAGCCAGGTGCCAACCCAATAAATGAGCCATAAGTGGTGCAATTTTCATGCTCAGGTAAACGGTCCCTTTGTGTCAATGCATGTTAAAGTTCAGAGTTGAGAAGCCTCCACTAACACCACCCTCCGCATGGTGCAGGTGAGGGCGTAGACATACTGTGCTAATTAATCAGGCAGGTGTGGAGCCGCTCTGATTAATACACGTTGACAGGATCGTTGGACGAGCTGTGCGTGGCTTTTATTGGGCGGTTGATGAGTTTCTGGGCAGGAGCTGAATGAGACGGGCACGGTTTGGAATCCGATCCACGTCTGAAAAAGGAATGACGGAGAACCGGCTCTCTGTCGCTTTTATTTTTTTATTTTTGCATAAACATCAGGAAAAGAAATGCCTTTTCCAGGTCACAACCCAGAGCTCACCCGCCCTCTGTCTGCCGCTTGTTCTTTTATTCTACTGAAAGACAAAAGTCAGAAGCCATTGAGCTGCATTCCTTCGTTACCCCATAGCACAGTGACCTTTGCATATCCAGCGGCGTCTCGCGGGCACTATTTGATACACATAACGCACCTTCTGATTGGATTTGGACGTGATGGTTTACTGATTACGTTAATCTGTGACTCATTTACAGCAAGGGTGACCAATCTGGGAACCATTCGAACCATTTGTTTTGCACTCACAGGCCACTTTCTAAGTTTCTTTGTTTCCACACATTGTTCATTTTATCTGCTCCACTTACCGTGTAGATCAGAGCCGTGTACTTAAGTGGAGAATTTACCGCCTGGCCGCTCAGGGAGGACGAGTCCCCCACTGAGTCTTGGTCCTCTCAAGGTTTCTTCCTTAAATAAAAGCATAACAGGGAGTTTTTTCTTGCCACTGTCACTTCGGCTTACTCTTTGGGGGTTTAAAGGTTTTTAATTCTGTAAAGCTGCTTTGTGACGATGTACTGTTGTAAAAAGCGCTTTGTCAAAGATCTGGAAAAACAAGTCAATTTGCACCATCAGCAATGAATCGAAATACTTCATTCTGACAGGAAATTGCAAAACTGTAAGAAAACAACTGATAATTGGTGAAAGTTGTGCTCTGGTCAGGCACAACTTATAAATGTGACGCTGGAGGGCTGAAAACAATGGAATTTAAGTTTTTGAGAACATGTTCATCAGGGGGCGGCATGGTGGCTTAGTGGTTTAGCACGTTGGCCTTTCAGCACTAGGGATTCCCGGTTCGAATCCCCATCTGGGTGGAGTTTCCATGTTCTCCCCGTGTCCGCGTGGGTTTCCTCCGGGTTCTCCGGTTTCCTCCCACAGTCCAAAAACATGGATCAAGTTAATTGAATTCTCAAAAATTGCCCCATATAGAGTGTGTCTGTGTGAGTGAGTGTGTCCAGCGATGGATTGGCGCCCTGTCCTGGGTTTATCTGCCCAGCGCCCGAGACGTTCTTCCCTGGATGGGCATGGGGAACCCCACCGCGACCCTAATAGAGGATAAAGTGGAAGATGATGAATGAATGAATGTGCATCAGGATGCAAAGATGAGAACCACTGAGCAAATTCCAAGAAGAGTCACTGAAGCACATTCAGTCCCGTGAGTTACGTGCTCCTTTGGTCATGTGATGAGGCACCAACATAAGAACAGTGAACATTGACGAGACATGTGGAGGGAGTCCAAAGATGTGTGCATCCAGGTTCATATCTTGATCTGGGTGGAGTTTGCATGTTGTTTGTGTGGGTTTCCTCTGGGTTGTCGTCCAGTTATTTCCCACAGTCGTAAAACATGGATTCAATTGCCCCATATAGTATGTGTTGTGTGTCCAGTGATAGAGTGGTGCCTTGTAGTGGGTGTATCCCCCCCCCCCCGCACTCTCATTACCATAGTATAGAAATAAATGGAAAATAATGAATAAATATTGTTTAGTGTACAAAAAATTATTGAAGATTGTAGACATGTAAACAACGAGGCAAACATTGATTTGTCCCATTGGGAAGCTTTCTAATGAAGAAGGGATCTAAATGCTACTGTAGCTACATGTGGAAGCCACGTTCCAAATAGGGCCCCTGTATCAGCGTTCTGCAAAAAGTTGGTCATGTTTAAAGGGCGGGAGGGTGGCTCATGTAACCTCGGGGCATCATGCGTACCGATGCTGTTTAATTAAACATATATATTCATTCATTCATTATCTCCCGCTTTACCCTCTATTAGGGTCGCGGTGGGGTTCCTTATGCCCATTCAGGGGAGAACGTCTCGGGCGCTGGGCAGATAGACCCAGGACAGGGCGCCAATCCATCGCTGGACACACACTTACTCACACACACACTCTATATGGGGCAATTTGGAGAATTCAATTGACTTGATCCATGTTTTTGGACTGTGGGAGGAAACCGGAGAACCCGGAGTACACCCACGCGGACACGGGGAGAACATGGAAACTCCAACCAGATGGGGATTCGAACCGGGAATCCCTAGTGCTGAGAGGCGAATGTGCTAACCACTAAGCCACCGTGCCGCCCTGATATATGATTTTATTTTTTTTAAATAAACTTATGAAGGTCCGCGTCTATTTGCTAGAACCAGAAATCCTTCTGACATTAAACCAGCCTCACCTATGAACACACAGGCCTAGATTACATTATCCAATCTCAGGCTGAGTGCTAATCCCACACACCTGATCTTATTCATGATGGCGCATATCTGGGTGTGTGTAATGGTCCGATGTGGCATTTCCAGTCCTGCGCCGCAGCAGGTTCACATAAACACCCCATTATATCTCAGCATCAAGGCGTGCGTGAATAATAGGAGGTGTGTGCTATTCTTTACAGAATGGAATGTACAGCAATGCAATGCAATGCAAAAAAAAAAAAAAAAAAAAAAGGAGCGGAGGAATTGGTGGGCAGGGCTCCGATGTGGGTGGAGATCCAGGTAAAAATAGGCTGTTATAAGAACGGAGAAAGCAGGATTCCTGTCGTTCACACACCGCTGAGTGCCAGTCTCACCCTCCCTGGACAAACAATGGCGGTTCATTACCTGCACTGATTGGTCGACTGATAAAAGGGTGTTTGCAGAGTGGAATGGTTTCTGGTTTTACTATTTAATCGCTGTAAGACCTTTAATACACATGTTCAGCTTTGTTTGTGTCACACTTGTAAAGTTTGTGTATTATTTTAAAGAACAAAACACATTCTTTTTTAAAAAAAAAAGGTGTCTGAAGGGAGTTTTAATCCGAGGGGTCCTTCTGTGAGCTCAGACACCGATGCTGGACACAAAGACCAGACTCACAACCTCCATCCCAGTTTAACTCCAAGCTATTAGTAGGGTTCAGGTTAGGGCTCTGTGTGGGGTCTCCTCCATCACCCAGCTATGACGCCATGATCCCCATAAAGCATTGGGGAACATTCAGGCTGGAACACAAGAGGGCCTTCCCTAAACTGTTCCTATGAAGCTGGTGGTGTATTGCAGTGATTGATTGATTTTACAATTTATAAAAGGTGTGTCTCAATAATTTTTTTTAAAATAAATTAAAATGGTGTTTGGTGATGTCACAGGTAAAACACTCAGTTTGTCTGGTCTGCAGCAGCTCTTATTCTGAATGTGATGTGACATTTACGAGCAGAGAGAAAACATGAAAAATAAATGGCAGGAATGTGAATGGGCGGAACCGATGGCAGTAACGCCACAAGATATATAAAATGAGCAAACATTGTTTAATTTTGTTAAACACGACAGAAAGAGTCACCTGGTGACAGCCAATCAGTCACACTGTGTGCAGTGTTCATATATGCTCATTAATATAATGATATGTCATCAAAAGTTAAATGTGCATAATAGAGCTCGCTGATGATTGGTCGAAACTCACTGCTCTAACTCCAACTGAGTTTTGTACTGATGGTATTGTCTGTATTGATTGTATTTGTAGTATTGATTATACTGTCATTATTGGTTGTATTGGTTATATTAATTTGATGTTATTGGGTATATTGATGGTATTCATTGTATTAATTGTATTAATGTTATTGGTTGTATTGATTTATATTGGTGGTGTTGGTTGTATTAATTGTATTGATGGTATTTGAGACTTGTGTCTGTGTGGACTGTGGTAACTGGGACCCACTCAGTTCCATGCAGATGACAGGAGGTCGTATGTGACCTGTGAGATGTCAAATGCTTGGTGCTTATGGTCATTAGACAGCATGGTCTCCAGGGACATTTTGTGGGCGGGGCTGTAAATGAGACGGGCACGGTGAGCTTCAGCCTCCTCATCGGCCCAAAGAAAGGGGCGCATCTGAGCGGAGAACAACAACGGGAAGACACTGCTCACATACACACTCTCAAAGAGCTTCTTAAGCACGGTGATGTTCCTCTGTAACACACACACACACGCACACACATGTAATAGTAAACAATATCACTGCATAAAACACACACACACACACATATATATATATATATATAGAGAGAGAGAGAGAGAGACAGACAGACAGACAGACAGACAGAGAGAGAGAGATAGATAGATAGATACAAATGCACACTTGCACAGAAGCACACCTTTAAGTGAACTGCAATATCACTGTGTTAATAACACAAACACATGCATGCACACTAACACACACATGCACACACCCACTTTTAAACTGCTTTGATAGTATTCTGATATGAACACACACACACACACACACACACACACACACACACACACAGCTACCTTGTCTGATCGCTTCAGGTTATTTTCTGACTCCGCCCATGATTTCTGGGAAATCACACAAGGTTTAATTAAATATATTATTAAAGATAAAACACCAGTTTTTCACCGTGTGTGTATTTAAAAATAGAGAGCGATGGGGAGTGTGAGAGAGACAGGAAGAGAGAAACAGAGAGTGTGAAAGAGAGAGAGGGAGGGTAGAGAGAGAGTGAGAGTGTGAGTTTGATGTTAAAAAACAATCTACAGATCAGAACCTGATCCACAATGTTCTGCGTGTTAAATGACGTGCACTGTGGGCTGTTTTTCCTTTAAAGCTGCTGTGAGGATGTGATTGTGAGGTTTTATCAGAGATTTTCATCTCACAGATCACAGATCACCTGCAATTATTCAGCTGCCTGAGGGGGTCAGAGGCAAACGAAGGTCACGTCTGCACTTCAGCCTAATTATCATTAAAAAATGTATTAGATCAAAAATAATAATGAAGATGTGTATGTGTATGAGAGAGAGGGGAGGGGGAATGAGAGAAAGATACAGAGAAACAGAGATGGAGGACTTAAGTTAGACATAAAAGGTGAAACCATCCACTTTTCATTTCAAGGTAAAGAATTTCCGGCATCGAGTCTCTCACACCACGAATACTTTGGCTTTTGTCTGCGATTCTGCCTCACCTACAAACACCCAAGCCTGGATTAGATTAACCAATCTTAAATTCTGCTACTAATCCCACATCACTCACTGAAACCTAGAGACAAAAAACCCTAAATACAACAATAAGCTGATTTTAGCAAGAAAGAGAGAGAGAGTGTGACAAAGTGAAAATAAATTACATGAATATTCTCCAGGGGCGGCACACTGGCTTAGTGGTTTAGCACGTTCTCCTCTCAGCACTAGGGATTCCCGGTTCGAATCCCCATCTGGGTGGAGTTTCCATGTTCTCCCCGTGTACGTGTGGGTTTCCTCCAGGTCTCCGGTTTCCTCCCACAGTCCAAAAACATGGATCAAGTCAATTGAGTTCTCCAAATTGCCCCATATAGAATGTGTCTGAGTGAGTGAGTGTGTGCCCAGTGATGGATTAGCGCCCTGTCCTGAGTGTATCTGCCCCGCACCCAAAACATTCTCCCCTGGATGGGCATGGGGAAACCCCCCCGCAACCCTAATAGAGGATAAAGCAGAAGATAACGGATGGATGGATGGAATATTCTCCAGTTGAATCATGGGACAGCATGGCGTGCTGTGGAATCAGTGTCATTCAGAGTATTGTCTCATACTGCTCGATGTGTACTGCGTCATACACTGCAGATTCGGACAATTGATATAGAAAGTGTGTATATCTGACAGATGTTCCATTTTTGGGAAACTGTCATAACCTTTATATTTGAATTTTACTTAATACAGTTCTCATTACGATCACGCCACTGAGAAACCAGAGAGGACATGAGTCAGAGCCCGATGGTCCTTACCCTTAACGCATCCATCAGGTCCGACTGATCCAGAACCTCAGGAAATGTGGCGAGAACCGAGTTGCAAATCTGATCTGAAAGTGAAACGAAAAACGAGGACGAGGACTTTAAATGACAATCATTAGGTAAACTGGCTGCCCTAAATTGCCCCTATATAGTGTGTGGGTCTGTGTGAGTGTGTGCCCGACGATGGATTGGCGTTCTGTCCTGGGTGTATCTGAGTATCTCAGCGGTGAAGGTTTTGGGATATCAGTCTGGGGGATAAAAATGATCAGCATCACTGTTTTCACCATGCAGCAGGAGATGAGCTGGATGTCTTGTACAGAGTACCTGCAGTGTGCATAGTGGCCCTCTCCAGCAGGAGGGTATCAGCCAGCAGCTCTCTGTACAGAGCCAGCAGGTGAACTGTGGACAGGCCGCCGACCAGGGTGTCAGGAAGCAGGCTGGAGGAACACGTGCAGGGATAGAACTTAGTTTAGAAGATGCTACAATGACCAAAAAGATGCTGATGTTCTACAGAGTCTGTAAATAAGGTTACAGAATCATAAACGTTCCCCGTTTCATACTTCAGCTGTACTCTGGTGCGCGTACTCGGGGGTCGGAGCTTGACGATGAGCTTGGGAAGCTTCCTGGACAGCAGCATCTGCTGGAACACACCAGTGGAGGTAGCTAAAGGAGAAAGAGCCAGTGTGGTCAGCGTTTTTGTCGAATGATGCTGGGCAGAGTTTAAATGTTAAAATCAGTGTGTGTGTGTGTTTGTTACCTCGCTTTGTAGAGGTTCCATCCATACTGGCTTCTCCTTCAAAGGGAGTCCCACTATGAACAGCAAGCTCTTGTGTTCTACACACACACACAGATCCCCAAAGTATGTTTATTACATTTAGAAATTTTGCAAATATTTAAATCCAAAGCGACTTCCAAAATAGTTTAGGGTTAGAAAATAGAGTTAGCCCCCCTGGAGGGTCACAGGCCTCACTCAAGGACCCACACAGGTAACCTGTAGAAAACTCAGGAATGATAGCTCAACTACGAATAATCCATTGTATTTGTATTGGATCATTCCATATATATATATATATATATATATATATATATATATATATATATATATATATATATATATATATATATATATATATATGTGTGTGTTTGTGTTTGTGTTTGTATACTTACCGTAGCGGTACAAGTGCTCCATTTTCATCAAACAATTTAAAAAAGGCCCAACCACAGCTCAGATCACCCCTCTCTCCTGTGGACTAGTAAAGAACTCCACGTTATATATACACACACAATCCTACAGTTATTATTTATTACCATGCTGGATCTAGTAGTATATAGTAATTACATTTCTGATGTAAGTGACCCCCAGTTCAAACAGAATACCCAGGTCAGAGGAATCCGAGTCACAGCGGAAGAAACAATCTCCGTCCAGCAGAGACGGCAGCATCCCACTCATCTAACATCAGACAGGGAAGGTCTGAGATCAGCAGGTTCCTTACGCATCACAAACTTTAAGTACTAACCAAGAGTACACGGTCCTCACAGATCCAACATGCCAACATGTATGTTTAAATAATCAGAAATGATTTTAGTGACGTGACTGTAATCAGATGTGCATACTGCGTCAAACGTTTTTTATTTAGCTAACACTGTACATTATCTTTCTCATATGCCGTACCCGTGGTGAGAAGCTCCAGGTTTTGGGGTTGGTTGCACTGTAGGAGGCCCTCACAGTGTGTATGTTGCTCAACACCTGCAAAAGAAACAAGTGGCTTATTAATCCCACACTACAATGTCGGAACAATTAGGAAACCGGCAATTATTTACAAAACGGGACACCCCTGCTTTAAGGGCAAGTTAGCAGCATGTTTTTGGGTACCGTATTTTCTGGACCATAAGGCGCATTGTATTATAAGGCGCAGTCTGAAAATTTTAGGCTTTTAGGTGCGCCTTACAGTCCGGACAATACGGTATGTGTAACGAGTGAATTCTGTTGTGTAGTTGCTTGTTGGAGGTAAAGGGGCTTGGATTTAACATATGAAGGAATGTCAACAAACCAAATGATTTTGTGTCGTTGGTGCAATATGGATACAGGAGTTTACAGGTGGTCATAAATCTGTGTGCATAAAAGTGCTGTATACACAAAGAACAAAGCTGGAGCTTGTGTTTAAACATTTACATCTATATGCGCATACCGATAAGCATCAGCACATAAAGGAGCCAACAGAGACGAGACAAGCTACCTGAGTTCCATTGAAGGCGCACAGGCGCACGTGACGGCTCAGGACCCGCAGACCCACCCCGGGGGGCGGAATCATTCTGCAGCCCCACAGAGTCAGGGTCAGACACGCTCGGCTCGAGCGCTCATAAACCTGAACGCAGATAAAGAAACAGAACCTGCATGTTAACTTCCCTTCATAAAGCAGCACCAATGTGTGAGAGGGTGAATGAGTGGGTGTGTGTGTGTGTGTGTTACCCTGCCAGTGTCTGGGTCCATCTGCAGGTCTTTAAAGTAGAGCTCTGACTGACTCAGTTTGGGCTGAATGTAATGACTGGCTCTGTAGGACGTCCCTGTATGACATGCAGAACACAAAATCCCGAAAATCACTTTGAGTTGAGTATCATCACCCTTTAAAACTGCGTTAGGATTTAAAGGTGCAGTTTTATAATTTAAAGGTGCAGTGTGTGGGATTCAACGGTGCCACTTTATGATTTAAAGGTGCGATGTGTAAGATTTAAAGGTGCAGCATGTGGGATTTCAAGGTGCATCTTTATGATTCAAAGATGAAGTGTGTAGGATTTAAAGGTGCTATGTGTAAGATTTAAAAAAATTGCAGGATTCTTTAGGTAAACTAAAAAAAAAAACAGAAATGGACTGTGAAAAAGGTTTAAAGTACTGCCACATGTTCTCAAGTACATTAAAAATGTTTTGAATGAACCCAGCAATGAAAAATCAACAGTTTAGTCAGTATTTTTTTAGCCCATACAGTCTCTGAAACAGTGACCTCGGATGATTTATCACTGCCATAAAGCACGAACCCAAAACCGTGGAGTCTCTTTAAAGTGAACCTGAGTTCATCACGGACCTGCCTCCAGCAGTTTTGATAAAGTGGAGGGTCTGAAGCCGGGAGGAATGGCCCCCATAGCTGAGAGGACGTCGGTGGCATCGATCTGCGGAGAAACAATCAGAGTGTCATTCATCCATCAGCTTCCAGTGATCAGCACACAATGGAACTATTCAGTCAGACAGCCGGGATAAGAGAGAAAAATAACTAAATCTAAATATCCACAGACACATAGATTCCACTAAATGGCGTGTACCTCATTAATGGCCTTTCGCACCGTGGTCCAGTTGGATGAAGTGCTGATGAGGAAGAGAATCATCAACATTTCATTAATTACTAAAATCAATTCCACATTTTAACACTCAACTCAGATTACACGCAGGTGCGAGTGAGACATCTAGTGGACAGAGAGTGAAGTGCACCTCGGTTTAGACTCATTTCCTCTTGGTGGCTCTTCTTCACCTTCAGTGTCTTCGGCTGTAGAGACTTTCTGAGAAGAAACAACAGAATAAAGAATCAAGTATGAACTTAATGAGCCTTAAATCAGTGTGATGTGGGTGCACAGTGGCCTTAAATCATCATGGTCTGTTTCATTCGGTGCACTTTTGCATTAGTTTCTGTTGGCAGCTTCAGTCTCATCACAGAATAATGTTGTTTACAGTCCACTATATTTACTATGTTTCTGTGTAAACTGAGGAACCTTTAGGTAGTTTTTGGGAACGAGGCCTTTGCTGCCCGTTGCGTCTTCCGCAAGCCACCAACCGTCCTCGTTCTTCTCCAGGATTCTAACCACTGCTCCCTTCTGCAAGATATTTAACACATAGAACAAGAAGAACTGATAAATGAATGACTAATTGAAGGGTGAACAAATAAATAGGTGATTTAAAAGAATGAAGACATGGATGGATGGTAGAGTGATGAATGAGTAAACGCTGTACGTATGTAAAAGGTGGAGGAGTCACCTGAACTGTGAGGTCTCCCTCCTCTTCGCCCGTAAATGCATCGAGAGCCATGTAACAGACAGGTGCTGCCTCAGGACCAGATCTCTCTCCGTCTGAACCTTCATCATCTTCCTCATCCTCATCATCTTGGTCATGTGCGTGTTCTTCCTCCTCCTGGCTCTCGTCCTCTTCCTCACTGATGTCCTCCGTGCTCTCCTCCTCGGCCTCAGTTTCTGGAGAACTTTAAAAGATATGCTTTAGAGTTCCGACGGACTCTGTTCTAAGGTCCATCTATCGCCATGGGGTCCTCCCATGCCCATCCAGGTGGAGAATATTTTGGGCACTGGGCAGATACACCCTCTATATACACTTTTGTTGGGCACACCCTCATTCACACAGACACACACGCTATAACTGCAATTTAGATATGGGCATTTTAGTGTAGTGATGGGGCCAATTCAGTGTAGCTGTGGTTCTACCTACACCTGGTCCCTGACCTATTAACCGGTGTGTTGATTGTGTGATTTACCTGTCCTCAGGTTGGAGCTGTTGCTTCAGTGCACTTAATTGTTTCTGCAAGGTCACCAGTCGCTCCTCTTCTTCCTGTTTTCGCTGAGCGTAGTTGCCGACAGGAGCCCATTCATCCGCCTGCAGACCGGTGGAGAGACACAGTTCGATCCTTTAGTTATTCATTTAAATTTTAGATCCCGACCCGAACACAGGGCCCCATGTGCTGTTCAGGAGTCGGAAACGATACCTTGGTGAGTCTCCTTAGTCTTGTCAGCGTCTCTGTCACGGAGCTCTGTAGCTCTGAACATCTGTAAGAACACAACACATCTGGGTTCATTTAGAATACAGCTGGTGCAGTCATGAGGGGTGTGGATTCACAGCATGTACCTCTGCAACACCTCAGTTCTTTTGGAACTGTCCACTGTGTTCATGTCCTGCTTTAAAGCATCGGCCTGCGGTAAGGACACAGACACGTCAATAACGATCAAAAACAATCAATAAAAACGCTTACAGTAACATTACTCCAACTTTTTAATCTTTTGCAGTGATTCATTCATTTATTCATTCATTATCTTCCACTTTATCCTCTATTAGGGTCGCGGGGGGTTCCCCATGCCCATCCAGGGGAGAACGTTTCGGGCGCTGGGCAGATACACCCAGGACAGGGTGCCAATCCATCGCTGGGCACACACTCACTCACACAGACACACTCTATATGGGGCAATTTGGAGAACTCAATTGACTTGATCCATGCTTTTGGACTGTGGGAGGAAACCGGAGAACCCGGAGGAAACCCACGCAGACACGGGGAGAACATGGAAACTCCACCCAGATGGGGATTCGAACCGGAAATCCCTAGCATTGAGAGGAGAACATGCTAAACCACTAAGCCACCGTGCCGCTGTTTTAAAGATATTTTTCAAAAATACATTTGTTGGGTTCGTCTTTTATAAAAGTGGCCATAAGAACATGTGGGTCCCGAGCTGGGAGCCGTTGAGAGCCCCTGCTGTAGAACACAGATGGACTACAGTCTGGATTTGTAGAACTACAAAGTCCATCTTTACAGGAAGTGGAACTGAGACCATGAACAATGAGTGTATAAGCACGTAATAAAGTCATAGTAGTACATTAATTAACAGCATTAATTGTAAAGCCGATGATCCTAAATAGTTAGACCTGCAGAATAATCAGAACATTTAGCATTAGCATTAGCAGCATGCTCGCGGACCTTGTTTCGGAGCTCGTCTGTCTCCCGCTGCACCATCTGAAGAGCTCCTTTCTTTCTGGGGCTCATTGCAGACGGGTTTCCACTGCGCTTTCGTGCTTATTTTACACATTCGTTTTATAAAAATGTTAATAAAACGCCCCGATGTTAGCATTAGAACAGCTGACAGACGCTGCCGACGGTTGCTACGGTTTCTATAGCGATCGAGGGCCACGTCCCAAATCACAATCTACTCCCTACAAAGTGCACATCACACCACCGAGTCCCCTAAACTGTATAATGGGGTTTAATTCTAACGACGTGTGTTATTTTTTTATTTGTAGTGATTTATTTGTAGATATTCCAAACCTGGCGGCACGGTGGCTTAGTGGTTTAGCATGTTCTCCTCTCGGCACTAGGGATTCCCGGTTCGAATCCCCATCTGGGTGGAGTTTCCATGTTCTTCCCGTGTCCCTCCCCGTGGGTTTCCTCCAGGTTCTCCGGTTTCCTTCCACAGTCCAAAAACATGGATCAAGTCAATTGAGTTCTATGAATTGCCCCATACAGAGTGTGTCTGTGTGAGTGAGTGTGTGCCCAGCGATAGATTGGCGCCCTGTCCTGGGTGTGTCTGCCCAGCGCCCGAAACGTTCTCCCCTGGATGGGCATGGGGAACCCCACCGCGACCCTAATATAGGATAAAGCGAAAGATAATAAATGGATATTCCAAACCATAAGTGATAAGTTCGTCTGAAGACGGAAAGATAAATCGATTTATGGTTTGAGTTCCGAAAGTCATGTGACCAGCGATGGCCCTAGGTTGACGGGATTAAACGAAAGGCGGATTTCATTTATTTATTCATTTATAATCTTCTGCTTAATCCTGAACTGGGGTTGCGGTGGGGGGGCGGGTTCCCCATGCCCATCCAGGGGATAATGTTTCGAATGCTGGACAGATACACCCAGGACAGACAGCCAAACCATAGCTGGGCACACACTCACAAACATAGACACACACAAACGCATTGTATATGGTGCAATATAGAGCATTCAATTAACCTTGAATCCATATTTTTGGAATACAGGAGGAAACCGGAGGACCAGGAGAAAACCCATGCGGACACGGGGAGAACATGGAAACTTCACCTAGATTGGGATTCGAACCTGGTATCCCCAGCGCTGAGAGGTGAATGTGCTTACCACTAAGCCAGGACAGGACAGAACCACTGTGCTTCTCAGGTGATAACTTATAAGAGCTACAGATTCAGAGGAAACAGTATTGTATATCTCTGCAAATTATCTTCTCATGAAAACGGCTTGATTTAGCTTAATGTATTATAACTGTAACCTAGAAAAACCTGTAGTCTGAAAGGAATGATTTAGTGAGAACAGAGAACCAAAGTCTTTAATGGTTTATTTAAAAAGGAAAAAGCATTAACACCCTTAATAACACATTCATCAAATCTTTAATTTGGTTCTAAACAAACTATACAAACTCTTTCCATCAATATGTAAAAGAATGAGAACCCTGAGGTGAAAACCTTAAAGCAGATGGAAAAACAGCACAGTAAGCCCTTTTCTGACATTATGAAAGTTTTATATCTCACAAGACTTGTAAATATATTTAAAAGAAGAATGAATCATTATAAACTCTGTTACTGATAACAACAGTTACCGTTACTGATAAGATAATGGAATAAGCATATAAATGTGAGATATATGTCAGTGATTCAACAGAATACATATATATATATATGGTGGTTAGGCTTAGTGGTTAGCACGTTCGCCTCTCAGCACTAGGGATTCCCGGTTTGAATCCCCATCTGGGTGGAGTTTCCATGTTCTCCCCGTGTCCGCGTGGGTTTCCTCCGGGTTTTCCGGTTTCCTCCCGCAGTCCAAAAACATGGATCAAGTCAATTGAATTCTCCAAATTGCCCCATATAGAGTGTGTGTGTGTGTGTGAGTGAGTGTGTGCCCAGCGATGGATTGGCGCCCTGTCCTGGGTCTATCTGCCCAGCGCCTGAGACGTTCTCCCCTGGATGGGCATGGGGAACCCCACCGTGACCCTACTAGAGGATAAAGTGGGAGATAATGAATGAATGAATTTGGTGGTTAGAAGGGGGGTTCCTAGGTAGGGTGCATTCATGAGTCAGGATGCTTAATGTCAGAATAAAGTCAGAATATCAGCATATGCCTAAACACACACACAATTTATAGACATCATTTACAATTTCCTCGGAGCTGATTCTAATAGCATTCAACCTCACATTTTGCACTCCTCCAGACTCCACCCCTTATAGTTTGCATTATGAATAACTGATGAAGCCAGGTGATGATAAAACACAGTCTCATTATGATGTCACAACACATTCAAATGTATGCAGCTAAATAAATAAATATCTGGGTAGAATTGATAGATAATAAATAGATTTAATACATCATAAGCATCTAAGTAGTATATTATGGGATGGCAAATGGTACTATTAGCTCTGCTTTGGCTTCAACCTTGATCTGTGAGATGGCACTGTACGCATACGCTGCCACCTCAGCCACCTGCTGGATGTCGGAATAGGGCACCAGTTTACTGGCCAGAACTTGGTGAGGCTGATCAGTGAGGGAGGGCAGAGATGGTGGCATCTCCTGATGCAAGGTGCTGCTTAACGCAGCCAGCTTAGCCCTGTTATTTCTGGCTCTGTATATGTACTCCCCCTGCTCAATTTCCTGTGAGTCTGCAGAATATGTGTCAACAAATTGTTGTGCAACTCTGTCAATTATATCCTGCAGGGCTTTCTCTGGATCTTCACTGCGGACGGATGTGTAGTTGGATGCATTTCCCTCTCTTTCATTTGGTGGTTTGTAATCTGGATACGGGTGTGAAAGCAGTGGCCTGGTCTCATCCTGTGCAGACGTTTCACAATCACAGCAACTGCAACAGCAACCCATCACGCCGTCTCTCCCAATCTCTTTCCTGTGTCTCCTGGTTAAAACAAATCAGAAAAACTGCTATAAAAATGATGTACTTTTACTGTTTCTACTGTGCCGTCACATACTACTAGAATTATTAGACACCTACTAGAATTTTTTTCTTGAGAACCGTTTGCGTCTTTGCATTTGTGGAATGGAACTGCTCGTGCACTGTTTGGCTAACTCCAGCAAGACTTACTCAAACAAGTTTAGTTTTGAAACCTTTAGTTCTATTGCTACGACAACCACCACTCTCAAGGTTCCAAAGTTGTTGGGAACGTTCCATCATAGTCTGCGACAGTATATGATTCCATCCATCCATTATCTTCAGCTTTATCCTATATTAGGGTCGTGGGTGAGGGGGGAAAACGTTTAATATCTATAATAATTTAATATATAATAAATAGATTATTTGTAGTTTTGACATTGTCCGCGTGTCCTGTTCTTTATTTTTCACAGCTTCAAATACACGCACTTGACCGTTATGCAAATTAGGCGATGGCGTCATTGGACGACATTTGGGGCAGCCAATAGCCACCTTCCTTACTGAGGCGTGGGGAACACTGAGCTCGGTCTCGCAGACTTGAACAGCCGTAGAAGTCGACCCGGGTTGTGAAGATGGACGCGGGCTTTTTCCGCGTAAGTAGCCGCTTCTCCCGCTGCGTCGAGCTCCGAGGGGAAATGGCGTGTGTGTGTAGCGTCTTCGCGGCGTTCGAGCGTTGGTTGCGGGACGCAGAGGGGTTCGTTTCTGCCCGCTGGCTGTTCTTCCACCGCGGAGTGAAAATGGCGGAGCCGTGTGATGTTAGCAGGCGCTGTTCGCGTCGTGTGGAAGCCCGTGTGTCGGTCGCCGTCGTGGATGAAGCCCTGCGTTCGTTCGCTTAACGCGGGGCTTCGTTTAAAGAGCCTTTATCGAAGACAGGCTTCAGAGAAACGAGGCGCCGAGGCGGCGTGCGCGCCGCGGTTCCTGGTTGATCGCAGTTGCCGCGGTGCTAACGGGCAGCGTTAAGCTACAGAGGCTCAGACTAAACGTGTCCGCTTCCAGCTCAGAGTTCGATAAATACGGTTAAAACTGCTTTACACAACGTCTGCGCAGCTCCACTGCGCTTTTATTACTGAATAAAATGGTAAATTCAGCGTTTTACACACGTGGAAGGAAAACGAGGCCTATTTATTGATAGGAAATGCAGCCAGGAGGCGATTCATTAATGCTTTATTAATTAATAAGGCACATGATGTAAAATAAGATGCATGCGATGCCGCGAAAATGCATTACTGATAGTTTATTACTAAATGTATTAAAAATGAATATTTTTCTATGTGATAAAATGAACTATTTTGCCTACCGTGCTTTACATTATATGCAAAACGCATACACGTGTGTATATGTATGTATGTGTGTGTGTGTGTATATATATATATATATATATATATATATATATATATATATATATATATATAATATACGTACACACACAAATCATGAATAATATCGTAATAATACACACGTGCGCGGGGGGGGGGCGGTCAGTATTTAGTACTAGTAGTACTTGGTTGGAGGGACTCGAACTGGAGATCTTCATTGCATTACACGAGGTCATTTTGCAGTTGTATTTGTCCAACATTACCTGCAAGCATCCCATTTTTTATGATGCAGCCCCCCTGGAGCAATTAGGCCACACACTTGAAAACCTCTCACCCGGGCTCCAATACTCCTAGTCTACTTATTCTGAATGCATCCTGTTTACAAAGTTAATCCATTACTAACACTGCCCCAACACCGTACACAGGCGCAACAGTATTACTACATTTTATGTACTATTTATAGTCCTATAGCTTATCATATACAAAGAAAATGGCTGGAAACTGAATGGTAGCTATTGTGTCTCATTTGCATGTGACGTAACTTTGGTGTTCTCCTTGTGTTCCTGATCACAGGGCACCAGTGCGGAGCAGGATAACCGATTCAGTAACAAACATAAGAAGTTGCTGAAGCAGCTAAAGTTTGCAGAATGTCTGGAGAAAAAGGTACGAGTTTACTGCTGTGATCTCTGTCCTCATGGTCAATATAATTGGTCTAAGGTAAGTAATCGCAATCGTAGATAAAAAAAAATTAATTGTGTTTTTGTGTCATGTGCAGGTGGATATGACCAAAGTAAATCTGGAAGTCATCAAACCGTGGATCACGAAGCGGGTGACGGAGATCCTGGGCTTCGAGGACGACGTGGTGGTGGAGTTTGTTTTCAACCAGCTGGAGGAGAAGGTATTTAGTATTTCTGTCCCTTTCGTGTTGATTCTCTTGCTCTGTTGTACTCGGTGTAGGACACATGTTTGGAGAAAAGTTGAACGTGTCAGAAATGAGTCATTGCTTTAAATTAGACAAACGTAAGGGGCACGATTAGCGCTAGCACTGGGTAAAGAATGGTATGGTCTTTCTGAAGATGCTTTGATGTGTGTCAGCGTGTCTTCTGACCGGCACTCTGTTTCTAATGATAATGTGATTTATGATTTAAAAGGCCTGAACCAATATGGATGTTATTCCTTGCAACTGACGTATAGCACCAACACCTAATTAGATCTCAGCTGAGCCCAAAGTCTCACTGAACCCAAGTCTCCCTTCATGATGAGCTTTGTGTCTTTGAGGTGAGTTATGATCAGGGATTGACATCATGTCAGTGATTAATCCTGTCAGATGTTTTCTTTTTTTTTTGGCACAGATTAGCCATGTCTGTAGAGATTATGAAACAAAGTCTTTCAAATATATATATACAGTGATTTCAAAGGAAACCATGGCATTAATTAGAGTGGGTGGAGGGGGATAAATGGTTCATTTTAAAGTAATTTACTGTGTTATTGTACATACAATTTAAGGTGTCCAGGCTTATAAATGCTTCACCTAATGCCAACTCTGTTTATTTTTTTTTTATTATTTTTATATAGTTACTGACCTGCTGAATGCTTTAGTTTAACTGCCACTTTCTCTGAATTTTAACCCCTTCACGGGCCCAGCATTCAAAGCCATCTCCGTAGTTCCTACTGGAAATACAAGTCTAGTTTAAAATTATTTTTTAGGGTGGCGCTGTATGTAAAACACTTGCACACTACTCTGGGAGACCCATACAAAGGTCTTCGTCAATGCTTTTGGCCACTGGCACAATTGGTCTGACGGGTGGGTAGCCGCTTTGGGTGACGAGAAGGCTGAAGTTTGGCATGTTTTCTATTTAATGCTGAAGGAGCAGCTGTGAGGATAACCAAATTAAGAGAGAAATCCAAAACGACTATTAACTTCCATAAATAAAGCAGCTGTTTGAGGTTAGTCCTTGGAAGTGGCACACCATGTACTGTACACTTCGTGCTGTTTCCATCCTAGCACATCTAGTAATTTGACAAAGGGTGTAGTAGCTTAGTGTTTAGAATGTTTGGCTATGACTCTAAAAGTCAGGGGATGTAAACCCAGAGTCTACCAAAAAGCTGCCACTGTAGGCCTTTGAGCAAGGTCCTTAATCCTCATTGGATCAGAGGTGCTGAATCTCTGGCTAAGGTTTTGACAGCATGTTAAGTCATCCTATGTGAATAAAAGCAGTTGTGCAGTAAACCGGCACATTTGCTTTAACATTTAGCATGTTCTCTAATTCAAAATGAGTGGGTAATACACAGCAAGTTATGAGGTCAGTTGATGCGTAAGGAGTGCCGACTTTGCCAAATGTGTCGCAAGGGGCATGTTCGGGGCATATCACGTCCTGCCTACTACATAGTAGGCAAGATTGGCTAGTAGGTCCAACTACTAAACTGGAAGCTGCTTTGCAGTAAGCATCCACAGCGCACTCTGCCATCCCATGATTCAACTGGAGATAAATGACATGATTAGACTGAGGCAGAATCAAAAAAGTGTAATAAGATACAACCACACAAATGAAGTTCAAACCTCGAGATTCTGTCCAACAGCAAATGGATTAATAACGATGAGTAGAGACTTTTATGCGAGAGATGTGGCCATTTACCTCGAATGACGTTGCGTGGTTGCTACATATATTCAAACTAGTACCTACAGGTGCCCTTAGCACTATGAAAAATATGTTGAAATTTAAGTCCTAATTCCTAATAGAATAAAACTTTATTGTTTATTAAACTTGCATTAAATGGAAAATTGTCTTTGGCCGTCTGGAAGACAAATACATGTACAATAAACACGTATAAAATATATATATAAAAAATACAAGTAAACCACACAGTTGTCAGTAGCTCCTTTAAATCCCGGTCAGTAGGCCTTGCTTAAGGGTTCAACAGGGGCAGCTTTACTGGAACCCACCTGCTTGATCAATTTGTATTGTATTGTATTAAGTAATCAGTTTTATGAAGCCGTGACTTCAGCCTGCTCAGAGGCTCGTCTAGTGCACAGCTGAAACGTTAGCATCTGAATGGAAACATGATTAAATGTCCTGCTCTTATGAGTTCGACTGTAACGGTGTGAATGTGAGACAGAGTCCAGGACTTCAGAATGGTATGGTGTCCACGCAGGGGGCGAATAGAAAGTGTTTTAATTAAACCATTACATTATAACCTGTTGATGTTTATAAGCTCGTCCAAAGTCAGTTATACCAGGCATCTCATCATAACCTCATTTTACTTTCTAATTTCTGACTTTACTGAAAATAAAAGATTTAATAAAAAAAAACATTTTCCATGCCTTGTGTGTACTCATTATTGCTTGTTCGTCTTTTGCAATTTAGATAAGTGATATAACATTATACTCAAGGTGGTTGAGTCACAAGCAGTAGGGAGACGGGAGCGAGCCAAAGGAGCGTCGCTGTCTGTGCAGGAACGGCGGGCGCTCCGGTCCCGGCCCTGAAGATGCACACACACTGAAGACATCCGGACTGTTCTTTGGCTCTTTGGGGTTTTTGGCTCACTCTGTATTGTGATTATATTGTTGCTATGTCCCGGCCGTAGAAACACCTAAAGGGGAAGGCAAGACTTAGAAGTAATTTGCAATGCAGAAGTTTGTCTTTATTCGTTTATTGTTGTTTAAAGCAAAAGGCGGGCTCTTTATAGGAGCAGGGCAAAAACTAATGCATGCAGTGTACTGTAACGTTTGCTACCCAGTAAATTTCCTGACTTGGGGACGCTCGAGGAAACCGAGCTGATCAGAATAAATACGTGAAAGATGCGGCGACAGCAGCATCCGTCACTTAGTAGGTTGGTTGGCAGGGAGAAGTTTTAGGTTTGACTGTCAGAGCCCGTCCTTTCTGTTCTGATCTGTCTCAAGCTTGAAATATTAAGCTGGCTGTTTGTTTTTTTTTCTTTTCTTCCCTCTTCTCTCCGTCCTGGTTGTGTTGCAGAACCCGGACGCTAAAATGATGCAGATCAACCTGACGGGTTTCCTGAACGGGAAGAATGCCCGCGAGTTCATGAAGGACCTCTGGCCCCTGCTGCTGAGCGCCCAGGAGAACATCGCCGGCATCCCGTCCATCTTCCTCGAGCAGAAGAAGGAGGAGATCAAGCTCAGACAGGTGGGAGATCCAGGGTGCACTGGCATGACCTCATATCTGATTGTGGGACTGAGTAATGGTTCATTACTGCAGACGTTATCGCGCAAGTGAGGACGCAGTAATGATTTTAAGGGAGTTGTGCTGATTTTGGACAAATCATAGTTTATTCCCTGTGTGAATAAAAAAAAAAAAGTAACTGCATTTAAAACACTCAAATTCTGTACTAACGTCTACAATTCACTACAGCTATGGCAACCGCTGTGTGAGGCGGTAACGTAAGTGGTGGCAACTGTTTGAGGGATTGTAGTGGTGGTGGCAAATGCTTGAGATGTTACTGTAGTCATGGCAACCAGTGTTTGAGGAATCATAGTAGTGTTGGCAACTGTTTGAGGTGTAAACAGACTTGCCTATCCCCGTCTCTCTCTATTCCCAAAATAGGTGCGTGGCCACACCCCCATGCCTCAATCATGTCGCTTTTAAATGTATGTTGCATTCAAATTGCTTATGAAGGTGTGTGGGTCAATGTAATGGACAGGGGTACTGTAGTGTTAATGTAGTTGTGGCAACTTTTTGAGGGTTACTGTAGTCATGGCAACTGTTGTTTATACTGCTGTGTGTTTTCTGGAGAGTCAACCTGGACTTAAGAGCATTTAACGGCCCGCAGTCATCTGAAAAGCTGATCTAATGGAGCTGCAATGTTTTTTATTAAATCAGGAATCTCTGGCAGTTATGAGAAAGATGGATGAAGATAAGCGGGATAAGGACAGTAAAGAACGAACTCAGTCCAGAAGTCCCAAACGGTAAGTTTACTCAGACACTCGGGCTGTTTCGGTTTCTGTACTGTTTTTTATATATATATTAATTTTTTTTTTTTTGTAATTTTAATTAAAAAAATTTTTTTTTAAATTCATGTCCCTCACAGGAGAAAATCTCGTACTCCCACAAAGCGAGAAAGGAAGCGCAGCCATTCACGCTCCCCGAGACGCAAGCCCAGCCCGGCCGCGCCCATCCTGCCCAGTCCACCCAGACACAAAAACGAGCCTCAGCCAGAGCCTGACCAATCAGAGAGCTCCATGCCGGAAGCCACAGTTCAGGAAGCTTCGTCCACCAGGTAACTGAGAACCCGACTGACCGCTCATCCTGTCAGGATCTCGCCGCTGATCCCCGTTTCCTTACAGTGACCTGGCTCCTGAGGTGAAACCGGACTCGGTGTCCGAACCCCTGAAGGTGTTGAGAGAGTCTCCACAGAAGACTTCAAAGACGGAGGACAAGCCCAAACCGAGGGACAAGGACCGGGACCGAGATCGGGAACGAGAGAAGGATGTCCGCAAAGAACGTCCTCGTCATCGCACACGTTCCCGCTCGCCCCGTCCCCGCCGACGCCAGCGGTCCCGTTCCAGGTAATACTATGGTCTGTGGTCCTCGTTTTCAGATGATGAGCAGTGTGTACGGTGTCACAGTTGTGTTGAAGCTCACGATGAGCGTCACTCACGTTTCAGATCATACTCCCCACGGCGAAAACCAAGCCCTAGAAGACGCATGTCCCCTCGGCGCAGAACCCCCCCAAGACGACCCCCTCCTCAAAGGCACAGGCGAAGTCGCTCACCCGCTCGCAGGTCAGTGCTCCTTCACAAAAGCACAAAGTACAACACACTGTACTCACTTCCTGTCTCACTTGTTTTTTTTTTTTCTGTCCTCTTGTCAGGCGGCGCTCTCGTTCTCGGTCGTCTTCAGGAAGCTCGTCCTCGCGCTCGCCACAAAAGAGGCCCGTTAAGCGCAGGTCGGTCACGCCACCCAGGAAGCAGGCACGCCACCCCGAGCCCTCGCCCAGTCCGGCTGGAAGACGCCGAAGCCCATCAGGTGAAAATCCACACCTTTAATGATCTGAACACCGTTATATCATCATCCTCAGAGTTGTAGTAGATTTATTCACTCATTCATTGTCTTCCACTTTATCCTCTATTAGGGTCGTGGGTGGGGGAGGGTACCCATGCCCATCCAGGGAAAAATGTTTCAGGCGCTGAG
Source organism: Corydoras maculifer (assembly GCA_019802435.1). NCBI lineage: Eukaryota > Metazoa > Chordata > Actinopteri > Siluriformes > Callichthyidae > Corydoras > Corydoras maculifer. The sequence continues at coordinate 2,962,286 of JAFMOD010000191.1, read as the reverse complement.
CAGATACACCCAGGACAGGGCGCCAATCTATCACTGGGCACACAGATATACACGCATACACACTCTATATGGGGCAATTTGAAGAACTCATTTGACTTGATCCATGTTTTTTGGACTGTGGGAGGAAACCGGAGGAAACCCACGCAGACACGGGGAGAACATGGAAACTCCACCAGATTGGGATTCGAACCTGGAATCCCCAGAGCTGAGATGCGAGCATGCTAACCACTAAGCCACCATAAGGGACGGCTCGGTGGCTTAGTGGTTTAGCATGTTCTCCTCTCAGCACTAGGGATTCCTGGTTCAAATCCCAATCTGGGACACACTTTTACTTTATGAGCTTTTCCCTTTATTCATCCATTATCTTCCGCTTCATCCTGTATTAGGGTCGCGGGGGGGGGTTCCCCATGCCCATCCAGGGGAGAACGTCTCGGGCGCTGGGCAGATACACCCAGGACAGGGCGCTAATCCATCGCTGGGCACACACTCACTCACACACACACTATATGGGGCAACTTGTAGAACTCAATTGACTTGATGCATGTTTTTGGACTGTGGGAGGAAACAGGAGAACCCGGAGGAAACCCATGTGGACACGGGGAGAACATGGAAACTCCACCAGATTGGGATTCGAACCGGGATTCCCTAGCGCTGAGAGGCGAACGTGCTGACCATCAAGCCACCGTGCCGCCCAATTGTAGTAGATTTATTGAAACTGTGATTTTTACTGTGCCGCTCAGGACCCACACGCCGACCTGCAGCGAGAAACGCGTCGCCGTCTCCTGCTCCTAAACCCAGACGCTCTGACGTTTCAGAATCAGGTGAGTGTGTTGTAGAGCTTGCGTACAGTAATAATCCTGCATCTTCATTGCTGGCTGGATGCATCCGCAAACAGTATTATGTAGCGTTTCATACCCTAATAAAAACGAATGGAACAACCAATAAAACAAACTGAAGTTGAGCCAAAAGTAGGAAAATCCTACACTAGAATGGATAATCGTGTAAATCGGACACTCCAAGCTAACACACAAACATCTGCTTGCGGGGAAGTCGCACCTACCGTATTTTCCGGAACATAAGGTGCACCGTATTATAAGGCACAGTCTGAATTACGGGGTCTATTTCTGTATTTGTCCCATGTATAAGGCGCACCGTACTATAAGGCGCAGTCTCAATTACGGACTCTATTTCTGTACGGTACTTATTCTGTACGGCACTGTATTATTAGGCACTTGCTAAAAGATACGGTCAACAAGAAAAGTAAAACGGTGACTTATAATTGAAGCGTATTCTGCTACGTAACTCGCCTGCCGCTGCCTCCCGAGTTTTAGTAAACCTGTGTTCGCCGTCGTCGCTCCCACACTGCCCGCAACTTTACTTTAAACGCCTTGTTTACGCCAATGTCCAGCGGTCGGAGTTGTTTAGTTAATCCTCCTGGAATGACGGCGAGCTCCTAATTAATTTTCTTCACTCTGCTTTTCACACTTTTTTGATGTGCGACCGGGTGGTTTTTTCCACACAATACTTTTTATAAATTTTGGAACTTCGTACACGTATAAGGCGCACGTCCGATTTCTAGGAAAATTTAAGGCTTTTAGGTGCGCCTTATAGTCCGGAAAATACGGTACCTGCCATCTATGCAAAGCCACACTTACAATAAGACACCTACTGATGGATGGCCCAACACTACAACCAGAAAGACTGAAATACTTCACAGTTAACAATACCCAAAACCCACTCAAGACCACAGAACCAGGAAAATACTAAATTACCTGGCACATCTACATTTGAAGGACCAGTAAGCCGTATGAAGATAGACTAGAAACACAACCTATGTACCGCCGTATAAATAGCCCCAGCGTGCTGATATGGCGCTAAAACCCAAACAAACGAATCATACCCTAATAACACTCCTCATTTGAATTTCAGAGGAGGATAAAGGGAAGGGAGCCACGGCCGACTCCGTTCAGCAGCGCCGGCAGTATCGCAGACAGAACCAGCAGTCGTCTTCAGGTTGCCATGTTTCTCTTTCATTTCTGTGAGTAAGCAACCACGCCTTCTTTTGTTGTAAAATTCTAACAAGGTCTGTATTTCTTAGAGACTGGATCCTCGTCTTCATCCTCGGAGGACGAGGAGCCTAGGAGGCCGGGCAGAGGACCGCCTGCTAGGAACGGGGACGTCCGAAGGAGACGAAGCCGCACTCCGGTTTCTCCACGGAGACGGAACAGGGAGGCTTCACCTCGGTACTGTGACCTGATATCACACTATCAATAATCCTCGTGAATAATATGTTGTGAATGTGGGCCCCCTCGGTAAGGGCCCTTAAACCAGGGCTGATCCTAGGTTCTGCCTCCCCAACATTAAGAACATTAAGAAAATATTACCTCCACCTCATCCTTATGATGATAACTGCGGCAGTGCAGCTTTATATTTGTGTGGAAGACATGTTTATAGTTTTATTGGGGCTTTTCTCTGGTTGCCATGGGGTTTTAACTCATGCTTTCCTCCCATGCAGAAAGAGACGCTCACCGTCACTAAGGCGTCACCGCTCACCTTCACCCAGACGCCGTAGGACCCCGTCTCCACCACCCAGGCGCAGGTACTTTCCCCAAAGTGTCCCAAAAGCATGTTTATAGTTAGTTTTTTTTTTTTTATTAAATATTTTTTTTTACATGCAGTATGTTTCAGTATGGCTTAATACTGTATTGCGTATCCTTTAACATTTCCAGGTCTCCATCACCACCTCCTCGCCGCTACTCCCCTCCTATCAAGCGGCGCTACAGCCCCTCCCCCCTACCTGCCCGCAAGAGACGCTCGTCTCCCTCGCCCGCCCCCCTGAAGCATAGCAGTCCATCTTCCTCTCCCCCTCCTCAGCGCTCGCGTCGCAGCCCCCTGCCGTCGTCCGGGGGCCGTCAGGGCAGCCCCCAGGCCAGATACACCTCAGGGTCTCCTCAGCGACGGGGTCCGTCCCCGTCTCACAGCCGTGCTATTCGCAGGGTGTCTCGCACACCGGAACCTCGTGGCACTCAGAGGTATGGCTTCTTTTTTTTTTTTTTTTTTTTTTCTTCTTCCTGCATTTGTTATTTGCTTGATTAATAGGTTTATATTTCATGTACCTGTATTTTTTAAATCCTTTTTCTTTTTTCTTTCTTTAGAGATTCTCAGAGCCCGCGGCCGCTGAAGAGAAGGGCTTCCAGATCTCGCTCCACCTCCCCTAATCGTTTCTCTACAGCCCCTGCAGCAGCATCTGCACCTCAGAAACGGCCGGCTCCAACCTCGCCGTCTCCGGTGCGCTCGGCGAGCAGGTCTCCTCCGCCTCCTCCTGCTCCTCCAGCAAAGAAAGCAAACAGTGCCTCACCCAGTCCCTCTCCCAACAAGGTGGGCTCCTCACTAAAGCAACTGCAATTGAATAGATTCATTCAATCATTATCTTCCGTTTTATCCTATATTAGGGACGCGCGCGGGGGGGGGGGTGTTCCCCCATGCCCATCCAGGGGAGAAGGTTGCCAATCTATCGCTGGACACACACACACACACACAACACTCTACATGGGGCAATTTGGAGAACCAATTAAAATAGATATAGATTTATAATGTGTCTCAGATGGCCATAATATCTTACTGTTCTCAAAGTTCACCACCAGAGGGCACCAAAACCACACTTTAGAAGCACTTAGAGCCTTGTAGGTTGCAGAATCAGGAGACGCACGTCTTCACCACATGGTTAGAGTTTAATAAAGGTTTGAATTTAAACTTGTGTAAAAATGTAGATTCTTTCGCCCTCCGTTGATCATCTCAAGTTTCTATTTATAAAAACTATATTAAAGACATGGGCTCCAGCAGCCTGAAGTCTAAGATGCTGGCATATTTGTGTTACATGTCATATCCATGGCCTGGCCTGCGGATCTGATGTGTGTGTGTGTGTGCGCGTGCAGAGCTCTGATGTAGAGGGAGGAAAGAAGAAGAAAAAGAAGAAGGAAAAGAAACACAAGAAGGAAAAGAAACACAAAAAGCACAAGAAACATAAGAAGGAGAAAGCAGACGCAGCCCCAGCAGAGGAAGACGAGGAGACCACTCGGGTGGAGGGGGAGCCGGAGTCCGATCAGAAAAAGGTGAAGTAGGAACTTTTGGTTCGTACTCCTGTTCGTAGTTTTAAAATCAGATTCGAGCTGAGAGAACATCTATTTACACGGTCAACTTCAACTACAAAAAAATATCCCAATGGCAAGATATGATGCTTTTAATACTAACAGCAAATCATGGATCAGAAATGAAGCCACAAGATTAAAAAAATCTTAGTTTTCTGACTTTTTTGACTCCTTGGTTCGCAAGGAGAATATTTGGCATGTTCTCTCAGCCAACAAATCTCAGACCCAAGTTGCGTTAAGGCAGAAAATTACTTCTGCGTGTGCATCAAGCTTTTCATTTGCACTTCATGAAGTTTGTCATTGTGTTATAATAAATTTTATTGCTTATACAAAAGACAAATGTAGTTTATACTGTACAGTATTCGTTACATCACATTTTACTGTAGTGTGTTAGTATAATTATTGGTATTAAGTTTTAATGCACAATGAAATGATGAACTTTGTGGGTCTCGTAATTTAGGTTTTTCATTGGCTGCGCTCATTCAGTTAAAGACAGTGCTTGGTGGGAGGAGTCTCTGATGTGCTTAAGCCCAAATACCTGGAGCTGTAGATGGAGTCCAGTAAAGGCACAGGGCAGCCGATTGTCCATTAGATGTTTATTACCCTGTGTAGTTTCCTCTTGTCGACGACCGAGCACCTGGTGTCATGCCTTCAACTATCAGACGTTTAGATCACCAGCATTCATTGGTTCTCTAGTTTGTTCCACATACCGTATTTTCCGGACCATAAGGCGCAGTCTGAATTACGGGGTCTATTTCTGTGTTTGACCTACGTATAAGGTGCACCGTACTATAAGGCGCAGTCTCAATTAGGGACTCTATTTCTGTACGGTACTTATTCTGTACTGTATTATAAGGCACTTACTAAAAGATACGATCTACAATAAAAGTAAAGGATGTAAAACGGTGATTTATAATTGAAGTTTATTCTACTACTTGACAAAACACACATTATTTTAATCCCTCTTCTCCCACAAATCCATCAAAGTCCTCGTGTTCTGTGTCTGAATTAAAAAGCTGCGCAATATCAATGTCCGAGTCCGTCTCGTCGCCAGGCGGCTGTTCAGCGATGATGCCGGCTTTCGTGAAAGCTCGGACAACGGTTACGGTAGAAACCTCAGCCCAGGCATCCACAATCCATTCACAGACGGTAGTGCAACTCGCCCGCCGCCTCCTGAGTTTTAGTAAACGTGTGTTTGCAGTCCATCATCCATCGCTCCCACGTCGCCCGCAACTTTACTTTAAACACCCCGTTTACGCCAATTTCCAGCGGTCGGAGTTTTTTTTTTAATCCTCCCGGAATGACTGCGAGCTCCGAATTAATTTTCTTCACTCAGCCTTTCTGTGAGATGAGCGCGCATGGAGTCACAAATCAGCAGGACGGTGAAGTGTGGGGGGATAAAACACCCGGTCACACAACACTTGTATAGATTTTGGAACTCAGTACACGTATAAGGCACGTATACGTCCGATATCTGGAAAAATTTTAGGCTTTTAGGTGCACCTTAGTCCTGAAAATACGGTAATCGTATGACTGCAGTACATGTTATGATTTCTTTAACAGATGCTTCTCGAGCCTCTCAACCTGCATATGATTTGGATTTGGTGATGTTACATGTTGAAGCAGTCTTTGATTAATGCTACCTTTATTGAAGGAATCAGAGAGTGAAGTAGAGGAGAGTCTGGATGATCTGGAGAAGCACCTGCGGGAGAAAGCCCTGCGCTCCATGAGGAAAGCCCAGATGTCCCCGCCCCCGTCCTGAGAACTTTTCAGCCCTCGTCGTTTTAATAATGTTTTTGATTTAGAATGTAAAGATTGTTCACGTTACACCCCACAATTACAGATTGTACTTCAGTATTTTTTGGTTATATATATATATATATATATATATATATATATATATATATATATTTTTTTTTTTTTAAAGCTTAAAGCCTGAGTTTTGCTTCTTTACCACTAAATTAGCGATTACAGAAAAAAAACACATTGTGCTTCCCTTAATTTCATTTTAGAAACTTGAGGGATGGCTGTTTGAACTTAAGCCACCGCCGCGGTCACTGTAGTTATGTGCATGATCGATTTCGGAATAAAAATTTCAAGCCTCAGACTTTATGTCTAAACCTTCTGAGACTTGGCCACCTATTTGCTGCTCTGTTTGTGGGCGTGGCTTTGTTGAACTGTCTTAGAGCCAAAATAGCGTGGATGTGTTTCTACATGATTTATAAAAATATAAAAAACACGAGGCTGGTAGAATCACAAGGTTTTTTTATTTTTCAAAATACACTGATATAAGTAGCTGCACCAATATGGGCATATGTTTGCGTTGCCGTTCTTTTAGCCCCGCCCATTTGGGGCGAGTGACCCAGCATACAGATATCCAGTGTGATCGTGGCTTCACACCTAGAGATCGCGTTTAGATTTTGTTCCTTAATTCATGAGTGTGTCCCTTTTTTGTTTCTCCTCGTTCAAGTCCCTGTCACCGCAGCAGATGTATTTTTGTCCTCCCCCGTGCATGACGGTTAACACATCACGAGCTGACGGCTCCATCAAATGCGCCGTGTCGTATCGCAGGTGCGAATCAGTGTGTGGACTGTGCGGCTCTCTCTGCCCTGCTGTTTTAATGAATTTTAAGTTGTTTCAGAACCGTACAGAACTTTCTGGCTTTGAAAAAGTCAAATTAAAAGAAAGGATGATCTTTCATTAAGGGATTCTCTACGAGTCTTTATTGTCCTCTAGTGTGCGTGTAGCATAATGATGACGTGATGTCCTTCAACCTGATTTCCTCTCGTAGTAGTGTAGACATACACACACACAGATGTGGACACACAGACAGGATGCTTCAAACAGTTCATTGAAAAGGTTCAATGAATGAGGAAACGTGCACATATTCTACAAGGTTAAAGCTCCTGCTCCTTCAGCACAATACCAGCTAAGAATCCAAATGATACCTGTTCTATGATGAACAATATAGAACAGTAGACTAACAAATATAAAACACAGATGGATTAGTGTTGTAAAACTACAAGGTCCATCTATATGGTAAGTGGAGGACTCAGACAATGGAGCAATAGGAAGGTGTGTTCAAACTTTTGACTGGTACTGTACTTGTCTTCATGCTTTATCTTAACTTTGATGTAGGGTCCTTCTCGTTTGCATACCCGGCCTGTGGAACCTGAAGGAACCCGAATAAGGCAGTCCTGCAACTTCAATACCAAAGACAAGGGTTTTGTATGAAACCAAACACATTATGTCTCCGTGTCTAAAATGAGCGGCATGACCAACTGCTTCCATCATCGGAATCAGACTCCAGTGCATTTAAACAGTCATACTGAACCAGGAAATGCTCCACTGGGACCTAATCCCTAATCCCAAACACTCGATTCAGAAGCGGCTTGTTCCTATTACTGACCGTTCTGTATGTGTCATTTATTGGACGCTTTTATCCAAAGTGACTTAAAAGGTGAACACAGGCTTAATTACAGCCCCCCCTGGAGCAATGAGGGTTAAGGGTCTTGCTCAAGGACCCACATTGGTAACTTCAGGGGCCCTGGGATTTAAACCCCCAACCTTTAGATTGACAGCCCAACACCTTTACCACTGAGCTACCGCACCCACATGTGTCATCAGTAACAACAAAACCTGTAATGTTAAAAGGAAATGAGATTAGGAATTGCCTCGGATTTTGTGTTTGAGTTTGAGTTTCATCTCTTTCAGGTGAAGAGAAATACATTTTTTTTAATTTCTAAAAGCTCTAAACTGATAAATGGGTTAAGGAGCTAGGGTGGAGTTTTTGTGTATTGGTTTATTTTGCTGCCCCCATTGGTGGACGTGTGTCACTGCAGGGATGTCGGATCAGGAGTTTAAAATTTATTATTCCGATCATTTGTTGGATACACCACTTAATATCTGAATGCAAATCCCACACTTACTGTACAAACGTTTCTTTAAATGAATGTGCACCTTCTTTAGTTTAGTTCTCGTCTCTTAAAAATGTATTCTTGTAGTTTTAACTTAGAAATAAAAGAAGCTCCAGTTGCTTTGGGGAGTTTGTTTCATTTAAACCCTGTTCCTGTGTTGCTGGATTATTAATCTGTAAGAGTTATAAGGTTCTATTGAGATGTTTTCCCCCAGCTGTAGTTCTAAAACCTCTTTGCTACTGTTATCACACTCATGGAAGGGTCACTTTCGGCTCCTAAAATAGGATCAATACCCAGCCACAGATAAGATAATTCAATTGTTTGTGTATCCCGGCTGTCTCCTTGGGAACAGAGCACATGGCTCTGGTTCCTGTAGCTGCAGTAGTCATCAACCGACATCACAGTAGAGACATGTTGTATATCTGGGAGAGAGAAAAAAAAAACTTTTATCTGATTTGATCCTTTAAAGCAATCGATTGAAAAGAACTTAAAAATGTGGTGCCTAATAATAATGTTTGCCTCAGGTTCGAATAGCATTCCGAATAGAGTTTTCTCCAGGTTTTCCGGTCCAAAAATATGGATTCATGGTGAATTGGCTTATCTAAATTGCCCCATCTAAGGATAAGATAATACTTTATTGGTCCCATAATTGGGAAATTTGCATTCTTGGCAGCAATAGTAAATATAATACAGAAAATATAATATAAAAAATTTAAATCGATATATACAAAGTAGGGGCGGCACGGTGGCTCAGTGGTTAGCATGTTCGCCTCTCAGCACTAGGGATTCCCATGTTCTCCCCGTGTCTGCATGGGTTCCCTCCGGGTTCTCCAGTTTCCTCCCACATTCCAAAAACATGGATCAAGTCAATTGAGTTCTCCAAATTGCCCCATATAGAGTGTGTCTGTGTGAGTGAGTGTGTGCCCAGCGATGGATTGGCACCCTGTCCTGGGTGTATCTGCCCAGCGCCCGAGACTTTCTCCCCTGGATGGGCATGGGGAACCGCACCGCGACCCTGATAGCGGATAAAGGATTAAGGGAGATAATAAATGAATGAATATACAAAGTAAAATAATAATATGGTGTGTGTGTGTGTGTGTGTGTGTGTGTGTGTGTGTGTGTGTAAGTGTCCTGGGTGTATCTGCCCGAAACTTTCTCCCCTGGATTGGCATAGGAACCCCCCCCTCTCCCTGCAACGCTGGTAGGATTATTCGTAGGATAATAAGATAAGATATAATTGAACACATTTAAATAAATCATTTTACTTATTAAAATGTTTTAATATAATTAAAATAAAATAAGTTTTAATGGTAATATTTCATATGACTGGCTCCTTTATGAATTACACACACCTTTGAGCGATAAGGCAGACTTCCATCCATTATCTTCCGCTTTATCCTCTATTAGGGTCGTGGGGGTTCTCCATGCCCATCCAGGGGAGAACGTTTTGGGCGCTGGGCTGATACACCCAGGACAGGGCGCCAATCTATCGCTGGGCACACACTCACACACAGACACGCACACAAACACACACTATATGGGGCAATTTTGGAGAACTCAATTGACTTGATCCATGTTTTTGGACTGTGAGAGGAAACCGGAGAACCCGGAGGAAACCCACGCGGACACGGGGAGAACATGGAAACTCCACCCAGATGGGGATTTCGAAACAGGAATCTCTAGTGCTGAGAGGAGAACATGCTAAACCACTAAGCCACCGTGCCGCCAGATGAGATATAAATTAAACACATTTCACATTTAGATAAATCATTTTACTTTTAAATGTTTTTATATAATTAAAATAAAATAATTTTTATAGTAATATTTCATATGACTGGCTCCTTTATAAAACCTTTGAGCGATAAGGCAGACTTGTCGACTAAAATCGAGTAAATGCGGCAGTTTTGACCATCTCGCTGTCGTCCTTCTGATTCGTCCCACTTTCGGACCCTTTTGGCGTTCCACAGACAACGCTCAGCATCCGCCCTCTCGCTCGTATCTCCGCCCGCTTTTCGGTTCGCCCTCTGAATGACGTCACGTCTTTAAATATTCCCGTTGCTTTTTTGTCCGCGCGCCTCATCCCGCCTCCTCAGCCCGCGCACCGCAATAAAACCTCCGCCTGCGATGCCGAACTGACTGCCGCCCGAGGACACCGCCGCTGTGACCCGCCGTTGGGAAAGTTGAGGAGCTTTGTGTCGTCGGTGTGTTTTTAAATTAGCGGATCCAGAGGAAAGTTCGGGAATGTCTCTGTCTGTACCTCAGAACGGACAGACCGACAACCAACCCGCCATCGAGCTGTTCGTCAAGGTAAGAACCGACGACGAAACTGGTTTTCCCCTCAGAACCAGCGGCTGGAGGAGCCGCGAGTTCATCCGCCTGGAACACACGGTCCTCCGGCGAGCTGCAGTCCGTGGTCTTTAAACCGCTTCGAAGTGCCCATTTGGAGAACTCAACCGACATTGGTCCATGTTTTTTGGACTGTGGGAGGAAACCGGAGAACCCGGAGGAAACCCACGTGGACGCGGGGAGAACATGGGGAAACTCCACCCAGATGGGGATTCGAACCGGGAATCCCCAGCACTGAGAGGAGAACATGCCAACCACTGAGCCACCATGTTTAATAAACATTCATTCATTCATCCATCCATTATCTTCTGCTTTATCCTCTATTAGGGTCGCGGGGTGGGGGGGGGGGTTCCCCATGCCCATGCCCATGCCCATCCAGGGGAGAACGTTTCGGGCGCTGGGCAGACACACCCAGGACAGGACACCAATCTATCACTGGACACACTCACTCACATACACACTCTGTATGGGGCAATTTGGAGAATTCACTTGACCTTGGTCTATGTTTTTGACTTTGTGAGGAAACTGGAGAACCCGGAGGAAACCCACGGGGAGAACATGGGGAAACTCCACTCAGATTGGGATTCGAACCGGGAATTCCTAGTGCTGAGAGGAGAACATGCTAAACCACTAAGCCACCATGTTTAATAAACATAAGAGTCTTTAAATAACGGGGTTCATTGAACAAGACTAGTATGTAGTGGTTTGGGACTTTTTGAACTTCCTGTATTAATGAAACCACTTTATCTTCTCATTTGTGAGTGACGGATAAAGCGTCTGCTAAATAACTCAATGTAAATATGTATGTATGTTTGTATAATGTGTGTGTGTGTGTGTGTATATGCACTAGTACAGATTGTAGTCTGATGCTGTGCAGATTTTGTAAATCCACATTACTTTATTCCCTTATGATGACAAGATTATTTTAATGTTGGATGGTTCTCAGTGCTACCATAACACTGATGATGATGATGATGATGATGATGATAATGGTGATGGTAGTGGTGTGTTAGTTTGTGTCTCAGATGGCTCAGACAGAGTAGTGCTGCTGGACTTTAAAGTATTGTTTCCACACACTGCTGGACGTTCTTTGTGGGTGAACTTTTGCTCAGTCCAGCATTGACATTGGGCTATTAAAAAAAAAAAAATCCCAGCAGCACTGCCATGTCTGATCCACTTCTCCTCATCTCAGTGGAGGACAGACTGCTAACAGCTCAGTCAGGTTCTGATGCTTTGGTTTTGCTGTGAACGACACCTGAGACGTGATGTTTCTTGATGTAATAAACAAATTCATGTTTACGTAAAGGCCAGTAGTAGCTTGTCCATCTCTTAAGTGCTGCCCCAGGACAGACTTAATCAATAATGCCGAGTAATCGATATTGTGTTTAGTCAATGTGTTTGTGGAATATAAATGTGGTTGGGTAGATGAATCAAAACCAAAATCTTCATTTCTCTGTGCTTATGACTTATAGCTGCAGGGCTCCTATTATGACTTTTATTATGATGATGATACAAGAGGTGTAATCTGATTTCACTTTAGGCGCAGACTTGTTAAACATCTGGACATAATTAGGTGTATGTGTGTGTGTGTATAGAGAGGGAGAGATATGCTTGTAATTGTAGCAGCTGCAGCTCAGGATCTCATGCTTCTTCCACGTGCTTGCCCCATACGCCGCAGTGAGACGGAGAGTTCTCTCTTTGTGCTGTCTCTGCTCCGTCTCGCTGAGAGCTTTGTGCGTTTTCCAGTAACATGCTGTTAGGGACAGAGCGGGAAAATGGCTGCGCGATAGCAAAGGGCAGAGGAGGGTGGGGAACATTTTGGGGGGTTGGTGGAAGACCGCAGGCGGGAAAGTCTCAAAGTTTTAGTTCAGAGAAAGCAGCGAGCGCTCATGAGGCACTTCAAAGCCCACGACAAAGACCTTTCCAACAGCCGGCATCTGCTGCAGGTCTGCTGGGTGTTTCACAAAACGCTGTTCTTCCTAATTCCGGTGTTCAGTTTTGAATCTTGTGAATACCCCGTATGTTACCAGCAATGACTTCAGACAAAAGAGTACGAATTGAAGTGTGTTTCACGCCCTCATCCTGACAAATATGGAGTTTGATTTTTACGTGTTTTGTTTAGTCACGTGTTTAAAACCAATCACCTATCCATGCATCCAAGATAACTGTTTTTGGGCAGTTTAAGGAAGGGCCGTTAAAGTTCTCGCAGTAGGTTGGCTTGGCCTGCTGGATGTACTTAACTGGCCCATGCCAAATTCTGGCTTTAACCCCATCAACCACCACTTCTGAGATGAACTAGGATGCAGATGAAATCAGTCCAAAACCTGTTCGTCTAATGTTTTCTAACTGTAAAGGTTTGACCATTTTGGAATGTGATGTCATAGAACATCTGTAGGTCTGATTCTAATCCCTTTGGTTCTATAGTGTGGCTTCATCATGCAGTCGGTAACTTGTGGACTGAGAGGGCTTTGTGCGCCGCCTCTCGTCTTTGTTCTTCTGATCTGCTGTGTTATTAGATGATCCTTCTCCAGGACCTCAGATGCAGCATTGTTCTCCTTTGCAGTATCCAACCTGGCTTCATTCCAACCCCTCTCCCCCTTTAAAGAGAGCATTTTGTAAACATTTTTCAGCCTCGGGTTCAGAGAGAAAGCAAACTATAAATAAAAGATGAGCCTGCGAGCTGGAGTGTGATCACCACCACGTCTGTGACCGTGCCAAAGTCCAGTGTTCCTCATACTGCAGAGGTTTATACACACCATGCCACACCCTCCCTCACGGATCACGCCTTAGCGCCCGGTCCTTCATGTCTTTGTCCGAGATGCTTGTGTATAGAGAATACCGGTTCTGTGTTTATACATCTCCATCAATCGGATGAGAGCTCTGATCACAGATCAGGGATTTGACTTTTATCTGCACCACACGGACGCTGCGCTCAAACGCTTCAGCGGAGTGCAGGTCGCTTTGTTCCCTCTGTGATTTCAGCATCTCGTGCTGGCGCCTGCCTGTTGTCATAGTAACCATACACACTCCTTGTCACTGGATGGCCAACGACACGTGGTGTAGAGAAGAAGGAAAGACTGCTTGCTTTACTTATTTTAATGAAATGCATTATACTGATCGGCATCAGTGTATGGCTTCGTATAGTGTAATGAAAAATGCTCCATGTCTAAAAACCTGTTAAGTGATTCAGACCAAAGCAAACACACTGTAGATGTTATATCTTTTTATATCTTATAAGAGACCCGAAGGTCACCGTTTCCACCCAGCTGGTTAATTATGGTCCATGTTTTATACAGTAAATCCTTTACTGCTTTATCAGCTGTAACACGCCCAGTGAACGTGCAGTGTGTGTGGAATCAGTGTTAATGCTGTAATAAAACCACAACCTACATTTATTGCGAATCTGATCTTTTGGCATGAAGTAAGGTGAGCGTTAACAAATGTCCTGAAGACCCTCCTCATGCCCTTATCTCTGGGGTAGATATAATGCACTCTCTGCACCAGTTTACAGACCTGCTACCTTAAAAGTAACTTTTTAAAGGTCTTGTAGATTAATTATTCAGATCATGAGGTGTTCATAGTGTAAGTCAGGTGGTGGAGGGGTGCGGAATATTATCCTCTGTTTTGGACTGTTCCCATTCGGGGTCGCTACAGCAGGAAGATCCACATGTTTGACTTACACCCGATGCATCCCTTCAATTTGCCCAGGCTTTCACTGATTTCCATCCATCCATTATCTTCCGCTTTATCCTATATTAAGGTCGCGGGGGGGAGGTTCCCCATGCCCATCCAGGGAAGAATGTTTCGGGCGCTGGGCAGGACCCAGGACAGGGCGCCAATCCATCGCAGGGCACACACTCACTCACACAGCCACACTCTATATGGGGTAATTTGGATAACTCAATTGAATTGATCCATGTTTTTGGACTGTGGGAGGAAACCGGAGAACCTGGAGGAAACCCACGTGGACACAGGGAGAACATGGAAACTCCACCCAGATGGGGATTCGACATGGGAATCCCTAGTGCCGAGAGGCGAACGTGCTAACCACTAAGCCACCGTGCCGCCACTTTCACTGATTTGTACACCCCAAATAGCTACGACAATTTAGCTTCTCAGATTTACCAATCAGCATGCATCTTTAGATGTGGGAATAGACTTGAAACAGCAAAAAAAAAAAAAAAGCGTTGGCTCGGAGCGTGTCGGCATCTGTTTATCATTTATCTTGAACCTAAATGCATCTGTAACAGGATGTTTTAAGGGTAAAACATTTCACCCGTCAAGTACATCAGCATTGTGGAATAATTTAAATACAATAATCTCATGTCATGTAGTGAGATGCACCAGCAGTCAGGAGTTCTAAGGACCAGGGTTCTGTACTTGAGCTCGGTCACATGGGGAGTTGACTCGAGCACTTCTGAATTTCAGCTGTGTACAAAGAATGTTTTCCAAAATGAAGTCTCCCTGTTCCAAGGCCAGCAGCATGAGCACTGTCTCTTGGTTTATGAGGTATTTGAAGGAATGAGGGCCATTTTTATTATTTTGTTCACTTAATGTGATTTTTAAAAAATTTTTTTTTTTTTTTTTTTAGTGAAATAAAAATTTTGTCAAAAGTTTTAGGGCACGGTGGCTTAGTGGTTAGCACATTTGCCTCTCAGCACTAGGGATTCCCGGTTCGAATCCCCATCTAACTGGAGTTTCCATGTTCTCCCCGTGTCCGCGTGGGTTTCCTTCGGGTTCTCCAGTTTCCTTCCACAGTCCAAAAACATGGATCAAGTCAATTGAGTTCTCCAAATTGCCCCATATAGAGTGTGTCTGTGTGAATGAGTGAGTGTCCAGTGATAGATTGGCGCCCTGTCCTGGGTCTATCTGCCCAGCATCCGAAACGTTCTCCCCTGGATGGGCATGAGGAACCCCACCGTGACCCTAATAGAGGATAAAGTGGAAGATAATGAATGAATGAATAAGTGTTAGGACACCAGCAGGAAGTTTAATGACCTCCCTGTCTATGGCGGGCTCTTCTTCTGCAGCCATAACACTCCACTCTAACTGCCACTCTTCTGGGGGGGAGGGGGGTATTAACACGATACGTTCCGGTTCATATCTCCCCTCCCCCCCGCAGGCTGACTTTCTGCACTGCTGAATTAATGTGATTATATTGGCTTGTAATATTTGCAGATAGTGAAGGATAGTATTTTAATTCCACTGAAGTCATGAAGCTCTTCTATATTTGTTCTACAATCCTGTCTAAAGAAAATGCTTCTATTCATGATTTCTTGCATTGTTTTGTTTATACCATCTATATATTTCTGTTATTGGCTGGTTCTCTCTGTGTTTGGAGCCGTCACCTCTTATTGGAGCCCGGACTCCTGTCCTGAGTGATGTCACATGTTTTTAATCATGTACTTGATATACACTGCCCTCAAATAAACTTTTAACTAGGTTCTACTGAATGTCCACTTTTGGCTTGTGATGATTCCATGATATTGGAGCTTATCCCCACAATCGCTGGGAAAAAAGTAAGATTTTCTATCTTTCAGTCTATTGCAGGTCCATATGACACAGTACCATTTATTTATAAACTTCACATAATCTCTGCTCGTTGACCAGAGATTAGAATCTAGGACCTTAAGCTTTAAGGTGACTGCACTGCCCACAATGCCGCCTAGTGTCAATAATAAAACACCCGTTGATCAATACGTTTATTTTTCATGTATTTACTGTGCATTTACTTACATTGAACACACTCTGTTGACTTTATTGTAAAGTATCATTAATGTGTTGTAAGCATTAGAGCACATTAGAAATTCATGACACTACTATCCATTAGGCTGATGATGAAACTGAGATCAGGATTAAAGTGCTCTTAAAAGAATCAGATCAGCACATTATCAGCGCAGACTCGGTGCCCCGTCTCCTATAGTTTATGGCAGTTGCTTAATAATTGATCTACTAAGAACTCCTAAGTCCATTTCATCTTTAGTCTGTATTTTTAGATTATTCATTCATCCATTCATTCATTATCTTCCGCTTTATCCTATATTAGGGTCGCGAGGGGGTTCCCCATGCCCATCCAGGGGTGAGAACGTTTCGGGCGCTGGGCAGATACACCCAGGACAGGGTGCCAATCTATCGCTCGGCACACACTCACTCACACAGATGCACTCTATATGGGGCAATTTGGAGAAGTCAATTGACTTGATCCATGTTTTTGGACTGTGGGAGGAAACCGGAGAACCCGGAGGAAACCCACGCGGACACAGGGAGAACATGGAAACTCCAAACCGGGAATCCCTAGTGCTGAGAGGCGAACGTGCTAAACCACTAAACCACCGTGCCGGCCTGTTTTTTAGATTATACTTAGTGAATTATTAGGAGCGTTGAAATGCTCAAGAGATACAAGGTCACTAGGGTTTTTTCATTCCACGTGAAGGAGGTGTGACAGATCAGCAGATGTGCAGCTGAGGAGGCAGATTTTCCTCAACACTACACTCCCAGAATGGTTTTGGAGCTTAAACAGTGTTAATTATTGTTTTGTTAGGGGCTGATTTTAAAAGCGAGGACATCACAGTGAACAGGAGGAAGGTTGGGTCCTAGGATGTCAGCGTGGCATTATAAGTGTCACAACATGGCTTTCATGAGAATACTTTAATAAACGGATGGTAAATAAGTTTGTATTCTGTGCTTTCATGTGCGCCAGCAGCACATAAAACCCAAATCTCACATGCTGCCTGTGGTTTCACTTTGATCGTATTGTGTGTTAATGACTGTGCAGGTTATCAGAAGGATCTCACATATCTGCTGCTATGTACAGTATCAGTTCTGTATGTCGGCCGTATGAGTGGGTTATTTATCCTATCATCAGAGACTTGATTTTTCACCTTCAGTATAAAGAATGAAGATGTTTTCCCGTCATTAAACTGGTTCATCTTGTCCTTTACCTTTTGTTTAACAGCAATATTTTGTGCCCACATGGTAAAATACTGACATTTTGATGATTATGATGATGTTCCCTGGGTGAAGTGATCTGAGACCGGGTGCTGATACCAACTTTGTGTTATTCAGAGCATCATTTTGTAAATGAATATATAATAGAGTTTACAGAAAAGCCAATGAAGTAGATGTGGGTTATATTGTAGTACTATCAAAATGGGCATTAAACCTCCGAATGGTATGAATAAAGACACATCATCGTCTTCACAACCACGTTGATATTTCTAGATTATTTCAAAATGGAAAATGAAATCAGATAGGAACGTAGTCAGAATTGATGATATTGCAGTTCATCTGGTTACATTAAGTCATTTTGCAGACACTTTAATTAATGTATCCCACTTTATGGTTGGGCTCAGTATGATTAGTGAGCCCTGAAGCAGTGAAGGTTAAAGACCTTGCTCAGTGGCCCCAACCTTCAGACTGATACCCCAATATCTTACCCACTGAGCTTACCATCTTAAACATGCCTGTTCCTCTCTAACCTACTATAAAAGTGTCTACAAAATAACTCCTACTTATAAGGACCTCAACAGCCCAGAGGGTACTTAGAACTCAATTATTTCCAGGGTCCTATATGTAGAGACTTTCTATGTTCTCTTTATGTCCCTAATGGTATTCTTACAATAATATCTCAGGCCTTATTACTTTGTGGAGTTTGTATGTTCTCCTAATGTCTATGTGGTTTACTCTGGCAGCAAAAAGACTGGAAATCCAACCCATCCCGTATTTTACTGCTCCTTTATGCCCAACAAGAGATAGGATGGGCTCTGTCCCCCGAACACTGCTTTCTCCTTAAGAGCTGTATTACAATCCTTTTATTTATATATAAGTAAGACTTTAAGTAAGACATGTTTCTTTGCTGTGCATATGACAGTAAAGCTTTGAATCCTTTTCACTTCCGCATCATTAAATTATAATTTTTTTGTTTTTGCAGCTTTATTGTAAAATCAGTTATATTTCTCTGGAAAGCAGATTAGGACAATTTTCTCAAAGAGGAAATAAACCACTAATGAGGCATTTCTTGTGACAGGAAATGAGTCAAATTCAGAAGGGGTGGGGGGTGGAACAAAGTGTAGCTTGGCAGTGCTGGAGGTTGGGATAAAGGGACAAAAAATGATGAAGACCTTGGTTCAGGAGATTTGAGGGAAGGCCAAGGGGACAAAAAGATCACACAATGAAAAAGGACAGAGCAAAAATGAAAGAACTGAATATGTTCTGGAGGAGGGGGGAGGGGTGGAGAAGCAGCATCACACCGTGAATACAGAGAGGACCCTGCTGAAAGAAACCCAGGTCTAAATGAGAAGCAAAGGAATTAAAGGCTGATTAGCTACAGGGTGCTCATTCTGATCTCGTGGGGGTGCTCCTGCATATCTCACAGGGTCCTCCGCCGTCGTTAACGACGTTACCTTGCCTTTGTTTATCTAACGTGTCTGTATAACATCTTGTCATGTGTTTTAAATGGCCTCTGATGAGAATGCAGAATGAGCTCCGGGGTCTCAGCTCCTCGTTTACAGACTGTTAAGTTCACTGAATAGGTGATCACTAAAGTCAGTTCAGGTCAGCGCACCACTGTAACTACAGTTCCTGTGGTCATTAAATCATTCGTCGCCGCTAATTGCTGCAATCGAGAGTTTACTCCTCCACGCTGTAGGGTTCAGTGCCGTTCATAATCAGCACATTGTTTTTAAATTGTTTCCACACCGCCAGCAGGAACACAACAGCCAGCCGTGTGTGAAGAAGTGCTGAGGGGCAGGAGTTAATAAGAACAACATGAAGACCTAGAACATCTAATCCACTCTGTTTACATACATTATAAAGACAAAAGTATTAGGACACTTTTTGTAACACCCTATCTTAAATTATTCCCTTTTTTTCAGCTTTAACGGTGTCCATTCGTCTGCTAAGGCTTCCTGTAAGCTTTTGGCGTGTGTCTACAAGTTGTCATTTCATCCAGAAGAGCGTTAGTAAGATTATACACTGATCTAAGACCAGAGGGCCAGGGCTCTGTGTGAGAGAAGCTTTTTTCTAAACAAACTACCTCAAACAAGAATCATATTTGTGCGCCGCTTAGATTGAAAAGGACCTTCCATAGACTGTTTTCACAAGGTTAGAAGCAATGTAATGTGTAGCTATTTGTTACACTTTTGTAGTTTCTTCACCTTAGTGTACACTGTGTTTTGAGAGGCTTTTTTTCCTTTTCTTTATATATATATATATAATTATTATTTTTTCATTTATTATCTTCTGCTTTATCCTCTATTAGGGTCGCGGGGAGGGTTCCCCATGCCCATCCAGGGGAGAACGTTTCGGGCGCTGGGCAGATACACCCAGGACAGGATGCTGATCTATCGCTGGGGACACACTCACGCACACATACACACTCTATATGGGGCAATTTGGAGAACTCAATTGACTTGATCCATGTTTTTGGACTGTAGGATGAAACCGGAGAACCCTATATATATATATATATAAATTCACACACTACACTGATACTAGTTTTCTTTCTAATGGATCTTGCTATTGTTTAGAACGATCTCATACAAGAAGTTGCCATTCAGCTGAATTTTATTTGCATAAAGCTCAACACAGTGACTGTGGCCACAGGGCAAGTTACCGGACTCCAAACCAGACCAGCTTTGAATATGATGCAACTCTGTGCAAACACTTTGCAAAGGCTGTTGCACTGCGAGTGAAATTGTTACCTGTCTTTTATAGGACAGTTTAGGAGCTGGATATCCCTCTCTCGCTCTAGTGCTTCCCAAACAAGCGTTTGCTCCTTGTTGATTTTGACAAACGGAGTTTATTTGTTCAGCTGGTCCCGCACTGTAGCAAATGTTTTAGGGCAGGCAAGGTTACAGGAGCTGGACACGCATGAGAGAAGCAGCCAGTCTGGGAACTGCTCGTTTCATACCTTATACAGTCTGAACTGACGCACAGTAGTTTTTAGAACATGGCAGTGTGAGGCATGTACGAGACTCAAGGCTGTTGTCACTGGGTGGAGTCGGCCGTCTGTGCGGTCATTCAGTCCAGATATGTGAAGAACACCAGGTCATTTCATGAACTTTTTTGAAGACCTCAGAAATCTAGACTTTACAATTTAAAAAAAACTTATGAAACTGTGTACAGGTCACAATATCTGGCAACATTGCTGTTTATGTAAAAACCGAAACCCAATTTCACTGCTCTCTTATGAGTTCCATGAGCAGTCTCACAGTCTCACAGTCTCATCATCACTGCAGATTTGAGTTTCCGTAAGAGAGAATAGAACTACAGTGCCGGCCATGGTATTTCTTATCATTGTCATGAAATACATGATAAAATATGGCCAGCTGTATATGTAGTTATAATAAATACTATTCAAAGACTATTATTTACTCTTGTAGAGGTCAAACTGAGCATAATTATTACACTGAGGGGAAGATGTGGTAAGAATAGAATGACACTGTTCTCACAATGTTATAAGCACTAGTTGAAATACAGTGTGTGTATGTATATATTATGTATGTAAGCAGCACTCAATCCCCATCTGGGTGGAGTTTCCATGTTTTCCCCGTGTCGTGTGGGTTTCCTCCGGGTTCCCCGGTTTCCTCGCACAGTCCAAAAACATGGATCAAGTCAATTGAATTCCCCAAATTGCCCCATATAAGAGTGTGTCTGTGTGAGTGAGTGTGTGCCCAGCGATGGATTGGTGCCCTGTCCTGGGTGTATCTGCCCAGCGCCCGAAACGTTCTCTCTCCCCCCCCCCCCCAATACAGGATAAAGCGGGAGATAATGAATTAATGAATATTATGTGTATATATATATATATGCATGCGCACCTGTAAACACACAGAGGAGCAACAGGCACTCCTGTTTTGTTTTGACACATGTCTGTTTGCATGTTGTCATCTCTTGTGCGTGTCCCTTTCTCTTTGTCCATATTGGGTAACAGCGTGCTCTGAAATGTAGCCTCATTAGGATTTAAAGAGTTTGGCAGTTAAAGAGCTAAATTTAGTTCAGCCATACACATGGCTGGAATGCCCCAAAACACACACACACTCACACACACACAGACACACCTACGATTAATGACTGTAGGGCTTCTGCCTGGCATTGCAAGTTGTAGAGTGTGTAACACTCACTCTCTTTACACAGAGCTCAAGCAATAAAAGCATCCTGCCGTCACAGCACCGTTTCTTTTTTTTAATTGTGTAAACCAGAGGTATAAAGCTGCTGTAATTTCGTTCAGCATACTCTCATTCTCACGTTCGCCTCTCAGCGCTAGGGATTCCCGGTTCGAATCCCCATCTGGGTGGAGTTTCCATGTTCTCCCCGTGTCTGCGTGGGCTTCCTCCGGGTTCTCCGGTTTTCTCCCACAGTCCAAAAACATGGATCAAGTTAATTGAGTTCTCAAAATTGCCCCATATAGAGTGTGTCTGTGTGAGTGAGTGTGTGCCCAGCGATGGATTGGCGCCCTGTCCTGGGTGTATCTGCCCAGCGCCCGAGATGTTCTCCCCTGGATGGGCATGGGGAACCCCACCGTGACCCTAATAGAGGATAAGCGGAAGATAATGAATGAATGAATACTCTCATTCTCAACTCACAGGAGCGACCTTTGAGCATGGTGGGTAGCTTAATGGTGCCAGTCCATTACCCTTATGTCCTGGCGTGTCCTCTGTCCCCTTCACTCAGCGCCCTCTTGTTCTGTTATTTACCTTTGACTCCAAACACCTTGTACCTGCGACCGTTTGATTTCTAATGTCTTTATCGTTCTGATGGCCATTCGATGGTTTAAGTTAGTTTCATGTAAAGTATCGGGATGGAAATCTGACAGTATCATTGATTTGCAGATCAGTGCTGTGTGTCTGTGTTAAGAGCAACAGGCTTCAGCCCAATGTCTCCACACACTGAGAGCATCTGCTCTCTCAATAGCCTCTTGGAAAGAAAAGAGCTGCCACATTCACACATTCTGGAAGAGTCTCTCCCGCCCTCTCTCTCTCTCTCTCTCTCTCTCTCACACACACACACACACACACACACACACATCTGGAGGTGGATTCTTGGCCTAGACACACACCAGTATGAATACACTACCCTTTTGTGCAACAAACCAAAAAAGGAACAAATGGCACCACTTCCCACAATTCAGGACAGATTTTCACACACCTTCTATATTCATACCCAAAACTGTAACCACAATGGAACGCTTACCCACAGTCTTAAAAATAACCATACAGGAGGAGACTCCACCTGCCCCCCTCCCACATTTATTCTACTTTTTATACTGTCAAATTTACAACCTACAAATAACCCCTTCATTCCTAAACGTAGACTCATCCACCAATCACGACATTGTCTCTCTCACTCTCTGCCGTTCGCTGATCTCTCATCGGTGTGTCTGTGTGAGGACAAAAGACAAGAGTTGACCGTGTGAAGAGGTCAAGCTGGCTGACGAACTCCCTCACACACACACACACACATTCCCTCCATCTCATTCAAATGAAGTCAGCCCTGCTCATGGAGACGTCCGTCCACCGGAGACGGTGAGTCACGCTGTGCTCTCTAAACAGGGAGTGAGCTCATGCAGAGCATGTCGTACTGGATGTACAGTGAAGGAGGAGGGTGTGACCAGGGCTGTGAAAAATAAATGAATGATTTTTGAGTTTTAATCAACAGCCAAAAGTAAGGAACACGAGTCTGTGTTTAGATGTCCGAGTCCTTTTGTCCACGGCTCTCAGCTCGAGGTAAAGCATCTTCCCTGTGATGCGGTTGGTGGTTCCCTGTGATGTGTCGATGTGAGAGCCGTGCTGTTACGCATGTCATTGGAGATTCTCAACCAATCAGATTATAAGGTTGGTCCTGATTTATTTAAAGTGTTCTGAACAGCTGAGTCTGTTGGTGCGAGCGGGCGTGCGAGTGTGAGCCCAGAAACTGTTTGTCATGAGGCTCAACAGAATGATAAGGGAATTATTTGGAAATCTGGGGGCTTGTTACACAATTTCAACATAAATTTTTTAAATGAGTCAGCAAAATCCATTTGTGTCAGTTGTGTAAGAGCTTCACACTTAACTCTGTGGGAGTTGGGGACTTGGCAGTGCTCTCTCTTTCGTGTTCTCTCTCTTTCTTCCTTGCACTAACCCTCTCGCTCTCTCTTACTCTTTTGCGCCTGCATTCTCTTTTTGCTCTCTCTTTCACTTGCTGGTTTGTGCCTGCTCTCTCTCTCTCTTTTTCTTTTGTTCTCTCTTTTGTGCTTGCTCTCTTTCTTCTTCTTGCTCTTGTCTTTCTTATTCAGGCGTTCTCTCATTCTTTCTCTTGCGATGTATCTCTTTCTCTCTTTTTTTTTTTTCCCCCTCCTTCACTTTCTCTCTTTGTCTTTCTCATTTGCTCTCCTTCTCTCTCATTCTTGCTCTTTCTTATATACACGTTTGCATTCGTTTTCATGCCTGTTTTTTATATGTGTGTGTTGTGTCTCCTGGATGCTACAATCCTCCGAACAGGAAATGCTCAGACTGATCTAAATCTAAACAAACGGATCATTTTGTGGTTCGCGTTCCAGCCATAATTATCCTACGTGAGGGCCATACAGGGGAA
This sequence comes from Corydoras maculifer, assembly GCA_019802435.1. Lineage (NCBI taxonomy): Eukaryota > Metazoa > Chordata > Actinopteri > Siluriformes > Callichthyidae > Corydoras > Corydoras maculifer. Next base: position 2,938,306 of record JAFMOD010000191.1, on the reverse strand, counting down.
ATAAAAACTAGAGAAATAATAAAGACCAAAGCGAAAGTGGCTGAGAAAGTCAGGGGGAATACCGCAGGGCTCAGGGGAGTGGGACGGGGGTTGGGGAGCGGGACGGGGAGGTGGAGGCAGAGTTCGGAGGGTTTCACAACAGCTCTTGGATAATTTGCCTAAACACATGTTAAGTAAGGCACAGCATTACAACACTGTGAATGCTTTGTCTTCTTTAACAATTAAAACTGAAAGAAGGGACTGTGGGGAACCCGGAGGAAACCCACATGGACACGGGGAGAACATGGAAACTCCACCCAGATGGAGATTCCAAAAACATGGATTAAGTCGATTCAGTATTCCAAATTGCCCCATATAGAGTGTGTCTGTGTGAGTGTGTGTGTGTGTGTGTGTGTGCCCAACGATGGATTGGCGCACTGTCCTGGGTGTATCTGCCTAGTGCCCGAAACATTCTCCCCTGGATGGGCATGGGGAACCCCCCCCCCGCGACCCTACTATAGGATAAAGCGGAAGATAATGAATATATATTTTGTGTGTGTACATGTTTGTAGCTTTGCACATGTCCTCCAACACGGCACTCCCATCATCATCAGCTTGAGCACAGAATATGAAATGAGAAGCCTCAGTGAGCGTGTGCATGAGGGTGAGTGTCAGTTTCTGCCAGCAGCAGGTGTGCACTTATTATGAATGAATAACCAAATGATGTACTGGTCACTGGGGGTGAGGCAGACCATGAGGACTGTTGCAGGGAAATTTACTCTCCCTCGAACACTCTGGACTGAGATTGAGTTTATGAAATGTGAGGAATGTGAGCTCTTTAGGAGAAGCACACAGGGACCCTGGTACTGGGTTACACTCCGACGTGGGAGTTCACACTAAAGATGAAAGCATCTGGAGACAAACTGTACACGAGAATTTGAAGTCTAATGTTAAAATGTGGGCCTCATGGTCACATTCCAGGTTTACATTAACATGTTCTTTTGCAGGATTAATGTGCTGTGGTGAGGAAAGTAAGATGCAAGTGAGTAAAGGAAAGTATGTGTGTGTTAAATTAGGTCGTAAAAGATCTTTAAGATTAAAATCATTCATTCATTATCTCCCGCTTTATCCTCTATTAGGGTCGCGGGGGGGTTCTCCATGCCCATCCAGGGGAGAACATCTCGAGCGCTGGGCAGAAACACCCAGGACAGGGCGCCAATCCATCGCTGGGCACACACTCACTCACTCAAACACACTCTATATGGGGCAATTTGGAGAGCTCAATTGACTTGATCCATGTTTTTGGACTGTGGGAAGAAACCGGAGAACCCGAAGGAAACCCACGCAGACACGGGGAGAACATGGAAACTCCACCCAGATGGGGATTCGAACTGGGAATCCCTAGTGCTGAGAGGCGAACGTGCTAAACCACTAAGGCACCGTGCTGCCCAATTTTTTACTTATACATGCAGATACGCCCAGAACAGGGGGGCAATCCATCGCTGGGCAAAATGTAAAATAATATAAAATACAAATGTGAAATGTAGCAGAAACGATGTATATGAGTGTAAACAGTAGCAATATATGTCAACGTTTGTAGCATGTAAATGAGGTAGACGAGATGATCAGAGAAGGTGAACAGTTTGTAAATGATCTGGAGATTTTAAAACAGATGGTTTAAAGAACACCCTCTTAACACCCTCTTAAGCCGTGACTCCGTCCCGTTCTCCAGCACTCTTTTAAGCTTTCTGAGGTACAGCTAGGGATTTGTTCATTTCTGCTTGACTGGCTTGTGTTTCATTTCCAGTCAGCAAACCTGACTTCATTTGACTCTTGTTCGTTTGCTGTGTTTTCTCAGTGCTCGTCCACACCCATGTGAATGCTGCCCCCCCCCACTTACAATCAGATATGATGATGATAATACCTTTATTAATACCGCAATAGGAAACATTTTAATATCATTATATAAATGATGTTAGAACATCGGTTTAACACCTTCCGACGGCCCTGGTTTTTGGTTCCTCATCAGAATGTATTTATTTGGATGAACGTGGTGACTCAAAGTTCCCTCTTGTTCACTGATTCAAATCACAAGCTGTCCAGACTGTCTCTGAGGCTGAGCTCATAATGAGTCAGTCAAAAAGTTCAGATGTCTCATTTTGAACGTGTAATGTCCTTGTCGTCGTCGTTGTTGTTGTTGTTATTATTTTTGTTTCAGCTGTGTTTTTTTTTTTTTTGTGTTTCCGTTGCAGGCGGGCAGTGATGGAGAGAGCATAGGGAACTGTCCATTCTCCCAGAGGCTCTTCATGATCCTTTGGCTCAAGGGTGTGGTGTTTAATGTCACTACTGTGGACCTTAAGAGGTAGGATGATTGTGTGTGTGTGTGTGTGTGTGTGTCTGTAATAAGAGTTCTATAATTAATAATATTAATTATTATATTCATATTATATATTAATAATTATCCATCCATCCATTCATTATCTTCTGCTTCATTCTATATCAGGGTCGCGGGGGGGTTCCCCATGCCCATCCAGCGGAGAACGTTTTGGGCGCTGGGCAGATACACCCAGGACAGGATGCCAATCCATCGCTGGGCACAAACGCACTCTATATGGGGCAATTTGGAGAACTCAATTGACTTGATCCATGTTTTTGGACTGTGGGAGGAAACCGGAGAACCCGGAGGAAACCCACGCGGACACGGGGAGAACATGGAAACTCCACCCAGATGGGGATTTGAACCGGGAATCCCTAGCGCTGAGAGAAGAACATGCTGACCACTAAGCCACCGTGCCTATTAATAATTATATTATATTATTAATTATTAATAATTAATAATAATAATATTATACAACGTAAATCCTTAAAGCAAACGTACACATGCAGTGTGTGTGTGTGTGTGTGTGTGCCTGTCTGCAAGCTGCTGTTTAAATCCACAGATGGACGCCACAGAAAAACCTCAGAAAAAAAAAAAAAGGAGGGCACATTTTTCGAACCTTCCCTCATTCAGTTGTCCTTTCCTTCCTCTGTCAGCCTGAGTGAGAGTTTCCACGTGTGACTGCTCGTTCTGCCACCACGGGATCTTAATGCCACGCTGCAGACTGCAGACAGAGCAGACTTTGTTTAATTGCACGCTTATATCTTCTGTTCGTATGAATCGAACAGTGGGGTCTCTGTTCTGCACTGTTCCAACAGCTTCCAGCTCAGATCAAATCAATTCAGCACTGTACACAACGTAAATTACAAAGCCCACACACACATACACACATACACTCTTAAGGGTTGCCACATGGTTGAGGGTGCTTCCTTTGCCCATTCCAGATATATGAGCTCATTTCCTGTTGTTGTGCCCCGAGGTTGGTGGAATCAGCGTCTCACCAAAAGGCCAACAGTCTTCGATTGACCTTAGAGGTGAAGGTTATAGTTATACAAGATAATGACTTTAGTTAACAAAGTGGTGTAAATTTTTTAACAAATTAGGTATGACATAATTAGTGTGCATCCCATTATGGTCAGTGTGACCGGGATAGGATGCAGTACCAACACAGTAGACCGGCACATGTATGAGTCATGTTGTCCGGTGTGTGTGTGTATGTGATTCCGCTGAACAGGCTTCGGAATTCTTCCAGGCCGAATGTGCTTTTGGCTGTGGATTCGATCCGGGTCCTCCCTCGTGTGTGGTGGGTTACATAATGAGCAAGGTCAGCACACTCCCCTTTCATCTGGGTTTTATTATACATGCCGAAAGCCGCCTACTCTGCAGAGACACCTGGAACTTACTTTAACTCTCACCCTGAGCCTCACATGACGGACTGCCTTTTGTACTTTAGCTGTTAAGCCGCGGGCTACGTGAGGTCTCTAGAACTAAACATGACCGTGTGCATTGTTAAAGGTCGGATTGTCCTTTAAATCCTGACCTGTTTATTTGGCCCTAACTAAACCCTATACAGTACACTGTTTACCACAGAACCTGATCTTATAATGCTCTGTTATGTCAGTGATTAGGTTTGGCCACATGCCAGATCATGATATGTTATTGTATGACATGTTCCTTTTTTTTTTTTTTTTTTTTTTTTTTTTTTTTTTTTTTTTTTTTTTTTTTTTTTTTTTTCAAATTATGAACTTATTTGTTGGTCGGGTCAAAATGAATGTTTTTGAACTTCTAGGCAACAGAGTTAAGTAAACAGGTTTATTTGATTCATCCATTCATTATCTTTCACTTTATCCTATATTGGGGTCGAGGGGTGGGGGGGTTTCCCATGCCCATCCAGGGGAGAACGTCTTGGGCGCTGGGCAGATACACCCAGGACAGGGCGCCAATCCATCGCTGGGCACACACTCACACACACACAAACACACTCTATATGGGGCAATTGAACATGGGGAGAACATGGAAACTCCACCCAGATGGGGATTCGAACCGGGAATCCCTAGTGCTTAGAGGTTTATAACTTTATAATTCAACATTAGTGTAACTAAGCGGACATGCTGTCCTACCTACATACTGTCCATATAAGTGGACATACTGTCCTACCTACTGTATAAGTGAAAGCACCCTGTAGCGGTGGTGTTCTGTCTGTGTTGTGTGTTAACACTCTGCTGTTTGTTGATAGGAAACCTGCAGACCTTCAGAACCTGGCTCCAGGTACACACCCTCCCTTTATTACATTCAACGGGGAAGTCAAGACCGATGTCAACAAGATCGAGGAGTTCCTGGAGGATGTCCTCTCCCCTCCCAAGTGAGTGTGTGTGTGTGTGTGCGCTAAAGACATTTTAAAATAAGATCGGTCAATAAAACCTTTTTTTTTTTCTCTTTATCTTCATCATCATCAGATTCGCCAAATTAGGTGCCAGACATCCAGAGTCCAACACGGCAGGGATGGACATCTTTGCTAAATTTTCCGCCTTCATCAAGAACTCCAAACCAGATGCCAACGAAGGTTTGTATGTGGCTGACATGGCGCTCCCGGGTTCCATGTCAGATCCTGCTGTTAGCGCTGATCGCATGATAAAGAGAACAGAGATTGAACGTGCGATCACGGCCTCGTGCTTTTAACAGAGTGTCCTCTTTATTTATCTATAGTTCAGTACAGACAACGCCACCTCGCCCCGTCATGCTGCATCATTTACATACTGTAAGCAAAACACACCCTGTAGTTTACATGAAGCACCGTCACAAAGTCAGCACAGCCTCAGGGAAATGAGCTCGACTTTAAACCCAACTGCCTCCACAGTGCTTTAGTTTTATTTACCCCTGCTGACTCAGTCCCACCCTGCTGTTAAGGTACCAACATCTCACTCATATTGGGTACAGTCTTCCTGTTCTTGGATCTTGGATTTTGCGTCACTTTTAGGATTTGATTAATAACATTATTACAGTATAAAAACAATAACTGCATGTGCACAGTTTCTTTTTTTGTAGATTATTATTGTAAATTGGCTTATGACCCTTATGTTTATTAAACACGGTGGCTTAGTGGTTTAGCATGTTCTCCTCTCAGTGCTAGGGATTCCCGGTTTGAATCCCCATCTGGGTGGAGTTTCCTCCGGGTTCTCCGGTTTCCTCCCACAGTCCAAAAACATGGATCAAATCAATTGAGTTCTCCAAATTGCCCCATATAGAGTGTGTTTGTGTGCGTGTCTGGGTGAGTGTGTGCCCAGTGATAGATTGGCGTCCTGTCCTGGATGTATCTGCCCAGCGCCTGAGACGTTCTCCCCTGGATGGGCATGGGGAACCCCCCCCGCCGCGACCCTAATAGAGGATAAAGCGGAAGATGAATGAATGAATTATTGTATTTGTAAAAGATCTGCATTTTGATGTTCTACCTTCTGGTCCAATGTGAAATTTAGCTTATTGTGCCCCCTTGTGGTTAAAACAGAAAATTCCATGTATAGAGAGAGAACCTATGGACATTTTCTGTGCTCAATGACTTAATGGCACCCCGAGACGAACCGGCACTGTCACAATTTTTTTTTTAGTCAAAATCTGACTTTTTTTTTTTTTAAATCAAGTGTGCTTAGTTTTTTTTATTATAATAACAGTTATTTACAATAACATGTTGCATGTAGTGTTCTTGTTTGTGATCACACCGGTGATGTATTAATACAGCAGCAATGTTTTCTATTCATCGCAGCTCTGGAGCGAGGTCTTCTGAAGACACTGCAGAAACTGGATGAGTACCTGTGCTCACCACTCCCCGATGAGATCGATCACAACAGCATGGAGGACGTCAAAGTGTCCACACGCAAGTTCCTGGACGGAGATGACATGACCCTGGCCGACTGCAACCTGCTGCCCAAACTGCACATCGTCAAGGTGAACAAAGAGTGATTTTTCAGATCTGTGTGGTTTATTAACGAAGCTAAACCCTATTTAGCAGTGCTGTGGAGTTTGGTTTGTTCTCCTTAAGATTCTGTAGGGTTTTTTAAAGGTTTTTCTAAGCTACTTTTAGAAAGAGTCGTCCCCATTCTTTTTAATAGAATGTAAATACATTTTTAAGGCATCGCTGCCCGCAAGTAATTTGGAAAATAAGCAAGAAAATACCTGGGAAAAATAAAAATAGCGGTGGCATGGTGGCTTAGTGGTTTAGCATGTTCGCCTTTTAGCACTAGGGATTCCCAGTTCGAATCCCCATCTGGGTGGAGTTTCCATGTTCTCCCCGTGTCTGCGTGGGTTTCCTCCGGGTTCTCCGGTTTCTTCCCACAGTCCAAAAACATGGATCAGTTGAGTTCTCCAAATTGCCCCCTATAGAATGTGTGTGTGTGTGTGAGTGAGTGTGTGCCCAGAGATTGGCGCCCTGTCCTGAGTGTATCTACCCAGCGCCTGAGACATGGGGAACCCCCCCGCGACCCTAATAGAGGATAAAGTGGAAGATGATGAATGAATGAATAAATGAAAAATAAAAAGAGCTATTAGATGAACTGGAATATAAACTGTTAAGTTCCTGACTTCTGGAACTTGCCTGTAAATAAGCGCAAATACAAAGACACTACAATATTTTGTGGAAAGACGCATAATGGCAAGACTTAAAATTAAAAGTTCAAATTTTAAAAAATATTTTTATTTAATAAATATAATTATTTTTGAAATAGGTAGTGACCAAGAAGTACAGAGGCTTTGAGATTCCCCAGGACATGAAGGGCATCTGGGGTTACCTCAGCAACGCGTACTCCCGCGACGAGTTCAACAACACCTGCCCCAGCGACAAGGAGATCGAGATTGCGTACGCCGACGTAGCCAAGAGACTCGTCAAATAAAGCCCCGCAGAACGTCCCACACCCTCCTCCCCCTCCCACACCGGGACTGATGTTTATTTTTACACGAGGAAAAAAAAATCAAGACAGACTTTTATTTTTATTTTTTTTCTTCCACACATTTATTTTCTTTAGAGTACAAACTCTAGTGCATGATCTAGTTCCCTTTAATCCACAGTTCTTACAGATACTAGGTTTGTTATCACTGTAGCTGAAGCCTGAACATGTCCGGTTCTCGTACGGTTGATGAGATGAGCGTCTGATCGGATCGGATCGGTTCGAGTCGCTCTGTGGGTCCGGTTCTCCCTTCACTGGAGCAGAGCTTTCGCAGACTTGCGTAGCGAGCGTTTATATCGCGTTTTAAACAGTGTTGAAAGCTGCAGTGTTTTCTTTTTTTTTTTTTGTTTTTTCCCCGAGCGACGTTAAGCACTGGCCGCTTCACCCTCTCAGACTCCGACATGAAGGGACCGTTTGATTTGAAGTTGATCTCTGATGTAGGATTGGGTGGGGTTGTTCCCGCAGCTCTTTCTCCTCGAGCCTGTGCACCGACGCGGTGCTCCTGCTTTTTATTTAATCACCCGCTCGGCGCACTGCCCCACCAACAGGTGAAGGACCCTATTTCATTAGTTTCTTACTGAATTTGAGGTGCAGATACACGGAATTTGAAGGCATTGTGAGTTTTAGTTCAGATTCCATGTGCCTGATTTGAAACCGCTGAAAAATTAGCAGCAGAGTTTTTGTACACTAGATGTCTGTTCAGTGAATGTACATCACTCGGATTTCAAGCAGAACCAAGGCTTTCCTTTTTGGCATTTGCTTCTTTTAAAGGCTGAATGCTGGATTTACAGACCTGTAAATACTTTAGAGTCCAACATTTGATGACACTCTAAACTTTTGAATGTAGCAGAATCGAGGCCTTGCTCAGGTGCTTAAAGTGAAAAATCCACCCTGAATCTGATGATTGTAATGGATTCTCTCATCTGGTAAATGTTGTAATGTCATTGTTGAACATGCATTACTATAGCTGTCCACTAGAGGGCCTTTAAAGAACTCAGGCACTATAGAACTTCCAGATGTGTGACACAGCAGGAGGTTAGTCAGTGTTTGGTTGACGTGATGCAGTGTATTTACAACATTATCAACGACCAAAGCTCATCATCGTCATGGAAACGCACCATTAAACAGGTGGATCTCGGTCCTGAACGCAGTGGGAACTTTACAAGGGAAACACCAGCAGTCACGCGACTGTGATCTAGACCAAATATTAATGCTTACATGCTGCATACAGCCA
>JAFMOD010000191.1:2906163-2925536 GCA_019802435.1 Corydoras maculifer | reverse complement strand
CACAACACACACCCACAGCTGCACAACACACACCCGCCGCTCCACAACACACACACACACACAGCTGCTGGACAACACACACACACACACAGCTGCTGGACAACACACACACACACACAGCTGCTGCACAACACACACACACAGCTGCTGCACAACACACACCCGCCGCTGCACAACACACACACACAGCTGCTGGACAACACACACACACAGCTGCTGGACAACACACACTCACAGCTGCTGCACAACACACACACACCCGCCGCTGCACAACACACACACACAGCTGCTGGATAACACACACACAGCTGCTGCACAACACACACACACACACAGCTGCTACACAACACACACCCACAGCTGCACAACACACACACAGCTGCTGGACAACACACACACAGCTGCACCATGCCCATCCAGGGGAGAACGTTTCGGGAGCTGGGCAGATAGACCCAGGACAGGGCGCCAACTTAACGCTGGGCACACACACACACACACTCAAACGTACTCTATATGGGGCAATTTGGAGAACTCAATTGACTTGATCCATGTTTTTTGACTGTGGGAGGAAACCGGAGAACCCGGAGGAAACCCACGCAGACACGGGGAGAACATGGAAACTCCGAATAAAATAGAATAGAATTCAAGTTTTTTGTCATTGCAAATGTCGCAAGTACAAAGTAAGGGAGTACAGTGTGCATCCATCCAGAAGTGTTTAGCGTGGGCTTAGCAGCTACTGTCTCTGACTTTAGATCCACAGGGTGGAGCATTAAGAGCATTAAGGTGGATTCTGTGCACAGGGAGCGAATGCAGTGTGCACACTCATTCTAATCTGCGTCAGTGGCTCCCAAACCTTTTCTTTTTGAAGCCTGCAAATATTGAAAGACCTCCACTTATACATTCATTCATTATCTTCCACATTATCCTCTATTAGGGTCGCGGGGGGGTTCCTCATGCCCATCCAGGGAAGAACGTTTCGGGCGCTGGGCAGATAGACCCAGGACAGAGTGCCAATCTATCGCTGGGCACACACACACACACATACACACTCTATATGGGGCAATTTGGAGAACTCAATTGACTTGATCCATGTTTTTGGACTGTGGGAGGAAACTGGAGAACCCGGAGGAAACCCACGCAGACACGGGAAGAACATGGAAACTCCACCCAGATGGGGATTCGAACCGGGAATCCCTAGTGCTGAGAGGAGAACATGCTAAACCCCTCACGAGTATCACAAAAACTGTGAGAGACTGTTCCTGTCCTGTCCTCCTCTGTATGTGCGTGGACACGTTTGGATTGTATTGCAAGATCAGCTACAGATGGTTCATCTGAGTCAAAGGTTTCTGTTTATAGAGTTGCCACACTGGAAGCAAAAATGGCAGCAGGGTTGCAGTTGTGTTTTAGGTTTGGAGGAGGCGGAACCTAGTATTAAAAAAGTGCAGTCACTGCAGAAGGGCTGCATGGTCGGTCACAAAAAAGAAACAAGAGACTCTTGGAATAGTCCACTGGTTTCTTTAGGCATTACTCACTTCGTTGCATTTACGACATTGTAACTCAAAGTAAAAAAGACTTTTTGAAGACTATGGACTCATGAGCCGTATATTTGTAATTTATTTATTTTTGGTCACAAAGCAACCAATAAACCACTAACAGCTATATAAATTACAGAACAAAATCAAGAACAGAACATGAGCCCAGCTTAAACCATCCATCCATCCATTATCTTCCACTTAATTCTTTACAAGGATCACAGGGCGCCCGCTTTGATCTCCCGCTTTGTCCTCTAGTAGGGTCTTGGGGGGGTTCCCCATGCCCATCCAGGGGAGAACGTTTCAGGCGCTGGGCAGATAGACCCAGGACAGTGCGGCAATCTATCGCTGGACACACACTCACGCACACACACAGACTCTATATGGGGCTATTTGGAGAATTCAATTGACTTGATCCATGTTTTTGGACTGTGGGAGGAAACCGGAGAACCCGGAGGAAACCCACACGGACACGGGGAGAACATGGAAACTCCACCCAGATGGAGATTCGAACCAGGAATCCCTAGCGCTGAGAGGAGAACATGCTAAACCACTAAGCCACCGTGCCACCCTATCACAAGAGTGTTTAATTATATGAGTAAATCAGCTCTGAATTTTACTGCATCATGGATCGACCTTTTATTATTTTATTATTTTATTTATGTGATATAAAGCAGCAGGCTTAGTGGTTAACAGGTCTGCCTCTCAGCACTGGGGATCCAGGTTCGAATTCAGAATTGGGTGGAGTTTTCATATTCTGGATGGATTTAAATTAAATTGGCTGCTCTAAATTGCCCCATGTAGTGTGTGTATGAGCCTGTGTGAGTGAGTGTGTGTGCTGCCATGGATAAGCGCCCTGTCCTGGGTGTATCGGCCCAGCGCCCGAAATGTTCTCCCCTGGATGGGCATGGGGAACCCCCCCGCGACCCTAATAGAGGATAAAGCGGGAGATAATGAATAAATGAATGACTCTTGTGATATTATTATATTTAGCTCACATCATCTCGCTGGCTGTAAAGTTGTTCAGTGTTCCTGCAAAACCAGAGCGATGTAGGTGGGGTGGGTGGGATCCTCACTCGGTGCACTTTTGTGATAGTGTAGCTGATAAAATAGTGACACTGGTTGACAGATCTTGCGTTGAAAATTTCCCAAGCTTTATTTAGGTCATGAGCGAATTACCCTGTGGCAGTTCATACTCGCTCACCTGCTCGACTGTTCACGACCTGTCAGAACCTGCCCGGTTTGCTCGGCCGAGGTCTCGCAAAGCAAGATCTGTTGGTTAGTTAAACCAATTCATTTCATTTAAAACAAGCTGCACGCTTTCATTATGCTTATTCTGCACATCGGATCAAAGGGTTAAAGATGAGGTGGACATCCTTCTTAAAGGTGCAAATCTTCATGGAGGAGGGGCATAGAGGAAACACAGGCCAACTTATGTAGTGCCATCTGCAAACGCCCCTGTCAATAACCTCATTATAGTCATTTTTGATTTTAGTGCACATTCATTTTATTTTTTTGTTTAAAGAAGAAATGTAATGTAATACAAAATAATATTAGAAATAAATTATATTCATTCAACAATATTTAGAAACTAAAGTTTGATGCTTGAATTTGCACTGTTTTGAGTTCTAGTTAAGCGTCATGGCAACCTTTTCATGCAACATTAGCATGTCCTCCCCATGCCTGCCTAGGTTTTCTTTCTAAACTCAGGTTTTCTCCAAATTTTAGTGCTCAGTTTCTTTTTTAAATTATTGAATCAAACTTGTAAATAGTCACTTTACATGAAGATTGATTGCCAGTCTGTTCAAGTGCGGACTGAAGTGCTTAGGCAAGGCACCCACAATGGCTTAAATGTGAAGGACGATTGGATCACTCACTTAAAAAAATTGCGTGTGGAGGATGTACAGTTTGGGGTCAGATTGAGGTGCTCAAAATTGTGCATGAGGATCTATAGACAAACCACAGTGCAATACATGGGGGTAATGTTTTGGCTATAGGACAAATTCTGGTTCTGATCCTGGTTTATTGCTTTTTTATTTTTAAGGTGATTAAACATCTACATGTTAAAGCAAATAGTGAACAAATCCCCATAAATTACTTCTTTCATGTTTAGTCGTGTTAAAAAACGGTTGCGAAAGAAATGAGTGAACTACAGGAACGAGCTAGAAAACTCACGTTCTGTTATCGACCACTATCTACAGAGAATGTTCCAGAACCTGAACGAACAGCTGCTCAGTGAAGAGCGTCGTCCTCAATATTAAAGTCGATACACTTTGTCTAGAAAAGCCTGCAAACTGTCGAGTGTTTGTAGGGAATGTTCCAGAACCTGAAATGAGCTCAGTCCTCTACATTAAAGTTCATCTGCTTTGCATGTTCATCTAGAACAACCTGTTTATTGAACCTGCATGATGAGATGTTAATGAGCGTTCTCATCAGTTAATTAATTAAGATGAAAATGAATTAATCTGTAAACATATTCCGTCACCTGCAGCTTTACATCCAGCAAAAATATCAGGAACTGTTGGTTTACCATTGATTTTACGTTTATTTATGGAACTTGGTGACACGAACTTAAGTTTGTGTCTCATCACTTTAGGATTTAGGATGATTTTAGTGCTCAGTACACAGACAGACAGTCTGATGTGTTTGATCCAATGTCGTTATCAGTTATATAAAGTCGTGACATAACGTCCGGTCTGCACAGTGAGTCATGCAGGTAGATTCAGGTCATCTGAGAGTCGAGATCTTTCTGTTTATTAAAAATTCAAAAAAAATTTAAATTTGCTGCAAGTTAATACTTACAATTACAACTTCATAAATGTTTTAACTAATTTCATAAACTAATTAACATGCGGCGGCACAGTGGTTTAGTGGTTAGCACGTTCGCCTCTCAGCACTAGGGATTCCCGGTTCGAATCCCCATCTGGGTGGAGTTTCCATGTTCTCCCCGTGTCCGCGTGGGTTTCCGCCGGGTTCTCCGGTTTCCTCCCACAGTCCAAAAACATGGATCAAGTCAATTGAGTTCTCCAAATTGCCCCATATAGAGTGTGTCTGTGTGAGTGAGTGTGTGCCCAGCGATAGATTGGCGCCCGGTCCTGGGTATCTGCCCGGCACCCGAAATGTTCTCCCCTGGATGGGCATGGGGAACCCCCCCCCCCCCGCCACCCTAATAGAGGATAAAGCGGAAGATAATGGATGAATGAATGAATGAATAATTAACATGCAATTGTTCTTGCCATTCGGCGGTCCAAAGGTTCAGCATCGGATAAGATGAAAATACAGACATGACAATAACCCACCCAACAGATCAAACCGACCTTATTAAGCTTTTAATGGTTATATTAGCATTATATGTTGGAAAGTAAACATGAGTGAAAATAATAAAGTTAATTGGTAAGTGTTGTTTTATTTCTGAATATTTGTGTCTTAGGAAAAAGATTGCTAATTTGTAAATGAATAACTGCTTCAGGAAAATTACGAAGAAGGTATTTTTGCAAAATAACATGTTTGAGTTTTATATCATACGTTTAAATCACTTCCGTGTTTACTGCAGTAAAGAGTAAAAGGTGGGTCAGGTCTCAGGAGTACATTTTTGAAGTTCTTTCTAATTTCCAGGCCAATGGTTTATTGAAAAACAAAGCCACCATGGGGTTAGCATAGACGAGGAATAAGAACCCTGTATAAATCCATTCTCTCATGATTTTGCTGATCCGTGCATACATCACCACACCACACCACACCACACCACACCACACCACACTGCACGGACTCGTTAGTTCATAACAACGGACTAGAACTATTTACTGATGGAACTGTTGTTTGAAGCAGCAATAATGCCTAAAGCCAAACAGTGACGCACCTCATTCCTCTTGTTCGGGTAGAACTTCCTCATGGCTCTTCGTGCTAAACTATTGAATTAATAAGTCTGGTTTACACCGTGTGTTTGTCTGTGGCCTTGCAGTTGTCGTGATGGTTGGTCAATGACATCAATAATCACCTTAGTGATTAGATTATGAAGCCGTACTGTCCGTACCTCACTGATTTCTGATGTATTATATCGTACAGTAACAATTTGTTACTCTAAAGACTCATTTTATATTATGGGTTAAACCAAACTAGCTATATGTATTAACTGTATGATAATCCTGGTGACAGCATCACTGTGTTATCAGGATGTTTATAAGCTGAATGGATCTAACATTTACACCCAAGGCAAACATGGAGACTCCTGTTATAATGTAAACACGCCAACAGGATTATCTTTCAGTAAGGACCACTTCCATAAACACAGCGGCAAAAACACCCTGAAGTTCTGGAGAAGGACCTTGATTTAAATCCAAAGGAAAATCTGAGGCTAGATCCCAAAAGGTAGAACATTGTAGCCAAACAGGAACTTTTACTGAACGGAAGGAGGAACAGGAATATGTTTTTATCCAAGCTGGGTTGCAATGACAACTTCACATAGACTTCAGGGAAATACGTCGAAAGGAAATGATCAGTATCACAATTCTACATAACAGTCTTCATAACCGAGTAAAGGTTATTATTATTTTACCTTATAAAACCGGTAGTTCCTGTCCATAAATCCGATTGGCTGAGCTGTTTGTCCAGCTGTGAGATTATTGACAATTACACACCTCTGACCGCTTCGCATTCGTATCAGATATACGAAACATTGTTTTCCTGGAGTTTTTTTAAAATACATTTTTATAAATAGAAATAGAACTCTTTGGCCACAATCAGCAAAGGTATGTTTTAACCTAAAATGGCCTTAAAAATTTTTTTTTGATGTTATGTTTCATGGTAAAACATCTAAATGTTAGTATTAGAAAAATGAAATTTAAAGCAAATTAATTTGTTTCTAGACGTTTAGAAGAGGACCGTGTGTCATTTCATTAAAGTTGGGTGGAATTCTGCATGCAGTTTGCGTATTAAAGCAAGTTCAAAACATAGCAGCTAATCCACTGTAATCCCAGTATTAATCACCTGCACAGTCTTTTTTAAGAAATTCATCAGATGAATCATTCTTGCTAAATTGGTTCTGGTAACGGTCAGAACTCCAACCAACCTGTGTCTCTCGCCGTGCAGCCGTACTCATATTGCACCCACAGCTTGAGTCGGTTTTTAAAGTTGCCCGGGGGTCGAGGGTGTGCATGTCTGAGGACAACAATGCGGTGCGGCGTCTTCACAAGCATTTACAGGATATTTTGAATAATTGCTAACTGAATTGACATTTTGCATTAAAGCTTAGCTCCAATGCGAGATGTGCTACGATGAAGTGTTTAAAGGTTTGGGTCGATCATGTGACACAGGCGTTTGAAAAACTCTGGTATGGCCACTTTTCATTCATTCATTCATTCATTCATTTATTCATTCATTCATTATCTTCCGCTTAATCCTATATTAAGGTCGCGGGGGTTTCCCATGCCCATCCAGGGGAGAAAGTTTCGGGCACTGGGCAGATACACCCAGGACAGGGCACCAATCCATCTCTGGGCACACGCTCACTCACACAAACACACTCTATATGGGGCAATTTGGAGAACTCAATTGACTTGATCCATGTTTTTGGACTGTGGGAGGAAACCGGAGAACCCGGAGGAAATCCACACGGACACGGGGAGAACATGGAAACTCCACCCAGATGGGGATTCGAACCGGGAATCCCTAGCACTGAGAGGAGAACATGCCAACCATTAAGCCACCGTGCCATGGCCACTTTTAAATCTAACAAATTTGTAGTGTACAGTAGCAGATCATGTGACCAAACTGGACGTGATGCGTTTGAGGTTGTGTGGTTGCATTCGAGCTCCCTCACAGTTACCTGTGACTCAGTACTTACTACATTACATTACAAACAGTACATACAGTTTAGTAGGTGATTTCAAACACAGTAATCCGTACTGTTTGTATATTTGGTAAATCGATGACCTACAGAACGTCCTGCTATGACGTCCACAGTCATTTCCTAATCTGCTTATCCCACCCAGGGTCGTGGGGGTGCTGCAGCCTATACCGGAGCTCATATAGGATAAGGGGTCGAAAGGCTGGAGTTCATCACATCACACCTAATGCAATGAATTAACCTTCGGTGCGATTGCTCACATGTGTGTGAAACCCGTCCAGACGTGTGGAGAACATGCAAACTCCAGAAATCCAATTAAGGACCTTTTGTTATTAGAATGAATAAGGCTGATGGAGCTGCTTATGAAACATGCAAAATCACATGGCAGTCATTTTACTTGCAAATTCTGCAGTAGCCATCTATGCAGCGCTGTGTTGGATGTTGGTGGGATCGCACATCTGGCTCCACCAACCACAGGAGCCAATTCCACTGCTTTGTTTTGTGTGGCGCTTGCCTTGGAAACAAGAAAAAAAATGCATGAAGACTTAATGCACCGAGCACCTATCAGTTCTCTCCCTTTTGCCCAAGGCAGGGAGACTGTGACTAATGCCAACTAGAACCAACACGCTGCAGTTTTGTCTTTTCTCTCTTGTAGGCAAAAGTGCACTTTGGTTAGTTTAGTAAATAAATCCATATGT
The DNA here is from genome assembly GCA_019802435.1 of Corydoras maculifer. Lineage (NCBI taxonomy): Eukaryota > Metazoa > Chordata > Actinopteri > Siluriformes > Callichthyidae > Corydoras > Corydoras maculifer. The sequence continues at coordinate 2,917,461 of JAFMOD010000191.1, read as the reverse complement.
AAGTTTAATTCGTGGTTTTTAACTGAGCTTGAACATTGTGTATGTTAAGGCATCGTTTAAGACTCAAACGTGGGTCCACTGTGGGGTGTGTGTATATATATATGGGCGGCTTAGTGGTTTAGCATGTTCTTCTCTCAGCGTTGGGGGTTCCTGGTTTGAATCCCCATCTGGGTGCAGTTTCCATGTTCTCCCCATGTCTGCGTGGGTTCTCTGGTTTCCTCCCACAGTCCAAAAACATGGATCAAGTCAACTGAGTTCTACAAATTGCCCAATAGAGTGTGTTTGTGTGAGTGTGTGCCCAGCGATAGATTGGTGCCCTGTCCTGGGTGTATCTGCCCAGCGCCCAAAACGTTCTCCCCTGGAAGGGCATGGGGGACCCCCCGCGACCCTAATATAGGCTAAAGCGGAAGATAATGGATGAATGAATATATATATATATATATATATATATATATATATATATATATATATATATATATATATATATATATATATATATATATGACTAACATGGCAACATGTACATTTATATTGACATTTACATTCAGTCATTTAGCAATTTGATGACCACATGATCTCAGTGGTTTATTCGTACCAAACTGGTGCCAGCTTCTTAAATACATCAAACAAGTGTTAACTGTGTTGAACAATTTCCCTTGTAAAATGTCCAAACATGTTAAATGTATAAGGCCAGTAGGCAGAGATGCTCTGTAGCACGTATTTGGATATCATTTGCAAAATTACAAATTTTAGTTTTGGACGGTTATAGAGTTCCTGTTGCTGTTTTGAGTGTGGGCTGTTCTTTGTGGGAGTGTTTTGTACAATACGATCAGAATTTCTTAAACCTTCACAGTGTGATCTGAAAGTGTTGTGAAAGCTGAAGCAGCAGGCCGTTTCCTCATGAATGAGGCTTTTTTTTTCTTTTCTTTTTTTTAAAATAAAAGCCCAGAGGTGAAGAAGGCTGGAAAGCCTCCATCTTCTGTGTGAAAAAGCTCTTTGTCTGTTCTCTGCTGTGTCCCCATATGCCGCTAGTGTTTCAAACTAAAGGAATTCACTGTGTAGAATTCAGAAAACATAAAGACTGATGAAGGAATCCATGTTTGTGTTTGCAGATTATTATGGGTGAGTTTATTCTGAAGGCACGAATCAGGTGGTGAATCGAATGAAGTGATCAGTGAGTGTAATTCCACATTGAATCAGATGGACAACACAATCAGCCGAGGTGTCTTGAGTTACGCTTGTCTGGAGGTGGCTGCTGTAGGTCATAACACTGCAGTGTGAGATTATAGGGCTTTACAAACACATGGCTCTTTAAACCCCTTTAATCATTGCCGATAATAAGTTTTGTAATGAGGTAATGAATAAATTATGTTGATGATCTTGTTGTGTTGTTTAGTATGACTTGGTGGAGCTGTGAGTCACTGCTTCATGAGTATTTACTCATCTTCATTCAACCTCACCGTTTCACAGGAATATTCTTTCCTCATTAGAACGTGTGTATGTTCTCATGACCGTGGCGTCTGATGGTTTCCCACAATGTTAGAACCGATTATGATCTGAAAATGGGTGATAATAAAAAAATGTTTTTTTTTCATGCCTGAATGGGCATGTGGACCCTCCCCCCTCAGTACAGGTTTAAATGGTCAAGATGAAATGAGATGATAACATATGTTTGATTGAGACACCTTTCCAAATTGCAGTAAAAAGTTTGCAACACAACCTCATGCACTCATGACCTGTTGTCGTGTTGCAACTTAGTCCAACATTAATTATGGATTTATTTAGATTACCCTGAATTACTTGAGTACACAAAATCTAGATGAGCAGGTGACAGACACAGACTTGTGGACTGACGTGTCTGACACAGTTAAACTAGTTTGTTGACTGATGGTTCTCAAAGCATGATATTAAAACATACATGATGATACAGCAGAACATGGAGAGGAAAAAGTTCGAGTGATTGCAGTTACTATGTCAAATTATTTTATTTTTAAGTACAGTGCCAGACAAAAGTTTAGACACGCCCCCCTTCTTGCTTCGTTCGTATTTCCTCCACTTCTGCCACCATAGAGATGGACTTTGTAGTTTTAAAATTACAGACCATAGTCCAGTGTTCTTTTTGTTGTTAGTCTCCTGTTGGTTCTCTGTTCTCTATTGGTCAGGACCATATGATTTGGGTGGTGGATTGTTTATTGTCAGTTCTGCAGTGACACTGATGTGGTGAGGGGGGTTTAGTGCAGCAGTGCTGCTGTAGTTTCATTTCTTCACCTCAGTGACACTGCTGGGATAGGAATGATGCACACACCAAATAATCCCTGCACAGTGGTGGTTCTATTGGGGTTCTGACCATTAGAGAACAGAGTAAAGTGGACATACACAGTATGTACTGTAGTCCACAAACTGATGGACTACAGTCTGGAATTGTAGAACTACAAAGTCCATCTTTCTGTAACTTCTGACTGGTTATGAATATTAATTCTATTCAATTCTATTCTAAAATCAAGTAAGTCTTTGTGTAAATCAAGCCTCCTGTTGGTCTTATATAGCGTCTGTACCTTGTGCCATCTTGTTGACATGCATCACACTTTTCTTTGATCAGCCCTTTGTTCAGACTGAATGCAGGTATTATTTGAATTAGTTGCATGATAATAGCTTCACATCCTGCAGATCAGGAAAGGTGTAACATCTGTAAACCTATTTTAAGTGGGAAGTTGTTTGTGTGCTTTATTGGGTGTGACGGGGCATGAACTGTGTTGTGTTTACTGATAATGATCAGAAAGGAGGAACAGTGCTGAGTTGGAGTTAAAGAGAATTGCAGAGCTTGCAAGGAAGGATGGTGGTGACCATTGTGATGACCACTGTGTGTTAAAGTGATCTTTTTTGCCTGCTGTACTTAAACACAGAGGAGTGTGTGCTCCACGTTTAAACCATCCATGCAGTGACGCACACACACACACACACACACACACACACACACACACACATATATATATATATATATATATATATATATATATATATATATATATATATATATATATATATATATATATATATATATATATATATATATATACACATATACATACATATACTAAGTGAAGTGAGCACACATTCCCGGAGTGGTGGGCAGCCATGTATATGGCACTCGGGGTGCAATTGGGGTTAGGTGCTTAGTCCAAGGGCACTTTATCCATAGTACTTGGTACTTCAGATCGCAATGGTTCCTTAACCACTAGTCCATGACTTCCCCAGGTTAGGTTCTTCTAGACCAGACTAGAGGGGCCTTCCCCAAACTGTTATAACATCACTATGTGATGGGACTGAATGAAAAACTTAAATATGGTGATTAAAGGTGTGGCTCTGTATCTTTGTCTACAAGCTGCATTATAAATCATATATAACTTATAAAGGCAGGATGTGAGTGGGTGGAGCTACGTAAGGCAAATCTTTAATTATTGTTCTTTGTGCATTTCTGTTTTGCATTTGTTTAAAGAAGTCAGATTTATCCGACTGATCCAGAAGTAAATGAATTGGAACTTTGAGGTTTTTTTAAATACTGTTTCATTACATTATAATCGATAGGTATTCATTAGATTCTTTGCCTTTTGTCCTTAAAAGTCTTTTTAATCTAAACTATATTCTTTTTTTTGTTGTCAGTAAGCTGTAAAGTGGGTTCATGCTGTTTGAGTGGCATTGTTCGAACTTGTGTAAGGAATGTGGATTGAGGGATCTGATTATTCTGAGTGGAATGCAGGTTTAAAGACAATTATAAAATGTTATATTTATCTCCGCTAATCAAAATGTTTCTGGTCTGTTGGCTTTAAATATGGGCTCTAAAAGTTCTGCTTAAAACAGAGAAAAGAGACAGATTTTAATGAAACAAGAAAGGGCCTTCCCCAAACTGTTGCCACACGGTTAAAAGCATATGATATGTTTTTGTATTCTGTAAAATTTCACAATGACATTTACTGAAAGACAGTAATATGGTCCGAACCTAAAAAATACGTTTGGCCTTCGAGCCTCAGCTTTAAAGAAATAAAGCAGTCGGTTCTGACACAATCTCTGCAGGTTGGAACAAATTTCCCAACGACAGGTGATAAAGTAATAAAGCAGCGTTTGTTTTGCATCTGTTTGTCAGTCAGAGCTGCTGATTAGAATGACGATTTTCTTTGGAAAAAAAGAAATCCTGCACTGACTGCTTCACATGCGGCTGCATTTCACTGGTTCAGCAAAAGTTGGAGGATTAATGCTGCAAAAATAATTGGAGGGATTTGTTTTAGTGAGGTTGAAATTCATGTGCAGCGCCATACACCCCCCTCCCTTCCACACACACACATTTTTGTCACAGTGAAGAGAGGATGTGATTATAACTGGACCGACAGGGACTGGACGATCTGATTGTAGGAAATCTAAAAGTACATTCCTGCAAATGATTGTCTGAATAATCACCTCATTAGATATGAAACTATTAAAGAGGTGACACACTGAGGTTTATCTGTTTTGTGAGTTTCTGGGTTTTAAACATAGTAATTACATGCAGTGTGTAATGACAGGTTGGGTCTCTAACTGAAGATGCTTAAGAGGAGGTGAGCGTGTCGAAGGTTCAAAGTCACATCGAACCCAAAACATTACAGTTTTTATTGGAAGTGTGTTTGCAGCCAGTTGTTATCAAGGTTTAATTATTCATTCATTTGTTCATTCATTATCTCCCGCTTTTTCCCCGATTAAGGTCGCGGTGGGGTTCCCTATGCCCATCCAGGGGAGAACGTTTCGGGCGCTGGGCAGATATACCCAGGACAGGACGCCAATCTATCGCTGGGCACACACTCACTCACACACACACACACATACACACACTATATGGGGCAATTTGGAGAACTCAATTGACTTGATCAATGTTTTTGGACTGTGGGAGGAAACCGGAGAACCCGGAGGAAACCCACACGGACACGGGGAGAACATGGAAACTCCAACCAGATGGGGATTCGAACTGGAATTTATTTATTACATTGTAGAGCTTTTTAGTGCAAGCTATGCAAAAGCCTGTTGGGATTAAATCTATAATGGCTAGTAATTACAAGGAAGTGTGCGGCTAAATAAACAGCTGGCTGAGTGTTTGCTGATGTTCCCGAGGAGCCGCGCAGTCTCTCGCATTTCAGAGTGAATTGGCATTAGCAGTTATGACTCACGATGGGTTTCAGTTTGTTCTGCTCTGCCACACTTTGTGTGTGTGTGTGTGTGTGTGTGTGTGTGTGTGTGTGTGTGTGTTTCTACACAAATACATTTGTTTATTGTATTTGTCACTCAGAATAATGAATGGTTCCAGCTTGTTGTCTGTGTGATTATTCCCCCTCGTATAAGCTTCCCGTTTATAGAAGTTTAACAAACTTTAGTGGTAGATTATATTCATAATTTCCGAATCAGCTGAGTGTGAGATTGGAAGCTCAACTGCAAACAAAGTTAACAAGCGGTAGATAACGTTCACTGAGCCATAAAAAGATAAGATAAGTTGTACTAAACAAAAGCTCAGTCACACGGACAATAATATTATAGGTAATTAAAGTGGATTTTCAATTAAATTCACAGATTGAAAGCAAATCTAAACCCTAGAGACAGGGAGACTGTTCCAAAGTGAGGAGTCCTCTAAAGGAACGTCCTTCTCCCTGCAGTGACTAAAAAGGGACTGCTTTAAATCTTATATGACTCAGTAAGATCACATTGCATGTGAGATGGAGGAATCGGGACGCTGCAGACTGGCGGTTTGCAATAAAAATAAAAATTCAACAGCATGCTGTCCTCTGTGGATAATGTATGCCTTTGTGGGAACAGTTTGGGGAAGGCCTTTTTCTGTTGCATGACTACTTCCCCAGTGAGTGTGTGTGTGTGTTTTGGGGGGGGGGAGGGGTGTAACAAGACTGAACACAGTTATCTATAAGCATGACCTGATTGCATTTTGTAATCATTCCACACTGTTTGAATGTATTAATCATTCTGTGGTCTGCACTGTTGCAGCTTGTCTGAACTATGCTTTAATTCCTCTGAAATTTGGGACTCGTTTGCAGGAACCCTGCGCATATCTTAAAATCACAGTCAAGCCTTTCTTTCAGGCTAAATGTAATTCAAATCTGAATTCCCTGCCCTGAACTTACAAACGAAGCCATAAGCCTTTTCCACAAAATAATGTTGTTGGCTTTTAGAACCTGTAGCTCTTTTTGTTCCCTGAGGCCTGTGTTACCTGAACTCGCAACCTAGTTTCAGTATTTACAAAATATTGACGTGCGTGCATTAACCCTACAAGTCCTTTTACACTGCAGGAACGTTCTGGAAATGTGTACACCTTAGGAACCAAGGAGAAAACTTCAGTATAGTTAGTAATGTAGTTCTGTAATTACAGACTGTGCTCCATCTGTTACTCAACATACTCTGATATTCCCCTTTACATTGTTCTCTAATGTTCAGCGTTGAACAGAATCCGTAATATTCAGGTGGTGGATGACTTTTAGCACTGTAGTAACACTGATATGGTGGTGATGTGTTGATATCTGGTATGAGTGAGGGGTGAAGGTTTGGGTGGAACCCCTGGACAGGTTGCCAGTCTAATGCAATACAAACACATTCACACCTGAGAGCAATTTAATCCTGTTTTAGTGAATATCTGATGTCAGGTTCTTGTTCTTTAGTAACTGAAGTCAGTTTTCAGTACAGTTTATGCCCGAGGAGCTGAAAGGTAAGAAGCTCTGTTAAATAATGGAACATAATAAAATTGCAATTGGATATGTAACCAATTTTTACGATTCAATTTTGTCTTAGATCAAAATGAAAATCCCTGGTGCATTTATTCATGTGGATTATTAAGAACAAGGGGAGAGAAATACAGGTCTCAGCCTGATTGATGTCAAAGAGTCAATTTGTCAGATTCTATGTCAGGATAATGAGTCGACTCGCTGAGCTCTTAGTGCCGTCTAGAGGATGTTTGCTGAATGTGAAACTGTGTCACTATTATTTTTGATTGATGGAGGTTTGATTTGAGGCCTCCTGATTTCAGGCTTTCTGTAAGAGATCTAAATCTCCTGCTTTGTCCTCTATTAGGGTCTCCCCATGCCCATCCAGGGGAGAAGGTTTCAGGCGCTGGGCAGGTAGACCCAGGACAGGGCGCCAATCTATCGCTGGGCACACACTCACTCATACAGACACACTCTATATGGGGCAATTTGGAGAATTTAATTGACTTGATCCATGTTTTTGGACTGTGGGAGAAAACCGAAGAACCCGGAGGAAACCCATGCGGACACGGAGAGAACATGGAAATTCCACGCAGATTGAGATTCGAACCGGGAATCCCTAGTACTGAGAGGCGACCGTGCCGACCACTAAGCCACCGTGCCGCCCATTAATTTATTTATTATTATTAAAAAAATATATATATATATAAAAATAATAATAATAATAAAAAATAAAATAAAATAATAAAAATCACCTAAACATAAGATCCCTCTGTGCACAGTAGCACTAATCACTCTCTCCACCAATCACTGCTGTTGCTGCCCAAACCACGTAGAGGTGAGGAGACATCTCCAGAGCTGCTTGGTGGTTGTACAGAGTATAGAAAACTTTTTTTTTTTTTTTTTTTTTTTTTTACACACAAAGAGTATATACAAATAAATATATGCATGTATATTCATGTAGTCAGGTCATTTTTTTCACTCCAATATGTACACTTTTTTCCCTCCTGTGACTTCTAACTGAAAATGAGGTCAATGAAAATTTCCACTGAGAGACTTGTGTATCAGAATGTATTTTACATGATTTTCCTCTCGTTAATCTTACAGTCAGGCTGATCTGGTGTCCCCCTGTTTTAAACCGTATAAAACGTTTTTAAAAAAAGCTTCAGTTCTGCTGATTTACAGATAAGTTGCAGGTTTTATTTAAAACAAACCAGCAATTCATGTCATCCAACTGTGAAGCTTAAAGGTTTGGCAGGAAGGATGTCCTGTAGCACTTCCTGTTATGCCGTTGCTGGATCAGTACAAATCTCGTCCTTTAGGGAAAAAGCAGGACCAACAGAGACCCTACCTCGTCATGTACCGTGGAGATTTTCACAGACTGACATTTATTAATTCTCCTACATTTTATTCATTAAGGCACATTTTTTTTATTATATGTTACACATATATTATTATTTATTATTTTAGGGACTTGAAACTCCAACTCTGTTCTGCAGAGTTAAAGGAACCAATGTGTGAACCGTTGATCAGGTTTTGATCCTTCATTCTACAGGAGCTTTGATCAGATGAGCATCAGAACACTGGATTACACGATGCCTGACACCTGGTCCATCTCCCCATCAGAGGTCACCTCAGTGATCAGCCTGGATCTAAATGCCCCCCTCTCACCCACACGTCGTAAGAAGGTAGGAACCGGCTCTTTATTAACTCCCAAGGTTTTTAGAATTTATATAATCAGTTCTGCTTTAACTTTATTTATAAAGCACTTTATTTTACATTAGAGCATTTTTATAAAAAAAAATAAAATTAAATTAAAAGAAAAAGGTTTACAGCTAAACATTTGCTAAACTTTCATCCCAACTTTGTATTTTATAGCAGTGTTTTATAAAATCTGGAACCTTAAATGAAACAACTGAACTGTGAGGGTTTGTTCGCAGCTCTCTACATGCTGGATGTAATAACTCAGCCCAGCCCTGCTCCTGATCCAGGGGGTTTTATATTTTGTTTTATTTCATCACATCTGCTTCTAATACACCCCATCATGGGTTTCTGAAGTTGGATAAACATACTCTAGATACTTTATACCTCTCTGACTCTAATACGTTCAGCTTGTTTTCTCTCCCAGGTTCATTACAGAACTGCTTATGCTGAAATACATAATTAAAATCCGGAATATGGATATTGACCAATTTTGCTCATTATAATATTCTAGTAATATGATTTATTCATATATGTGGTTTTTATTTGTCAGCATTCAACAATCAGCTGCAGCATTAGGACCAGTGGTTATGTTTGTAATTAAAATAAATGATTGCCATTAAAGTCTTTGAATAGTCAGTCAGCCATAAGTGTGGACTATATTAGTGGTTATTATTGGATGATCTGATATCTCACAACAACATATCCTCTCAAACATTGGTTTTAAGTATTTAGTGGGTATAAGACAATACTAATCCCTGAGTATCATTGGGTTTCAAAAACCTTTAGAATGCAAACATAGCTCATGGGCTTAGCGTTAACATCTAATCTCGTTGTTTATACAAACAGTTATACTCAATAATTTAGTTTGCATTTGGTTTTCATTTATTTATACGCTACATTTCTGTTCTCTTTATAAAGAACAGGCCCACCATTATGTGGTTAATGGAAATTAGTTTTTTTTTTTTTTTTTTTTTTTTATCGCTTTGCTTCTTATAAAAGAAAATGGCAACCAGATGGACAACTTTAAATATCTCATTACGGCTGCTTATTCTCTCCACTTTATAGTTAATGAGATATAATTGTACATCAGTATAATTTTATAGTAAAGATTATTAGCCTACTTTTAAATGTATGTAATTCCATAATGTGTGCATGTTCTGCAGTTAGAGCTTAATACTTTTCTCACTTTATTCATTCATTCATTCATTATCTCCCGCTTATCCTCTATTAGGGTCGCTGTGGGGTTCCCCATACCCATCCAGGGGAGAACGTCTCGGGCGCTGGGCAGACAGACCCAGGACAGGGCGCCAATCCATCGCTGGGCACACACTCACTCACACAGACACACTCTATAGGTGGCAATTTTGAGAATTCAATTAACTTGATCCATGTTTTTGGACTGTGGGAGGAAACCGGAGAACCCGGAGGAAACCCACGCAGACACGAGGATAACATAAAAACTCCACCCAGATGGGGATTCGAACCGGGAATCCCTAGCGCTGAGAGGCGAACGTGCTTACCACTAAGCCACCGTGCCGCCCTTTTCTCACTTTAACAAAATATATTTTTATTAAATTGGTAGAAATGTTGTAAAACAGGTGAAATGTCAGTCAACATTCCGGAGATAAATAAATAAAAACTGCTTTTGTTTATCCCATTACATGCCAATCGTTAAACAGTTTTAATCATTGCAGTTTCCCAAACAGCCACCAGATGGCAGCAACGGGTGCCTCTCTGCCACAAATAGTAAATTATTAATGACGTTATTTATTAACAGAGGTATAAAAACAATAAGTGTGTCCTTATCAGATTTAATGTCACATTTTAGACGTGTTAAAATGTCTTCTTGAAATATGTCAATTGAATACTGAATTCCTGTTAATTAGATATGCAGCACTCTCAGTTTAATACTAAAACATGAATACTCAGTGATTTAGAGGTGGAGTGTATCTTACAATAAAACTGTAATATTCAGTGTTTTTTTTTATATGTAGAATTACTTTTTGTTGGACCACATTGGTAACATTACGTCTGATGTCCACACGATGTCGCCACAGCGCTGGCGTAATTTATTTTATGTGTCTGATTAGTGAATGACTTGAGTGGGTAGTTTGCATTTTTCACACATTGTACAGTATAAAATTAATTTATCTTTAAATTAGTAATTTCTAAATACATTTATTTTAATTATAAAATTTGTATATTGCCTCATATAACATAATGCGTTCATTTTCTATCTTTAATCATTATAAAAGGTAGAAAGTGAACGCATTACTAAGAGTTAGAACCTTCAATGATTATGAGCTGTCCGGAATTTGGCATGCTGGAGTCTGTGTCTGTGTGGTTTATGATACTGCAGGGGGACTTAGTTGTGCAGTGGTTAGTTCTCTAATCTTTACAACAACACGGTTCTGCGTTCGATCTCTGGTTGGGAGGAACAAATGTGCTTTCTGTGTGACATGCATTACATGTTCTCCCCATTTCTGCAGAGATTTATTCAAGAAATATGACAATTTAAACATGCTGGTGGGTGAATTGATTTTAGACAGATATTTAATAAGATAAAAAAAAATATGAATGCATAATGTGACAAAGTGCAGCAAGAAGGTCCCAGGTTCGATTCCCAGTGTGGACTCTGCACATCCTTCCTGTGTGTGTGTGTGTGTATATATACAGTGGGTTGCAAAAGTATTCATACCCCTTGAACTTTGCCATATTTTGTCACATTACAACCACAAACATAAATATATTTCACTGGAATTTAATGTGAAAGACCAACACAAAGTGGTATACAATTGTGAAGTGGAATGAAAGTTATACATGAATCAACAATTTTTTTACAAATAAAAAACTGAAAAGTGCGATGTGC
>JAFMOD010000191.1:2901985-2906026 GCA_019802435.1 Corydoras maculifer | reverse complement strand
TGGTTCCACAAAGTATTGACTCAGGGGGGCTGAATAATTTTGCACATCGCACTTTTCAGTTTTTTATTTGTAAAAAAATTGTTGATTCATGTATAACTTTCATTCCACTTCACAATTGTATACCACTTTGTGTTGGTCTTTCACATTAAATTCCAGTGAAATATATTTATGTTTGTGGTTGTAATGTGACAAAATATGGAAAAGTTCAAGGGGTATGAATACATTTGCAACCCACTGTATATATATGTGTGTATATATTTATATATATATATTTCATCCATCCAAGTAGAATTTTAATAGCAACTGATATAATAATATAAATATGAACATATAGAGAGATAAATAGATGAATAATGGCTGAATAATTAAACTGTTGAATGGAATGGGAATTGTTGGTTATGAATCATTATGGTGCTGATGGTTTCATTTGTGGAACATGTTGTTCCTCTGTAGACAAAACTTTCACTTCATGCTTTTTCTACCGAATGGAAATTATTATAAAACCATTGTGAGTCATGATGCTTTACAGACTTAGTCAAATGATATACAAATGAACCGCTGGGTGTGTAACTGTGTGAGTAACTGTATTTACATACGTGTGATGAAATGTGTGTATGTGAAACTGACTGTAACATCACTACGTCAGCTCCTTTAGTCTTATTATTCACGTATATTGTATTTCTGGGCTAAATGTCTATTGTTGTTAGTTTTGATCTCGGTCAGACTTCCGTAATGGAGACAAGTGATGAAACCTTATTTGTTTGATGCCTTTGTCACACCCGTGGCATCTTTAGAAACGATGAGAATCAGATTAGTACACAGGCATAAAGCTTAGAAACAAAATAACAAAAGGTTTAAATTGTAAATAAAACTAAAGCATGTATCGAATGGTGCAGTTTAATTTATAGAACAAATGATGCATAAGGAATGACTGTAAATGTTAAAAAAATATTTGGTATTATTCATTCATTCATCCATTATCTTCCGCTTTATTCTCTATTAGGGTCGGGGTGGGGTTCCCCATGCCCATCCAGGGGAGAACGTTTCGGGCGCTGGGCAGACACACCCAGGACTGGGCGCCAACCTATTGCTGGGCACACACTCACTCACACACACACACACACACTCTATATGGGGCAATTTGGAGAACTCAATTGACTTGATCCATGTTTTTGGACTGTGGGAGGAAACTGGAGAACCCGGAGGAAACCCACGTAGACACGCAGAGAACATGGAAACTTCACCCAGATGGGGATTCGAACCGGAAATCCTTAGTGCTGAGAGGAGAACATGCTAACCACTAAGCCACCGTGCCGCCTTATTTGGTATTAGTGAAAGAATAACAGTGTGAACTCTGTGTGAGTACTGATAGCTAACGTCCTTCAAACTGCGGAAACTCAAACGAAATGCCTATCTGGTGTGGATAACGCTGTGTATTTGTGAGATCAGTTCAGTCTGTAGGTAAATGTATTGGACTCACTGGCTCTGGTTCTGTCCGTACAGAGAGAAGGCTGCTGAACATTGGGTAGATTGTTCTCTGGGTGTTGTTTTGGGTGTGGCCGTTCGGCTCTAGGCCGCCCTCATGAGCGAAAGCACCTTTCCAGACTCTGGTGACTCACTGCTCTTTGACTTTGTCTGACGTTTGCGCAACGACTCTGGAGATTTTTGTACGGAGCTGACATGCATGACATTTTTCGGCACCCAAAGTGGTCGGACTTTACTTTTGCTTTTCTTTGCACTTTCACGCGGTCGATCCTCGAGCACTGAGTGTGTGGATGTTCGCTTCATCAGGGAGTGAGTGGTGTGGTGGAGCATGAGGAGCGGTTTCAGTTACCCGGCTCCTTCCTGGATTTCTGATTGGATTTGAATCGGCTCATCCGTTCTGACTCAACACCGAGTTGTGTGACTTCCACAGATTTAATTAAACATGGTGAGCAGCTTTCACTCGTTTTCCTACTAATCATATTCAGACATTAATTGAAGGTGTAGGTTCATTAATTTAGGTGATTGTGTAATATTACAAAGCTGATAATAACAGTTGTTTCACTTTTTGTAGTTTCACCGTCACTCCTTTCGTTTGGCAATTTTTTAATCTTTGAGGTTAAAGGTTGTGCGTTGTTACGACTGCTTTATTACATTTGACACAAATGTACGTAGGTACGCCATCTTTTATGGTTTAGTTCATAGGCCAGGTGCTTGTAAAACAAAAACAAAAAAAAACTTCAAAGTGGGGTTTGATGTTAAACAAAAGTGTAAACCCTCAGGAAAGGAACCAGAGTAAGAATTGAGTACGCTATTCATTACTTTATTATATATTTTAACTATATTATATTTTTTAACTATATTATATATATATTTTTTTTTATTTATTTATTTTTTTTACAGAATATGCTAATGTTTTTATTATACATAATTTATCCATATGATTTTATGGATTACGTAAAAAAAAAATTTGTACTAGTACAAACTGTTTAATAAGTTTAAAGGTATTAAGTTTCATGTGAAATCAGGTAGAACTTCAGGTGTGTGAAAGTTTTTAGTAATCACTCCTGATGAATGATGATAATAAAATAATGTAGAATAACAAGTGATTTTATTTTTCTTAATTAAACTTGTTTTTACCTCGTTCACATTCTGTTACAAATCGATCATTCAGTTTTAAAAACAGCGACTAAGTAGGAAGTTTATGAGGAGCATGTGAATGCTCTGGAGGGGGCAGGGCACGTGGAACCATTTTTGTCTGTCTGGTCACGGTCTTTAAACTGGCCAATGGCAATTGAGCATTAAAAAATCATGGCTCTTTCTTACTGTGACCTTTATTGAGTTGGATGACACCTTTCATTCTTATTAACAGAATTAAACTATAATTAAGAATCTAAATATTTATATTAATAATATAAAGAGAGTAACTCGAGATGCTTGAAAATATAATTTGAAAAGACAGAGTTATAAAACAATGTCTTTAAAGTAACTAAACAAAATATGCTTTATTTAAATAGACTCAGGCGGCACGGTGGCTTAGTGGTTTAGCATGTTCTCCTCTCAGCACTAGGGATTCCTGGTTCGAATCCCCATCTGGGTGGAGTTTCCATGTTCTCCCTGTGTCTGTGTGGGTTTCCTCCGGGTTCTCCGGTTTACTCCCACAGTCCAAAAACATGGATCAAGTCATTTGAGTTCTCCAAATTGCCCCATATAGAGTGTGTCTGTGTTAGTGAGTGTGTGCCCAGAGATGGATTGGCGTCCTGTCCTGGGTGTATCTGCCCAGCGCCCGAAACGTTCTCCCCTGGATGGGCATGGGGAACCCCCCCGCGACCCTAATAGAGGATAAAGCGGAAGATAATGGATAGATGAATGAATAAGTAAATAGACTCATGGTGTTTATTTATAAACTACTAACATTTTTTATTTCTCATTTTCTTTTAACTCCTAAAACACGGTAATCTGTTGCAGGTCAGGTTTCTGTTGTGCCCTTTAACCCCAAAATATCTTCATAATAAAAAAAAACATGGAATAAAATGGTTTCTGACCTTAATATTTGAAAGTTATGGGACCAGCTGAAATGTACAGGTTCATTTTAATTTATAGTATAATAGTATAATAGTTGCAGTGCAGCTTAATCTCTACTGACTCACTCTGATTCCCGCTGAATCGGAAAGACTTTAAAGTATCGGTCTGATTGCCTTAAATCTTTTTGATGGAATTCACACCATATTTTATTAGAGGTTAATGAACGCGTCGTTCAGGTAGGACTGCATTTGTGTAGGACTGTGGTGATGCGGCACCTTTATGAATAGTGATGTCACTCTCTCATCACCAAGACAGCAGGCTTTGTTTAGTTTGTCCAATGAAATGCTGCTTAACAAAATTAAACAGTCATTTTAAAAACATGCTTTAATTTTCACATTACTTAGCTGTGTGTATGTATTTGTGCGCATGCATGCACGTAAGTGTGCTCTACTTGTGTAACATTCTGTACTCTATTACTAATGACACAGAAAACGCACCGATTATTTATTATTTTCTTTCTCGACATGACATCAT
>JAFMOD010000191.1:2866985-2896985 GCA_019802435.1 Corydoras maculifer | reverse complement strand
GATTGGCGCCCTGTCCTGGGTCTATCTGCCCAGCGCCCGAAACGTTCTCCCCTGGATGGGCATGGGGAACCCCCCCGCGACTCTAATAGAGGATAAAGTGGAAGATAATGAATGAATGGATAAAATATATATACACAAACAAGAAAAACGTATGCACTTTGTGGACCAAAAGTATTAAGACACACATCATTAATTATTAAATTCAGATGTTGTATTTCATTCCTTTCATCGCTGTATCAGTCAAGCACTTGTGTGTAAATTTAACAAGTTAATGACATCAGTATGGCATTGGTATAGGAACAGTTTAGCGAAGGTTGTCTTCTGTCACAGCAAGTTAAATAAATGCTAATGAAGCACATTTAATGAATTTTAAACAAAACGAGCTGTTCCCTGTGACTCACAAGACATTATCAATTGACTTAAGGCTACTACGGTTTTAAAACGATCTTAAAGATGGCGTGTTTAAACACGTGTAATCCTTAATCATTATTCACATCGTAACTTGTTCGTATCATTTCTACATACACCGTGTGGCAGGGGATTGATGGGGACACACCTTTAATCATTTAGCTTCGATGTTTAATTCACTTTCATTGCCACAGGGGTTTAAAATCCAGTGATTTTGTTGAACTGTATGCTTCCGACTTTGTGCGAACAGTTTGGGGAAGGCCCTTTCGCATGTGTCACAAGGCTTTGTTCATCAAGGACAACCCTCTTCATTTAGAATCAGCTTTATTGGCCAAGTTTGTTAGAGATACAAGGAATGTGGTTTGTTAGGTGTTGTCTCTACATTATACATAGAACAATATACAATAAACAGATATACAATACAATACAATATACAGACAACCACAATGAGCACCATAAACCATTTACAGATAACATATTCAAATGCTCTTTGTTAGAAAGAAAACCCGTAATTATCCTCCAAAATATTATAGAAAGCTCTGACAAGAAGCTCATACATTAAAAAATAAAATTAATTATAAAATGATTTAAATAGCATAAAGGTCATGCCTAACGTTATAATCTGTGATGATTTGCACCTGCTGTCCCAGTTTGTTTCTCTAACCATGCACTGTAACTTTGGATTACCCTGGACATTAGCAGGTTGTAAGTATGAATGCAAACAGACAAACTAACACCCGAGTCATTAAACCTGACGTCGGAGAAACAAGTAGAAATTAAAAACTCTGATAAGTGGATGTAAGTCTGCCTGGAACTCAACAGACTGATTTAATATGATCTGACGGACCTTGATTCTGTCGTTCTGACCTTAACTTTGCGTTACAGGCGGCAGATATTCAAACAAAAGTGATAAAGGTTCTGGAAACTCATGACGTGTGCTGCGAGTGTGAAAGACAATTCTGACAAATCCCCCGATTATCTAGGAATTACCCAGAATTCATTTGTGTATATATACATTTTATTGCATAAGGTTTACTGCAGGTCTTTTATCCGGGCAGGCCTTGGTAAGTGAAACAAGATACTCAGTGTTAATCAAATCCAAACTTGTCCTTCAAAATGGCTGCGTTATTCTGTTTTCTTTTTTTTTCTTTTTTTTTCTTTTTTTTTTCCAGAGTGCCAAACCTCAAAAAAGTCAGTGTGGAAATAAAGCAGCCCAGAAAGCAGTCAGATGTCTCCGTCAGCGAGAGTACTGATTCATCTGTTAAAGATGGAGCAAAGAAACCGCCTGTTCATGTAGACGGGACTTCTGAACTTTCCAATAACGTCCCTGAAGATATAGCAGAAATGCCAAAGGGACAGAACCGAGTCGCTGGTTCTGCAGTTAGCAACGGACAGAGCTCAACTTCAGCGCCAAGAAAAGTGGATAGAGCAGGCAGTGGACTAAACACAGGAGCCAGTGGAAAAAGTCCAGCCCCTCCAGTGGCACCGAAGACAAAATCCTACCTGGATCGGGTTACCAGTAGCACAGAGGCTTCAAAAGCAGAAAGCACAAAAAAGGCTGCAATCAATGGCAGAGAGCAAAGGCAGACTAAATCACCAACAACAAAAGAGCAGCCTGTTTTCAGCAAGACTTTAGACAAGTCGAAGATTCCTAAAAAGACTCCACCTGAAGTTCTGCCAAAACCCAACAAAGCAGGCTCATTAGCCAGTGTGTCACATGAGACCGAGCAGACAGAGCGAGGTAAATCAAGCTCGAGTATCTCTGTAACGAAACCCCAGTCTCCCCCAAAGTCTGCTAAAGGTGAGGTGAAATCACCGGTTCAGAGAGAAGTACCTGAAAGAACTTTAGATCCAGAACCTAAATCGCCCTCTACCAAAGAACCAAAGAAAGTAAAAGCGAGTCCACGAGATAAAACTGACCAGCCCTCATCACCGTCAGCGGGACCCAAAGAATCGAGTGATTCTAATAGCGGTGGAAGAACCAAGACACAACCACAAAGTCCTAGTGAAATATCTCCCAGACTTAAAAATACATCGCCTACGGTCGGAAAGGCCCCAGAATCTAAAATTAGACTGACTGAATCGGTTGGTAAAAAGTCTAAATCGATAGACAAAACTGAAACGGACGGCAAGCCTGCTACACCTTCAGAGCCGGAGCAGGCGGACAAGACCAGCAGAACAAAGATGGCCACAACTGAAGCCCAGATCGTCGTCCAAAGGAGTTCGAAAAAACACAAAGCTGAAGCACCGCCAACAGGAACTAAGCTTTCCATCCTGACTCCGCCTGGTTCCATAAAAGAGTCCAAAGAGGGAGAATTTAATTACAGAGAAAGTGACTCATTTAAGCAGCAACCACAATCTGATGCCAGGCCTGATGACGATGATTCATCTCCAGTTAACGGTCCTCACAGTACAGGAAAATCTGCTGAGTGTGACCAACCTCCAGAGAATGTCGTGGTGAAGGCTTCCCCAGGAAGCAAACCAAAAAGAATTCCTGATTTGCCAACAGCTGCCAGCGTTCTGCCCTTCGTACATCTATCTAAACCTAAATCTGAGTCTGCCGACGACTTGCAAACCTCTCCACAAGTCTCAGACCAACAAAAGGACAAAGAAGAAGAGAAAAAGATTACAAAGATGGAGTCTGTGGAACAGACCGCTGATCTGCAAGCAGCATCTGATGGAGAAAAGGAAAAGGTTTCGGCCCTGAAGCTCTCTACAAACTCCAGAACCTCAAAACGGAATAACCAGAAAGTGGATACAAAAAAAGATAATGGCGTCATCGAGAAAAAAGCCGAGTCGACTGTGGCCCCGAAGACTTTGTCTAAAACTGAACAGGATGTGACTTCAGTGAATAAGACCCTGGCTGTAGAGGTGAAGAAGGTCAAAGATCATTCAGCCGATTTAATAACACCTGAATCAATTGAAATGGAAAATGAAGAAACAGATAAATCTTTGAATTCCGCAGGAATAGACTCGAAATCTTTAACTTCAGCATCTAAACCTGAAATAAAAACAGCTATAGAGCTTAGTGTCAATAAATCAATCACAAAAGAACTCAAACCATCCTCAGGCTCTGAAGAAGAAGCTTCAAAGAAACACAAATCAAAGATTAAAGAAGAAGCTGTAGATTTAAAATCTCTATCTGAAATAAAACCTGAAAACGTGATCAAGCCTCAGAGTGAAATAGACATTAAGCTTTCAAAAGAAATCAAGCCATCTCCAGACTCTAAACAAAAAGCTGCAGAGAAAGAAGAGTCACAGATAAAAGAAAAAGCTCATGATTTAAAATCTCCACCTGAGGCTCCAGATATGGAACCTAAAAAAGTGATCAAGCCTGGTGGTGATACAGAGATCAAGCTTTCAAAAGAACTCAAACCATCATCAGGCTTTGAAGAAGAAGCTGCACGGAAACAAAAGTCACAGATAATGGAAGAAGCTGTAGATTTAAAATCTCCTTCTGGGGTATCTGAACTAAAACCTGAAAAGGTCATCAAGCCTCAGAGTGATACAGACATCAAGCTTTCAAAAAAAGTAAAACCATCTGCAGACTCTAAACAAGAAGCTGCAGAAAAAGAAGAGTCACAGATAATAGTAAAACCTGAAGATTTAAAATCTGCAACTGAGGCTTTTGATATGGAACATAAGAAATTGAACATGCCTCAGAGTGGTACAGAGATCGAGCCTCCAAAAGAGGTGAAACCATCTCCTGAGTATAAACAGGAGGTAAAGTTTGGAAGTATAATGAACGATGAGGGGTATGTTTTCAAAACTGAAACATCTGTAAAGAAACCAAGCAAATCCAAAGATGCACTAAACGTTAGTGCAGTGACTGTACAGCATAAAAAATACAGCTCAACTCAACGGTCAACACAGGTAACAGAAACGACTGCACTTCCAAGTCAGACTTCAGAACAGAAGCCTGACGAGGACCAAACACACTCTAAGGTTAGTAAACAAAAGGTGTCAACTAAATCGGCGTCAACTCAAGAGTCTGTTCCAGAATTGAACAATCTGGAGAAGAGTCAGGAAACGGGTCTTAAAGCTGCAGAGAAAGCAGCTGATATGAATGTTTCTTGTGTTAAATCTGATAAAGAAGTACATTCTAAAAACACTGCTGAGAACATAACTATGCAGGTTACAACCAAGACCACATCAGAAGAAAATGACTGCCAAGGAACCAAACCAAGAGAGGATACCTCAAGCAGTGTTCATGTCCAAGTCACGAATATTACTCCTAAAGTCAAAGAAGATGTTGTTAAAAAGACTGGTTATAAAGATAAGGACCAACCAGAGAAAGTAGAGAATATACCTCTTAAAGTCTCAGATAGTGGCCATGAAAGGACAAAGGAGATTGAGGTCACGAGCACAGAGGAATCTCGAAGCTCTGAGGAAGCCTTACCTGTCACACCAGTTTCCCAGGACAGTCAGGAATCAGAAGAGCAGGACAGTGTGGTCAAGACCTCAAAGAAAGCAAAACACAAAGGACAAAAGGACACTGTGGTAAATGGTGGTGTGAAAACCCAAACTGAAACCACCACTGGAGCTATAAATGCTCAAGATGCAACCCCCCCAAAGGCAACAGTCGATGCATCTGTCAAAGATAATAAACATGAACTGAAATCTTTGCAGAACACTCTCGATCCTCCAGGAGGCATAACGACAGATGGCTATAAGTTGATTTCATCCATTCAGACAAGTCATAAAAATACAAATCTAATTTCTGACAAGTCATTAAGCACACCGCAAGAATCATCCTCTGTGAAAAAGGAACCTAAATTTCCTGAAGCTGGCACCACAGATGGACCCAAACCCAGCCTCAGCAAGACGGCGCTCAGCTCGGACAAACTTCCCTCATTGAACAAGTTTCCTAAAATGACGGCTCAGGATTTCATCCTGGCCTCGAAGAGTGTTTCAAAAAGCAAGGAGTCACCATCGAGTTGGCTGGATGTAGACCAACGGTTCGAGAAGAAGGCAAATAAAATGGAGAGGAAAAAAACTACAAGCGACGATAGTCTGCTAGACATGTCCGATGAATCTCAGGACTTCATGCGCAAAATCAAAGAGCTCTGCTCACCGTTCTCTCTTCCGCCAAAGAAGCACGGGCAGTTCAGGATGACCCCTCATTTTGCCATGCCGGCCATAAAGGAAGATCACTTTGAGAAGACCTTCGACCCTGAGGAGTTTAAGTTTGGCATTAGAAAGATACAGGGGCTTAAAGATCCGTCTCCAGCTATGATGATCAAAAAGAAAACTGAGGATGGGAAATTAAAACCGCTTCTGAAACGAAAGGGAACAGAGGATAGCATGATCTTTAAAGCACTGAACTCCAAACGGGAAAACGCGGAAGAAGGAGTTGCCTCAGCAGAGAAACAAAATGGTGAACCCCAGAGTGGCGCAGAAGGTCCTGCAAAGGTCGCATCACGCTTGGAACGAATGTCCATTTTGTCGAACCTCATGACCTCTAACAAGAAACAAACCCGCAGGACCAACCCTGATCCAGACGCGGCGTCAGAGTCGAATGGAGCAGTGTCTCCAGAAACATCGCCTATAATATCACCGTCCCAAGATCCAGTACTAGAGGTAAAAAACAACAGCATATCCTCTAAAGGTGTTTTGCCACCTGTAGGGGTCAATGGTACCTTGGCAGATGCTGGAACCCCTGTTGGTGGAGTTGTGGAATCACCTAAAAGTCCACTCACTCTTCCACCTTTGCCTAAGTTTTCTGACATCAAGCTTCCTGATTACTTGGAGAAGTACCTCAAGAAGGACAAAGAACCCTCTGTACCCAGTGTTCCGAACCCAGAAGTGCCACCTATGTTCCCTACAGTGGATGTGGGTGGGAGCCCAGTGGCATTGGAATTAAAGGAGGAGAAGAATTTTCCAGATCTTCCTTCTCCAGTGTTCCAGCCCAAACTACCAACTCCAACAACTATGTTACCCACACCCACAATCGCCCAGGTGAGTACACTCCACAAGCATGTTCATGTGGTAGACGTCACTTCCTGTACGTTCTGCCCTGGTTTGTTACCACTTGTCTGCGCTCAGATTATGAATGATTAGCCCAGGTGTAGGAATGCAGACCCACTAGGCTTCAGTTTACGACCTTGTTTTTGTCCGTTGTGAAGCCTCTGTGTCGTTTGAAGATGAGCGAGTGTGTGGTGCTGCAATAAACCTGTCACAGGTAAAAGCACAGGCAAAAAAAAACCACCGCCAAAAGTTATGATAGTTATTAGATTTATTGGATAGTTACAGTATGAAAGGTTGCAGTGATTCACTACATGGACAAAAATTATTTGGACACCTACAGGAGCTTTTATAACCTACCAGTCCAGGTTGCTCCCCCAGTGCAGCTATAACAGAGTTTGATGTTTATAAGAATTTGGAGTGTGTCTGTGGAAGTATTTAATGATATTTTCATTCATTCGTTATCTTCCTCTTTATTCTCTATTAGGGTCGCGGGGGGGTTCCCAATGCCCATCCAGGGGAGAACGTTTTGGGCGCTGGGCAGACACACCCAGGACAGGGCGCCAATCTATCGCTGGGCACACACTCACACAGACACATATACACACACACACACACTATATGGGGCAATTAGGATAACTCATTTGACTTGATTCATGTTTTTGGACTGTGGGAGGAAACCGGAGAACCCGGAGGAAACCCACGCGGACACGGGGAGAACATGGAAACTCCACCTAGATGGGGATTCAAACCGGGAATCCCTAGTGCTGAGAGGCGAACGTGCTAACCACTAAGCCAGCGTGCCGCCCTTAATGATATTTATTATATGTTATTAATCTTGTGAATATACAATATCTTATGCTTGATGTCAATATGTTTGCAGATGACCAACAAGAGAGGGTTCCACAAACGCCCTGGAAAGGTAGTCATCAGTTCGGTTCATTCTTCATCAGATTACACTAAATACCAGGATGTATGACCAATAATCTCCATGACATGAAGGGACCAGATTAATAAATTCCATATAATTTTACAATCACTTCTAGACTAAACCTATAACTAATGAAGTGTCTCTGTGTTCAGTTGGTGATTTTCCAGAACAGCCAGTTTGCTGGTGAGATATACGAGGTGTTCAGAGATGTGGAGGATGCTACGTCATTACAGCTGTCACCTGTCATTTCACTGAAAGTCGTTAGAGGATGGTGAGTATTACTTTTCATTACAAACTGGGGGAGAGGGAGAGGTGGTTTTGTGAAGGGTACAATAAATCGAACAAATTATAAAAGTAAAGTAACACCCTTCAGACACGCCACACTTCAGACGGCAATCATGTCAGAGTGATGTATGAAGCGAATTGTATATAAAGAAATTTAAAAAAAGGAAACCTATTTATTTATTCACACTTAAATCTGTAAGCTCGGCTGATGAGCAGAGCACTGAATGTTATTTACAGCAGTAACTTACGAGCATCCTCTCTGTCCAGCTGGCTGCTTTATGAGAAACCAGGATTCCAGGGGCGCACAATTGCTTTGGAGGAGGGGCCGACGGAACTGGAAAACATGTGGGCAGAACCCGAACCGAACCAGAATCTGGAGACAGATGAGCATTTAATCCCAACAACGCCCATGGTGATTGGTTCGATCCGCCTGGCAGTGCGGGTGAGAGTCTCTTTTGCTGTTTAAATATGAGAAAGAGTATCATGTTCACTATAACCCCCCCCCAGCCGTATTTACTATTCATGGTTATAAATAAAAGTACAGGAATTGGTGAAATGCAGTGGTGTGGACATTTTAGACGAGCTTGAGGAATTTACACTTGTGTGGAAACCCCGCTGCAACCGCAGCACCTCGACACAACGCTCAAAACTTTTTTGTGCTGTTTGTAAAAGGTTTTTCTTTTTTTTTTTTTTAGACACTGAAATGTTGCACAAACCTGCAGAGATCTCATTTAAATGTAAAATTTCTGGATTAGATTTAAACACTTTTCTTTTTCACACTTTTCTTTACTTTTTTATTTTACATTTCTATGGCTTCTGAATAAAACTCTGTAATTATTATTTTATTATAATGTTTTTTAGTATCATTACTATAGTTATCGAGGTTCAAACTGACCCAACATGTCAGCATGCCATAGTTACAATAAATCAATTATAAAAAAATACAAATTCATAAACATAAGAAATTTATCCAAAGCTAAGAAAGTAAAATGTCTATGTAAATCTGCTTTTACTTCATTTTTATTGTATTTAGTGATTGTTTCAAAACAAAGCTAAACTTAAATGTTGTCTCCTGTTATGAGAAGAGAACAGATTAAAGAAGACTTACAATGCACAAAGAGAAACAGATGGACTACACAATGTGTTGTAGAAAAATTTGTAGAACTACAAAGCCCATCTGTATTGCCTGTACAGTGCAGCTGATAAACTAAACACTGAGTGTAAGAACAATGAGGTGACGATCATGAGCTGGAGTTTATTTTCAACCCTTACTATAAGTAGCTTAAGCTGATTTTTATCTTAAGCCTCTTTTTATTTGTGGATTTTCATCTAAGTTGATTACTGTTTTTTTGTTAGAAATCTTTAAGATGTAAATAAACTGAGTGGAGAGTTTGTTGTGCCGGCAGCCAGCTTTCGGTGGAGACTCATAACAACATAATGAAATCCAGAAGGGGCTGAGGAATTTATTTGGTTTTGCACCCAACGTATTTACTGTATTGTGTCTCCTTATTCTGCATGTTGTGTTGTGTTTGATTTTAATGTTCATCAGTCACGTCTTCAACCTTCACACATGAACAGAATATAAAACAGGAATTATACTTTTTATTAATTCCCCTTTCAAAACATGAAGTGCAGTGATTTATAAGAGTGGATGTTTTTTTCTGGGGGTTATTTAACGCCTTTAATGTAGGAAACATAATTTTAATCTCAAATGAGCTGCATTCCTGCTTAAAATAATAAAATTATACATTGAATAGGTGACATTGTTGTCATCGCCACTGAAGGCTGCGTGAAGTATTAATCACGAGGAACTTGGTACAGAATTTCTTTCTATTTTACAAAGTTTCATAAGAGTCTCTAATTACAGTATCTGAATTATCGCAATACATAATGGCAATACGTAGCACCCTCGTCTGTTGGATGGTCACCCATAGCACAGTCTGAAGCAGAAAAAAAACAAAAAGGTTTAAGCTTGTAATTCTGGGCAGGATTGTTTTTTTGTCTGGATTTTGTATGTTCTCCCTAAAACTGCACGGATTTCACCCAAAATCACTAGATTTCTTCCACAATCTAATAACATGTCTGGAAGTTATTTGTGAATAATAAATTAACCTTTTGTGTAAATGTGTGAATGTGTTTAGGGGTGTTTTCTGCTTTTCCCCTACAATTAAAATGAATATTTAACTAGAGAAAAATGAAAACTTTCATTCCTATTAAAAAATGTAATTAAATGTTTTTCGGAGGTAACTTTGCTTTTTAGTTTCAATATTTATGTCCGTTGTTTAACTCCTTCATGTTCTGCATGGTTCCTATTTTTCAGGATTATAATTTGCCTAAGATTGACCTCTTCACAGAGGCAAATGGAATGGGCAGAGTGTCGTCGTTCTCTGATGACGTTATCGAGCTTGGATCCTACGGCCGGCCGCAAGTCTCCGGCTCCATCCGAGTCCACTCCGGAGTGTGAGTGATCTGTTGCTTTCTCTCTTTCTTTAGTTGTGTATATATGTGTGTGTTTGTGTGTGTGTGTGTGTGTGTGTGTGTGTGTGTGATGGCAATGACTCAGCCTCAGCAGTGTCACCACGCATGTGACTCCTCATGTGCATTGTGGTTTATGTCATGGTTTAAGACCAAAGCCATAAAACTTATAAACATTTTAAAAACATAAAACTAAACTAAAAATTAAAACTAAAATTATAAACATTTTATGCAAATGCTTTTGAATTTAGTGCACAGGTCTGGTGACATGACAGTGATGGCAATGTGGGGATATGGGGTAGAGAAATAGCAGCAGAGACATGTAGCAGAAAACAGGAATAAAAAGTAAATACAGAGGTTTAAACTGAGAAACTGGAAACACTGGACTTCATTTACATTTTTAAAATAAAATGTAAACCTTCCATGTAAAACAGATGTTAGTGTTTAAGTTTCCAAAAAGTCTTTTTGCTCATTTCATTTAAATGATACGTCCATATTTGGTCATCTGCAAGTTTTACTGCCATTTGTGGAATTTGAAGGGTCCCATGCTTTTTTTTATTTCTTGATCGTTTTTTGACTTGAATTGTTCGAATCTTTTAAAGTTAAATGTTTTGCACTTTTTTTTCTACAGGAAGTTGTTTATAGAATCAGAAAAATCAAGGTAGAGGGAAAGACGGTGGAGGTTGGATAAAGACTGGAAATAAGGGTTAAAAAGCCTTAGAGAGATAAATGAGTGTGTAGAACGAGGTGTTAGGAGACAGAGGGGTATGTGTGAGTGAGGAGCAGACACGAGGAGAGGTATGGGGGGAGCATGAGAAGTTAAAGTGGGTTGGGAGGGTTTATAGAGGGAGAGGTCGAGAAAGACTAAAGGAAAAAGACGAGCGGTTGTTATTGCTGATTCTCTGGAATGTTGCAGACTTGCTCCTGCGTGTCTATACTAATCGTATATGTAATAGCTAATCGTTTTCTGCCTGGATACATTCGTCCTTGATGCCAAACTGTACTCATGTCCTTGTACTCGAGCTCAGAAGCCTCCCACCTCTGTTTTATGTAAATATGTTTTGTGGCAAACTTTTATTTAGGCATTTAGATGCAACACTAAAGGTAATAATATGTAGAATATCATAACTCATTAAATTCTTTTTGAATTGTTTAGTAAAACAATTGCACGGAGATATTTAAAAAAAATAATAATAAGATTTTGACCTCGGCTAATTGAGCAAAGGCTCACAAGGAATGCCATGCCTACTCTAAAGCATGGTGGTGACAGCATCATGTCATGGTATTGTAATGTTTTTACAATGGGGATATTTCAAATTGCATTACAGCGGAATTTCAGATGGTTAGTGGTTGTTATAAGGTAAGCATTTGGTTAATTTGTCCCACAGTGAGCCTGCCTCATTTTAAACTTGTGTGAAAGAGACTTGCATGAGTAACAACATTGGTGCTGGTGTGATAAAATTGCATATGCTGTCAAATCCAGTCTGTAGCTGGATAAATATAGACATTAAACAGATATTATTTTTTCTTTTTTAATATTATTTATTTATCCTCATTCGCCTAAATTAGAGGATAGCTCAGTGTCAATCTCAAGTTCATCAAATTTGCCATCTGAGCCAGATGTTGACCCCTCATTGCTTCTGTATCATCCCCGCACTCTGACCCACTTTAAATCGCTTTTTGATTAAAGTACATGCAAAATAAAAATAAAAATGTATACTGTATATATATAACTCTTTATCATTATAAATATAGAGTCTTATTATTTTATACATATTTCAGTTCAGTGAGTAAAACGCCATCGTATCGACACTAACTACAGATTAATGTGATTATTATGATTGAAACATTTAGGTGTGATTTGACACCTCGTATTTAAAGAGTGTAATGTTTGCTTATGAGGTTCTGTGGAAAGTAGATCAGTTAAGCAGAGTAACAGGTTTACAGAAAAACAGCTTAATTAAAGTGACACAGCTGATGATCAGTACCGCAAAAAAATCAATCTGATGGGAAATATTTTTAATCAGTTTGTTTTAGTTTCAGTATTTAAAATACCACCGCAGTCTTTAAAATTATTTAACTTATTCTTAACCAACTTGTTGATTTAACAGAATTGTTTTTATTGGACTATATATGTGTGTACACACACACACACACACACATACACACACATACATATAAATATATATCCTAACTACTGTTTAATACCTTTTAACAATGCTCAATAGAACTGAACTAAAGTATTTTATGTAGTGAAATAAAGTGTTTACGTAGTTTTGCAATGTTGTGATCAGTACTTCTAGGCCTAAGAGCTGTTTAGTTTACAGGTATATTATTATACTAATGTAAGAAAGAATAATCCTCATGTGCAAAGGTTTCATTTTACTAATCTGATTGTTGATGATTTCCTGCTGTCATGATCTTCTGCAGGTATTTCATGAATCTGAAGGTTTTTTTTTATTAAAATGCACTTATTAGAATGTACAGTGTATTGGGCAGAAAAACTTCAAACTCATAGTGGAATGTAAAAACTTTTGGGAATGTTGTTAGTTACTTGAACTGATTGTAACTGTAGTTTGTGTGTGTGTGTGTGTGGTTTTATGTGTGTTTAGGTGGCTTATTTTCAGTAATCCAGGGTTCCAGGGAATTATCTCTGTTTTAGAAGTTGGCGAGTATCCATGTCCTGAGTCATGGGGCTTCCCTGACCCTTTCATCGGATCTTTGCGACCTCTGAAGATGGTAGGACGTCCTTAGTGGAGTTAAATCCATGCTCCTGCTGGTTTAATTTGAGATGCACATTGATTTGGTTTGATTTTTGGTTTTAGGGTGGAATCAAGGTGGAGAATCCCCATGAAGTCAAGGTAATTGTTGAAATGTTGAAATTGTAAAATGTTTAAAGTTACCTTATAGTTCGATTTATACTTTATACATACTACTACATAATATTTTATTATTGCTGCTTTAAAATCCTGACACAGAAAGGGCAAAGTTGGCTGATGGCAGTGTAATGTTAGCTGTACACTTTTAGGGGTGTTATAAGCTTCTATAATCTCTGTCCTGTATAATGTACAGTGACTTTACAAGCTGCTTTTACCTTGCCGTCTGAGTATTTACAGCGAGTGTAGGATATATTTTCCATTGTTTTACAGAAAGTGTATAGAGTAATGTACCAGATGGCATGCTTTGAATGTTTCCTTCAGCAGACTGTGCTCAGACAGTTTGTTTAGGCTGAGAAGCCAGCACTCTGGTTGTTCCCTGGCAGAACTCCAGAACATCATAGTTTTTTTTAAGCCTGTCCTTTCAAACTTTGCAGCTGAAAGCCCTGCATTAGCTTAAAAAAATCATTTTTAACAAAAAATCAGCTTTAACAAGAGCTCATTCATGAGCGCCGACACACTTTGCATTACTCACAAAAGCGAGCTGTGATCGGTTCTTATCTGGACGTCAGCACTGGTTTATAAATTTAAATCATATCATACACTGTGGTTAATGTCCTTGCTTTACTGTGAGAAGTTCCCGGTAGGGTGGATAAAATCCTTTCTGTGTGGTTTGCATGTTCTTCCCTTGGCTGTGTGGGTGTTCTCCAGAAGCTCCCACAGTCCGAAAACATGCTAGCAGGTGCATCTGCAATACAGAATTGTTCCTGTTTTGAAAGAGTGTAATGTTTGTTGTGAAAAGTATGTTTGTGTTTGCCCCATGATAGGCTGGTGGCATGTAAGGCTTTCCTATTGAACTTGATAAGCAGATGATTAATTTTGCGGAGGTGGTTAAATGTTTTGAGTTTTGGGCTGTAGAGGGAGAGGAGGTGGCTTTGAACCCAGTCACTAAAACATGATGGAAAAAGTTAATTACAGGAAGCACATCTTTAATATGTAGTTATGTGGAACAAAAAGCTTTGGGTAGTTATCAGTATTATATCATTTATTCATTCATTCATTATCGCCTGCTTTATCATCTAGTAGGGTCGCGTTGGGGTTCCCCATGCCCATCTAGGGGAGAACTTTTCGGGCGCTGGGCAGATACACCCAGGACAGACCAATCCATTGCTGGGCACACACTCATTCACTCACACACACACAGACACACTCTATATGGGGCAATTTGGAGAACTCAGTTGACTTGATCCATGTTTTTGGACTGTGGGAGGAAACCGGAGAACCCGGAGGAAACTCACGCGGACACGGGGAGAACGTGGAAACTCCACACAGAAGGGGATTCAAACCGGGAATCCCTAGCGCTGAGAGGCGAACGTGCTAACCACTAAGCCACTGTGCCGCCCCAGTAAATATATTGTATATATTATATATTGTAAATATATTTATATGGTCAGTAGTCGATCACTATGTGCTTGTAGATATACACATTTAATACAGTGTGTTGTGGCATCATGAGTAAATGAGACTCTTTACTTTTATAATCTCTGATTCTCAGGCGGTGTTATTTGAGGAACCGGGATTCATGGGTCCCTGCGTGGAAATCGACTCTGATCTTTATGAGATACAGAAGGAAGCGAGAGAGACAAGCGAGGATTCAACCAAAGAGGAGAGCGAGAATGCTGAACCCTTGTCCCCCAGCCAACAAAAAATAAGCGCAATTGGGTCTCTTAAGATCCTCAGCGGCCTGTGAGTAGAGTTAATCGAGCTGCTGCAAGGCATGATGGGAATAGTGATAATATATTAAATGAAGGTCAATGTAAGAAAATGCTACATATACCTTGGTAGTACCATTTAATCTGTTCTCCTAAAATACTCATTGATCATTGTGAATTTTCCCATTGTAGGACAAATAAAGGTCTATCTTATCTTATCTTATCTTATCTTATCTTATCTTATCTTATCTTACTTTATCTTAGAGAACAGAGTGCAGTTTAGTACGTTCAAACATCTGGATTACAGTCTGTAAATGTAGAATTACAAAGTCCATCGGTATGATTTCCTATGCAATATGTGGACTTACAGACTGAACAAACTTTTATATTATAACATAATATAACATAATATAACATAAATATACTTAACATAAAGACTTAAATATATGTATATATATATATATATATATATATATATATATATATATATATATATATGTGTGTGTGTGTGTGTGTGTGTGTGTGTTTTTTAACTTATAAGATTCTTATAGTTTGCAATAATGAGTTGATTTAATGAAAATTATTGCTAATACAGTGAAAAACTGAATGTTATGTGCTGTTGTGTAGTTTCTAAGTGTGTGTGTGTGTGTGTGTATATGTTTGTGTGTGTGTAGCTGGGTGGGCTACACAGAGCCAGGTTTTGAGGGTCGGCAGTACGTACTGGAGGAAGGCGAGTACATTGACTGCACTGAGTGGGGAGAACTGGGTGAAGCACTGCTTTCTCTGCGACCCG
This sequence comes from Corydoras maculifer, assembly GCA_019802435.1. Taxonomy (NCBI): domain Eukaryota; kingdom Metazoa; phylum Chordata; class Actinopteri; order Siluriformes; family Callichthyidae; genus Corydoras; species Corydoras maculifer. Next base: position 2,881,541 of record JAFMOD010000191.1, on the reverse strand, counting down.
TTCACTCTGTAAGTTTGTCTTAATGTTTATTTAAATTTTTAATCGACAAACATGTCTCATTTAGTGTATATATATATATGTATGTGTGTGTGTGTGTGTGTGGTGTGATGTGCAGGAGTTTGTGTCACCTCGCCTGAAGTTGTACAGTGAAAAAGAATTTAGTGAAAGGGGTCTAAACATCGACCTGCTCATACCCGTCCTCGCCATGGAGGAAACGGGTTACGGGCCAAAAACCCAGTCTGCTGAAGTGCTGTCTGGAGTGTGAGTGTACACACACACACACACACACACTCTCTCTCTCTATGGATAAAGACATTTAAATATACCTCTTGATCACTGAATTCAGTTCCTTAATTTATTTGTAAAAAATAAAGCACAAATTCATGAATTGTAGACCATTGTCTGTTTTAACTTTGCGGGAACAGTTTGGGGAAGGCCTTATGTTACAGTATCTGTGCTATAAAGAGTCTCATCAGGGGTCAGATTTATGGTGGATATCTCCTGGCTGATGGCTTGATGATAAATCTGTCGTGTGTGTTCTGCAGCAGTGCAGATGTTGAATAATGTTCTGCTGCAGGATGTGGAAGCAGAAACAGGACAAAAGCCTCAAAGCTCCAGGAAATTCATGTTTTTATAGCAGAGCTTAAAAAAGAGATCTATTATTTTGCACCAGTGACAGCAATTTTATCTGTTTTATAAACTGTTGCAGTAAATAATTCTTATTATTATCACTTTATTTCAAAATAATACATAATTAGGCTTGACTTCTTGCTTCTATCCGCAGTCAGTTCCTCTTGCAGTACAGCTGGACTTAGTTCTACAGTTACATTCTGTAATCTATTTGTTTTTTTATGTACATGTTGTCAGTTCCCTTTACTCTGATCAGGACCCCACAGAGCAGGTTATATTTGAGTAATGGATGCTGCTCTGTGCTGGAGTCACATCGATGTGATGTGTCTCAGTGTGTGTTGCGCTGATTTTATGATGTTTCTATATATTTTAAAAGTGCAGGCCGATAACCGTGGTTGTGTATTTCTTTCTCTTCGATCAGATGGGTACTGTTTGAGAATCCTGCATTCTCAGGTGAGATGTACATTTTAGAGAAAGGCCTCTACTCGTGTCCAGAAGACTGGGGTGCTGGTAACAACAGGATCTCTTCCCTGCAACCTGTGTTTTTGGTACGTCTGCTGTTGTTATCACCAGTGTAAATGATATTTGTGGAGGTTTGTCTCCCTGCCTCTGTAACTGCAGCTCTGTAAGCACAATCAGCCTCATTTAAATGAGTTAATGCCAGATCAGGCTCCCTCTCCATCCTGCCGTAGCTTTAAACATTCTTGATTTTATATGAGGTAAAACAGACCTCATATATAACGTGATGTTAATAAGTATGAAGTGATGCATATGTGATGTCATAGTTGAATATGAATGTTTTTTTTTTTCTTGTGCAGGACCAGACAGGAGGACTGCCGAGGTTTAAGGTGAGTCTTTGGTGCATGCAAAAACATTTAATGTGTTCTGATTGGGGATTGTTTTTACCTGCTCAGGTTAAAGCTCAGCAGTTTGGCAATAATATAAAGTTAATACTGGAATGTTATCACTGAACGGGTTATTTCTCCCGTTGTTTTTTACATACCTGATGACACAGACATATTTCATATGACAACACCACCAACTATAAGGGGTGTGTTAATTTGCGTTAATGGATTTTTTTTACCACAGAGACCTGACCATTGGAGGTGTCTTTGGTTTATACCAGAGGATTTAGATTCTCCCACCATCAGTATAAACTCTTCACCAAAATCAATAAAGTCTGGAACTAAATAAAGACACTGCCACCATGTTGGTGCAGCGAGATCTCAGAGTTAAAAACAAAGCCAGACTGAGAATGAATATGTCTTTGTAGTTTATGGTTTTAATTATTGTGGATGCAGGCACAGTTGTTTTCTGAACCGGAGTTTTTTGGGAACGTTCTGATCCTGGAGGAGAGTTTGGCCGTTCTTCCCGATGGATTCTGTCCTCGTTCCTGTAAAGTGCTCGCTGGAAGGTGTGTATCACGTTTTGGACAGTTGCAAGTCATGAGTCTTTTGTGTTTGTGTTCCTAAATGTAAAGTATTAAAAGTACATATAACAACATTAGTGTATGATTTATGAATTATGACGTCATTATGATGTCGTAATGAACATGACTAAAAAAAAGGTCAAAACAAACATTTAGAATTAACTAAATTTAGTTAACATTCAATTAGTTAACATATTCAGGCACAGTATGTTAAAATTGGTTTAAAGACCTAAAGAACATACCAAACTCAAGCCTGTATAGTTTATTTCAGCTCCTATCTATTGTGTGTTTCAGTTGGGTGGCTTTCGAGGGACCTCAGTTTACAGAGGGTATGTACGTGCTGGAAGAGGGCGATTACTGTAACCTCGATGCTATTGGCTGCTCAGGACCTGACTCCCTCATCCGCTCCCTGCACACCATCAGCTACGTGAGTAAACGCAAAGTCTAAGAAAGAACCGGGCTGGTTATATCACATACAATCCAACTCAGCATGAGGCGTAGAACGCTGAGTATTAGAGGCATGAGAATGGAAAAAGAGAACGAGAGAGAGTGAGTCAGTGTGGAACAGAAGGGAAAAAGAACCCAGAAAGTCATGGTGGGGTGGGGGGAAGGGGGGGGGTGAGCGGAATGAGGATGTGTTAAGGTCTAAATGAGCAAAAAAACGAATGCAGTTGTAAAGTGTGAAACAGCACAACTTTCTTCTCTTCATACACAGGACTTCTCTCTTCCGTCCATCACGCTCTTCTGTAAGCCGAGTTTCAGAGGACGGAAGCTCACGCTGATGGACAGCAGCATTAACCTAGCACTGAGCGGCATGGACAGGCACGTCTACTCCCTAGTGGTGCATGGAGGAACGTGAGTCACTTTTATTTTTCCTCTTATTCCACACCACGGAAAATGTATTTTATTTTTAGTTCTTTTTTATAAAGTTACTTAATCTGAAGTAGGGATATTTTACCATAACTGAGTTTTAATTCTAAAGTTATTGACCCATAAAAATAAATTCTTTCTTATTTAAAAAGGCATTTTTACTTTTCTTGTGGCGATCTTAGTTGTTTTCTTATATATTTATTTCATGTTTGCTTCTCACTATACTGCAGCACTTTGAGATTTCTCTGAAAAGTAAAAAAAAAAGTATTACAAATAAAATGTATTATTATCATTATTAAATGTATTATAATTCATATTAATTAGGTTCATGGATGGTGAAGGAGCCAGGTCACCAGTTTATAACACAAAGGGCAGATGCTCTTTCAGACCTAAGGGCAGTGTAGTAACTGATTTCCGCGACATGCATATCATCATACAGAGACAGGAAACATGAAACTGCTAGCTCCAGTTCACTGAACCTTTAATGCAGGATCTTTTTTAAATCGAGTTATGTGTTTTTTCTTTGTAATTTGTGAAGCATCATGTTAGAACTAATGTTAAATTAACTGGATTTATGTTAAATCATCCTAAAGTATACAGTACCATGTGTTTGCAGGTGGGTGTTGTATGAGGGGAGTCATTTCCACGGCCGTCAGCTCCTCCTGCAGCCTGGCGAAATTGGCGACTGGCATAAATTCAGCAGCTGGTCACAAATCGGATCACTGCGCCCCCTACTACAGGTTGTTTGCATGTTCGGTACTAATTTAAGGAAGTGCCATTTATTAAATTATATAGCAGCATATGTTGATGACATTATATCATTAATATAAACGTGAGGTGGCTTAGTGGTTTAGCATGTTCTCCTCTCAGCACTAGGGATTCCCGGTTCGACTCCCCATCTGGGTGGAGTTTCCATGTTCTCCCCGTGTCCGCGTGGGTTTCCTCCGGGTTCTCCGGTTTCCTCCCACAATCCAAAAACATGGATCAAGTCAATTGAGTTCTCAAAATTGCCCCATATAGAGTGCGTCTGTGTGAGTGAGTAAGTGCCCAGCGATAGGTTGGCACCCTGTCCTGGGTGTATCTGCCCAGCGCCTGAAACGTTTTCCCCTGGATGGGCATGGGAAACCCCACCGCGACCCTAACATAGGATAAAGTGTAAGATAATGAATGAATATAAATGTGTCTGTGTGTGTGTGTGTGTGTGTGTCTGTGTGTGTGTGAGAGCAGAAGCCGGTGTATTTCCGGTTGCGCAGTGCAGAAAGTGGCTGTCTAATTTCTCTCACTGGCTCGCTGGATGAAATCAAGCTGCTGAGGGTGCAGGTGCTGGAGGAGACTGGAGGAGATGAGCAGGTCTGGCTCTATCAGAATGGACTGCTGCGCTGCAAGGTACATGTCTGTGTGAGGACTCAGTACAGATAGCAGCTTCAAAACTCAACACTGAGAGCACTACACCGTGACTGACATTATATAGTGCACTTGATCTGTAACAGAGAGCCATTTGGAACGCAGCCCATGTGCTGATGGTGATTCAGTGCATCTCTGATTGCCTTTATGTTTTCTGTGCAGTATTTGGAGGAATGCTGCGTGGAGCCGTCAGGAGGTATAATTATGGCAGGCGGTCGCCTGAGTATCTCTCCTGAGCCAGGCAAGGACAATCAATTATGGAACATCACAGCCGACGGCTTTATTCGCTCCAACCTCAAACCTGACCTGGTCCTGGAGATCAAAGGTACAGAACATACAGAACACGGGGCTGTAGGTTGGACACGTCTGATAAAAGATACAGTCAGCTTCTTAAGCAACAAAACAAGACTGATTGTCAGTTGTTTCTAAACTACTGATTATTTAACCGTCCAAGTTCGGTCCTGAGTGGTATCTGTTTCAACTTCTTAAAGGTTAGCGTGCCCTCATGTATATTATATTTTATATCGTCATATATGTATGTTCATATCGTCAGCCCTAATCTGAAACTTTTCATTTCCGTTTCAAATCTTAATACACTTCACATACAGTTACAAATCCACAACAAGTATTATACTTTACTGCAAAAGCACCCCGACTCCGTTCTTTAATCAGGTGATAACGCTCATAAAGAAAAACCCAGTGTCAGACTGCATGTCTGCGAGACAGACAGACAGACATGACTGCAGTATGCCTGAAGACAGGGAGACAGAATGAGGATGAGCTTATACATGTAACCGGGTGTGTGCTCATGTTGCCATCAGCCATGAGACACACCCTCCCACCTTGACGGCTTCACACTGATGAGGGTGACACTTGCACAACACGCCCAACACTTGTACTTATCAGGGAGATGGTACACTAACCTGTTGAGACAGCATTCCTGTCTGCCTGAACCCCACCCGCATCTGCTTTAATACCTCCTCTCCTGTTAATAGACTTCCACTTCCCCGTGCTCCCTTGGTTCTGTCCCAGCACTCCTAATTAAGATCATTAGCGACTGTTCAGATTAGAATGTCCATAGTCTGTGGTTTTAACTCCCAGCAAACTTGCACAAGCTGCTTAATTATATGTTTTAAAACCAAAAGCATATTAGTGAAGAGGAACTAGTAAAGTGTTTATAACACGCTAAAACAAGCATGTAAGCCTTTAATAAAAACATTAATGCTTCTATTTAAAAAAAATATTTGGTGACAACAAAAGGTGCAGATGAGTGGGATTATAATCAGATTAAAATAAACAAAAGGTAAACACAATTATGATAATAGTGATATTTTAGGAAAATCGTTTGAGAGCAAAAAAAAAAAAAAAGACTTGCTACTATCTACAGCGTTTACAGTTGGGCACCCCCTACTGGTTGTTTAGAGTGGCAGCATCAAGTGTTTCTGGGTCACTGACACTAAACTGTGTTTGTAAAAATAGATATCAATATATTTAGATATTAATGTCTGTACATAAGTGTTTGTACGTTTATAAATAGATGAGCACTTTGTGTATTAAACACCCAGTGACAAAGATGGACAACAAGCCCTTGAGTTCTAAATATGCTGCAGGCACGCCACCTTGTGGCTGTATTTAAAAGTACACGTAATCTTTCACATGGTGCAACAGCACACTTAAATTCACCTCAATAGAAAATAGAACTGGGATTTTATTTATCGCAGGTTAGAACGAACATTCATTCATTCATTATCTTCCACTTTATCCTCTATTAGGGTCGCTGTGGGTTTCCCCATGCCCATCCAGGGAACGTTTCGGGCGCTGGGCAGATACACCCAGGACAGGGCGCCAATCCATCTCTGGGCACACACTCACTCACACTCTATATGGGGCAAGTTGGAGACTTGATCCATGTTTTTGGACTGTGGGAGGAAACCGGAGAACCCGGAGGAAACCCACGCGGACACAGGGAGAAAATGGAAACACCACCTAGATGGGGATTCGAACCAGGAAGCCCTAGTGCTGAGAGGAGAACATGCTAAACCACTAAGCCACCGTGCCACCCTAGAACGAACATACAACACTTAAAGTCTCGTTGTTGGATGATCAGTGAACATAAAACAGAATTATATTTTTAAAAATCAAACTGTTAATTTTTACATTTTGTGATTTTAGACCCTTTTATCCAAAGTGATTAAAAGGTTTCCCCAACATGATGGTTTTGGTCCAAACCCAGCAAAGTACCCCTAGAGCAATTAGTGTCTTGCTCTTGGGATTTAATCTCCCCAACTATCGGAGTGAAAGGCATCATGTTATTAAAGTTCATTTATTTAAGTGGATTAAAGTTAAATACACTGAACAGACACTCTGCATTTCCAATCTGAAACATTAGGTGGCCTGCTCATCAGTACTCAGACTTGCCCTGCTCATGTCTGTTCCTCCTGTGTTCCAGGTGGGCAGCAGTATGACAAGAACCAGGTGATCCTAAACACGTTTGATGAGAGGAAGCCGAACCAGAGGTGGACAGTAGAAATACTGTAACAGAACACTAAGGGCTAAATGTATGAACTTTACTCTGGAGGTCAGCTGAGCGAAGGGCAGTGCAATAACTAATCAATTTAACTCCTTGGTACGACTGTATTCAACCTTTTGGTGCATCTCTGCGAGACTGTGAGAATGCCCCACTGGTGCAGCTCTGCCAGAAAGCCCCATACCCAAGCCGTCTGCAACGACCTCACAAACACCAAAGCTGCCTAAAATACCCCAGAATCTTCATCTTTCAGACTTGCTGCTGACTCTGAAGAATAGGCTCGTTGTAGGCCGGTGCCGACCACAGGGGGGTGCTGATGTACCATGATGTGGATCTGAATAGAAGACTATGAACTTTAACTGATTACAAGCATCGATCGCTGCAATATTACAGTGTTATAGAGTCAAAGATGAGGTATTTTCATGACTATTGAATAGTTTTCTGCACTTTGTTTTTCACAATGTGCCTTAATTTACTTCACCTGTGCTTCCTACACTCCATGATTATAGTGTTGTATATTTTCTTAAGCTGTAAAAATGTATCCCATTTCAATAAAATGTTTTACTGTTTTCTCTATCATTACCCAAATATTAATTATCATTAAGAGCTTATTGTTAATCTTAGTGCCAAGATTTTTAACTTTATAGCTCAGGTATGCTGTAACACACCTGGTGTGAACCGGAGGACTCAATCAAATAAACATAGATTGACATTTGGGTACAGACTGCTAATGAGGGAGGTGTATAAAGTCCTGACTCACTCATCTCGCTCATGTGGTTTCAGTGTAGTTCGGCATCAGAGTCTAGTTCTTGCCCTGGTCTTCCTGCTCCTCGGTTACAGTAATGACGGTTTTTCCTCGGGCGTGGCCCTGCTCCAGTTTTTGGAAGGCCTCAGGGACCTGTGCAAACGAGAACGTCTTCTCCACCACAGGTCGGATCTGCAGATGAACATATAGAAGGCAGAGATGTAACGGGGTTTATTGATTTTTATAGAAGGGAGAGGGGTGGAGTTCATTCATTGGTTTCTAGATCTGTGACTTTAGGGATCATAAATGTTGGCATCATCAGAGGTCGTGTTTCGTCTTATTAAATTACACTGAAACAATCTGCTAATCTTGAGCGACTCACATGGTGTAATAAAACATAACTACATATATATAAATAAATAAATAGATAGCTATATTATAAACCATAACCCATAATACAAACTAAATAAATCTGAACTAAGTCCTGTGTGAGTGTTGTATTGGAGGTTGCTATGATTTTACTTTGTGTCAGTGATGCACACGTTTTAAACTGGATCTGTCAGCTAATACACAGAGAGAATCACTTTTTTTTTACCTTTCCAGCTTCCATCAGCTCGCTTACATCATCCAGTGCTGGGCCATTTGGAGCAAAGAATCCCCACCGGTAGTGCACGCCTTTAGCCAAGTGCTGTTATTTAAAGAGAGAGAAAGAACTGATGAGGGCTGACGTTCAAACAAACAATTGTATTACAGTGAGTTCTGGACTTATTACAAATGTGTGTGTGTGTATATATATATATATATATATATATATATCTATATCACACACACACACACACAAGTTCAAACATATTTGTTCATTAACGCTTAAAGTTAATCTGATCAAACACATTCAGCAGTAATCATATTCTGAAATAATCCTCAAATGGGTGATACTGTCCTCCCACAGATGCTGGGCAGCAGACTACACGATCACAAAGTCACTAGTTTAAGACGTCTATATAAAACTCCTCAGTTTGTAATACAATCATCTACAATGGATTTGTAAAACACTCGCACCTCATAACCTGATGATTGTCTGGAGCAAACCAACACCACCTCTGCTTAAAGGTTATGTTTTTTTAGGCGTTCAAGAAAACTTACCCATCGATTTTATTTTTGTGCAAATACTCATAAAACAACTGTGCCATTTCTTTTAAAACAGCCCTTAATGTTTAGGTTTAGTCAAATTTGATAAATGAATAGCAACAACATATCAGTGTGAGAAGTTCAGTTTTACAAAACAGAAAAAAAATGATTTAATTTATTCGTGTGTTTCTCAGTAATATTACTTTATAACGCTTCATACTCATGATGTTTGTGCGACAATATCGCATTTTACTGATGTGCAGTTTAGTACATTTTCCTTTGAACACTTGTTCAGAACTAAAATACTCTGGAAGACGAGATGGTTTACAGTGAACGGTCGTAACGACTTTCCTTCAGAAGTTTAAAGCTGCATGCTTCCTGTTGAAACCTCAACAAAACAGTCAAATTTCAACATTACATCCTGTAGAACAACCTCGTCATGTCGACATCAGATCGTAATTGCTCATTACAACATTTTACATTTTTAACCTGGACATGGCTTGACGCAGTTTAAAGACTTTCTCCAGCACATCAGTGTAAATCTGATTCTGTCTTGTGATATTCTATCCTCACGCCTATAGTGTAGTCGGTGTCTGTGGTTGTACATATTTCACAAACAAACAAAAACACGCTGCTGTCCTGTACAACATTCAGCTTTTAAGAATTCTGAGCCATGAATGAGAAACAAGAACAATTGTCTGGCACCTTCACTTTGCCTGTGCAACCTATTACCTTTTACTGTAAAATGTTTTTTATAAACCATTGTGGGTTCACTGATGTTTCACATGTTTCTTTAAAACTGTAGCCTAAAATAGGTTTTTTTTGTGGGTTTTTTTTTCCACAGTAAAGCATCTCCACCAAACGATTAAATGGTGGTAGGGGGTTGAGTTTTGTACAAAGATGTGGTTGTGAACATGTGGGCAAGGAGAATAATATGCAAGTTTTTAAAACTAAGCATGTTCTCATGCATTCACTCAAGTCACGGTTTCTTTTTCTTTCTTTCTTTTTTTTTTTTTTTTAAACAAGGGCCGCATATTTCTATTTATTATCATTAATATTGGACATTTACATTAAAGTCATACACTAATACAATACATATTGCTTTTAAACATACAACAAAGACTAACCTCCTCGAGCTTCTGCAGGAGAGGAGCCCAAATCACACAGCTGCTGGTGTTTATATCAAATTTAATAAAACTGTCTTAATAAAACTTTAACCTGGCGGCACGGTGGCTTAGTGGTTAGCACATTCGCCTCTCAGCACTAGAGATTCACGGTTCGAATCCCCATCTGGGTGGAGTTTCCATGTTCTCCCCGTGTCTGTGTGGGTTTGCTCCGGGTTCTTCGGTTTGCTCCCACAGTCCAAAAACATGGATCAAGTTAATTGAATTCTCAAAAATTGCCCCATATAGAGTGTGTCTGTGTGAGTGAGTGTGTGCCCAGCGATGGATTGGCACCCTGTGCTGGGTCTATCTGCCCAGCGCCTGAGACGTTCTCCCCTGGATGGGCATGGGGAACCCCACCGCGACCCTGATAGAGGATAAGCGGAAGATAATAGATGGATGAATGGAAGCCAGCTACTTGCATCACTGTAAAACACACTGCTTTAAGCTGAAAGGATGACTGTAGTAACACTAACTCGCAAAATTCTTACTGATTCTGACTGCAAAGTAAAGAATTACTCAGTATTAGTGGAATCTCAGTATTAGCTCAGTAGGAATCTTTATGTTTACAATGATTGATACAATGCGTCTGGAAATCCTACAAATAGGAATTCTAGGTAAAATCCATGACTCTTGAGTTGGAAGGTTGTTGAGATTCTCAAGTTTTTACATAATACAGTCATGACTTATTTAATGAGGCATCATCACAAATCTTAAATCTTATGCACTGGATGCCCTCGATGACAAACGTCTCTGGCTTTGTTTTATAATGGAATGGGTTTTTTTTGTGTGTGTAAAGACCACCTCGTTGTGATGATAAATCATATTCATGTACAACAAATGCAATGTCCACACATGCCATTACCTTAAGTGCTTTGGTTGTCATGGTAACTCCTGTTCGCATCATGCCATCTGCGAGGCCAAGCTGATCGATGTTTCGCAGGAACGGTGTAACCAAGGTAACATACTTTGCACCGGCCCAGGGCTTCAGCAAACCTAATGCCCATTCCTCATTCTCCCCTCCGATGTTGTCCAGAATCACATCAAACCTGACGAAGGGAAGGAAGGGTAGAGTGAAACATCAAAAATACATAGGGGGGTTAATGACCTAAAATAAATCCTTATCCTGAATAATTTCCAGATCATCATCGTGTCATGATTAAAACACACTGTTGCAAGGATGATGCACTGGACATTTATTCATTCAAAACCGCTTCATTCATTCATTCATTATCTTCCACTTTATCCTATATTAGAGTTGCGGGGGGTTCCCCATGCCCATCCAGGGGAGTACGTTTCGGGCGCTGGGCAGATAGACCCAGGACAGGGTGCCAATCTATCGCTAAGCACACACTCACACAGACACACTCTATATGGGGCAATTTGAAGAACTCAATTGACTTTTTGATCCATGTTTTTGGACTGTGGGAGGAAACCGGAGAACCCGGAGGAAACCCATGCGGACACGGGGAGAACATGGAACCGGGAATCCCTAGTGCTGAGAGGAGAACGTGCTAAAGCACTAAGCCACCGTAAAACCGCTTATTCTAGTAACTGGAGCCCCCCTTACTGGGGGAAAAAGGACTGGGCAATTTACTGGGCAATTTATGGTAGCTCAGTGACAGACGAGCAACACACACACACACACACACACACACACACACACACACACACTAACAAACACACAAACCTACTTCTCCATCGTCTGCAGTTTCCTCTCCACAGGACCAGCTGTGTAATCCACCACATCATCAGCTCCTAAATTCCGTACTAGCTCTTCAGCACTCTGGGAGCACGTTACTGTGACGTGAGCGCCCCACGACTTTAGCAACTGCAAAAACAAGTCCCGTTCAGGTATTTGACCGTCTGGTACTTAATGCAAGAAGTGGGAACAGTTTGGGAACAGTGCTTTTCTGTTCCCCACTGCACAAACCGAGGCCCATAAAAGATGGCTGGGTGAGTTTGGTGTGGAAGAACAGGACGTGTTTAATGCCTGAAGCTAAAAATGGAATGAGTTATGTCTGCACAGAGCGTTAACTTCAAATAGAATGTCATTATATCTGCAACTGTAATGTGTAGGTGCCCCTTTGCCCATATGGCAAAGAGCACAGAATTATAGCAGGAAACCTTTTTCAGTTTAGTTTTTTTAAAATGATGTTACTGCAAAGTGTGAAGACACCAATCAACATGAACGTGAGCTAAACGAAAGCTGATGATTTAAAGAAAAGCAACATGATAGAAGACGTTAATCTACGTTCTTTACCTGTATAGAAAATGTTCCAACGCCTCCTGAAGCACCAAGGATAAGGATACTAAAAAAAAAAATTAAGAAACCAGTAAACAAAAAGCTGTTATTAATTAAACACGTATATACATAAATTAAACAAGAAATATACATTCCAGATGTACATGTTACGTTGGGGACATTAAGTGTGTGTGTTTTACCGTTTTTTAGCCGAGTTGTCTTTGGTAAGGCCCCCCGTGTTGACGAGAGCAGACCAGGCTGTTGTGGCTACGTAGGGCACAGATGCTGCGTCCGAATGGCTCAGCGATTTGGGTTTGTGAGACACCTGAATCACACAGACACATACAGATAAACAGGTTGTGATTTCTTTATTCATATGACTTATTGAACACTTATTGAACAAAGACGATGCTCATGTAATGACTCATAAGCATTTATTCTCTTTAACCTAGAAAGCTGCACGCCACAGTTGTGGTGTCTGCGGTAAATTGGCATTCATTTGACAAAAAAAAAGGGTATTATTAAAACTGCAGCTCAAAAGGCTTATTAGCTAGAGGTTCTCCTGACAGAACCCTACGGACAAAACAGGACAAAACAGGGTGTAACGTTTCTACTCTGCAGGGTCACAATAACAAACAAAAACATGATTATTTACATCACTAATTAATCTGTGGCTGCACGGTGTCTTAGTGGTTTGCACTTTCTCCTCTCAGCACTAGGGATTCCCGGTTCGAATCCTCATCTGGGTGGAGTTTCCATGTCCTCCCCGTGTACGCGTGGGTTTCCTCCGGGTTCTCCGGTTTCCTCCCACAGTCCAAAAACATGGATCAAGTCAATTGAGTTCTCCAAATTGCCCCATATAGTGTGTATGTGTGAGTGAGTGTGTGCCCAGCGATGGATTGGCGCCCTGTCCTGGGTCTATCTGCCCAGCGCCCGAAACGTTCCCCCCTGGATGGGCATGGGGACCCCCCCCTCCGCAACCCTGATATAGGATAAAACAGAAGATAATGGATGGATGGATAATTAATCTGATGATTACTTCTAATAATTATTGACAAATGCATATGTCAGTCAATCTATGGTTCCTAGAGCCCTATGATATTTAAAACATTGGAATTAGAGAAATTTTTCATTTATGCACTTAATTATGGATCATGAAACACATGAATGTTAGGATTAAAGCTGTATTTGAAAGATGGAGGCTGCATCTAAAACCCCATGCAGCCTACTGCACAACAGGCAAAATCTGTGGATGGGAACGGCTGGCATGTGCGACTGCAGCAGGCATTAAACAGAGTGTAAAAATTTCAGATTACCTCATTAGCACTGAGTACAACAAACTCCGCCAGACTGCCCTGTTTCCATGGAGGAATCGCAGCCCACACCTGAGAGTCACATCATGAGAAAGAGCAAATCAACACATGATACACCCTAATTGTTATTCTATATGTTCCAGAGTGAGATGATTACAATTAAACTGTGACATTTCTCGGATTATTATGTCACAGCGTACAAGAGGTCTAATCTTGTTTGTTTTCCACATGCAGACGAGTATGAACAAACTATACAGTTAAGATTCTTAAACAAGGTTTACATTCGGATCACTTTATCTTGGACCAAAACCAGCCTTTTAGTCTTTTATTTATTAAGCCCCTCTTAAAATGGGTAACTGAGGAACATTTTTTTAAAATTAAAACAGTATTGCTGCATAAAGCAGAGCCTCTAGACTAACCATGCACAAGAAGCTGTGGCTGACAAGTGGCAAGTCAAACTGGGGTTCTGCATCTACAAATAATCAGTAATTATAACTATATCAAAGGAAAAAAAATATTGTAAATGTCAATAAAGACAAGAGTTTTATATTCTTATTTATTATAATATATATATATATATAATCAGTTCTGATTCTCGTACTGATCAGCTCACACCCCAAACATGGAAGGCAGCAGAAAGTGAACACTGTGTTGGAACCGATCATGTTACCTGATCTCCTGGTTTGAAGTAAGACACGTCCAGACCACACTCCATGATCTCCCCCGAGACGTCACGACCAAGGATCAGTGGAAACTCTCCCGACTTGTTTATCTGCAGAGGATCTCGCTTCATTGCCATGGCGTGGGCCCCATAACCGTCTGTCCAAAATCAGAACAAGACCTGGGATTAAACGTTCCAGCTGAAAATATTTAACTATCCAAAAGTTCAAGTTCAAGTTCAAGTTCAAGTTCAAGTTATTTATTTATATAGCGCTTTTTACAACAGTACATTGTCACAAAGCAGCTTTACAGAATGAAAAGCCTTTAAACCCCCAAAGAGCAAGCCGAAGCGACAGTGGCAAGAAAAAACTCCCTTTTATGTTGTTATTCAAGGAAGAAACCTTGGGAGGACCAAGACTCAGTGGGGGACTCATCCTCCTTG